>OX439473.1:33926225-34446650 GCA_949320105.2 Crepidodera aurea | reverse complement strand
CGAATTTTACTAGTCCTCTGCACATTTTAAAATGGCGCCAGTAGACTTACCTGTTGTTAGTTTTGGTACAAGGATAAGTCATTCTGCTAACTGCAGTCGTTTAAAAAAGTCGCTCCCTTTTTTGGCAGGCGTAAAACGTAGGAGGGTAAAAGTTGACACCAACCCCGATAGAGCATCACTGGATAAATTTTATAAAATTTAGTTGTCATTTTTAATGAGCAAATTATCAGTAGTAATACCCCTAGGGCCTTGATAATACCGAGATAATTTTGTCATAGAGAATGCTGAAAGCGTGTTGCTTGATAATGGCCCGAGGCCGAAGGCCGAGGGCTATTATCCTTAAGCAACACGCTTGAAGGATTCTCTATGACAAAATTTTGAGGATTTATCAAGGCCCGAGGGGTATTCGATAAGATAATTTTTTACTTTGTAGATTTAAACATTTTTAAACTAGTTGTCAGTTTGACGTTTAATTAATTTTTAATCAAAAACTTGACTTGCTGAAAACACCAAACTGAAAACACCACATGTAGGGTGTTATCGCTGTAATCCATAGCTGATTGGATGAAATTTGACACATGACTCTAAATTAAGTAATTTGATTGGTTACAATAGTTAGTAAAAAATTATCTATAAAATTTGAAAAGAATATTTAAAACCGTTTTTCTATTCATGTCTAAATTATATTTTCATGTTCATCGGTCGAATATCGCAACACCCTGTACGTACGTACATTCATTTAAAAATATATATATATATTTTTGGTTAAAACAGATTTATTAAATATTTTTTCCTTTCCAAAGTACAGCCAATTACGTGCCCCTGGTTTAGTTCAAGAACTAACGAAGAATAATCTTGAAGTTGAAGTTGTGGAGTTGATTTAACTTCAAGGGCCTTCCCGACAAAAGCAGAATTTCCGTTCGCATCTGAATTAACCCCTTTGATTATTTATAGGGTTCTTGTTGAATCGAGATGAATAATGCCTAAAGGAAGATTATTTTTGGCTGTTCTCCAACCTTACGCACACTAGTTCAAAACGAAACAAAAATTAAATCCCGCTAAGTTGTAGCGTTTGATGTATAAAACTTTTCGACATTTACAACAAATAAGCTCATGGAAATATTTCTCAAAAACCGTTGGATAATTGCATAATTCTGATATTAATTTCCAAAACGAACATCATTAAAAATTGTTAATAATAACAAAGAAAAAGTCCAGACTAATGGAAAATAAAAAGCAGCAGAATCTAATATCCAAAAATAATTCTTTGTACAATTTTTACTATTTTTATCACTATTGACTTTGTATTGAACGGTTTTATCCTATCGCTTAACTTTCTTAGGCACTGTATGTGATATAACTTAAACTAACAACTTAATACTTGCGGAGTATATTTTTTTATTGTGCTCGTGGACGATGGATATATGACTTACTGTGATATACCATGTATATCCATCACCCAGTATATTGTATAAGAGTATTATTGTTTAAGTAAGGTTACCGTCGGTCGTGTTATTGTTATCAGCCGACGTGTAGCCAACAAGGCCGTTCACTCAACCATTACGTGAGTGAACTCTCAGAAGGTATTCCAGGATAAAGCCAGATTATGGAGTCGTAGTCCTGATATTGACTGTGGTAATAATTGCGTTCGCGGCGTATAAGAAAATTAGGACAGCGATGGAAATGAAGATTCGGAAGGAGATAAAGAGGTCAAGAGAACTCAGAGAACTCGTTTAAGAAGAAAGAAAGAAGAAAGAAGAAGAAAGAAAGAAGAAGAAGAAAGAAGAAAGAAGAAAGAAGAAAGAAGAAAGAAGAAAGAAGAAAGAAGAAAGAAGAAAGAAGAAAGAAGAAAGAAGAAAGAAGAAAGAAGAAAGAAGAAAGAAGAAAGAAGAAAGAAGAAAGAAGAAAGAAGAAAGAAGAAGAAGAAGAAAGAAGAAAGAAGAAAGAAGAAAGAAGGAAAGAAGAAAGAAGAAAGAAGAAAGAAGAAAGAAAGAAAGAAGAAAGAAGAAGAAAGAAGAAAGAAGAAAGAAGAAAGAAGAAAGGAAGAAAGAAGAAAGAAGAAAGAGAAGAAAGAAGAAAGAAGAAAGAAGAAAGAAGAAAGAAGAAGAAGAAGAAAGAAGGAAAGAAGAAAGAAGAAAGAAGAAAAGAAGAAAGAAGAAAGAAGAAAGAAGAAAACAGTGCAGACATTTAAATTAGAATAGTATAGTATGTAAGTAAACTTTTCTTTGATTATTTTTTGGGCAATGCTCTGAAATTTGTGGGGCTAACCATAGATTTATACCAATTGTTTTAGAAAGAATTTCTCCAAACTATTTTACTAAATTACTTTTAAAAATAACCCGAGTTTATTTTTTATTATATTTTTTACTTAACGAGAAAAAAAAAGATAAAGGATTAACATCTTTCCAGGTGAATTCTGGCCGCTGTAGAGGCTTTCGAACCTCTTCAACCATATATAGTGGAAGGTTCAGAAGATTAGATCTGAGAGGAATTTACCAAACATTTACCCTGTTGCATATGAGAAAAAAACTCGCTCGATACTTGGGGAAGTATTCCTTTCGTATTGGTACCTTTATTTCAGAATTTTTTCAAATCCCTAGCCCCCTAAAAACTGTCTAAAAAAATATAATTTTAAAAGTGATTTTTTTCAATAAAAAGAGAGTTGAAATGTTTTTTAATCATATAATTTGTAATATTTATAGAGTTTATAAGGGGGGCTGTGAATCTGAAAAAATTAGCAAACATTTTTTCAGATTTTTAAATCATGCGGTTTGAGAAAAAAAGTTGATCAATAAATTGACTTAAAAACTAACCCCACAAACACAAACTCACATAGCTATAGCTTTGCGTATAACCTCCAGGACTAAGAAGACAATAATCCTGAAAATTACGCGAGATCGGGCCTCCTAATTGTCAAGAAGATCTAGATTTATGGCGCGGCCTTTAATCTCGGTAGGAAGACGGCAAAATCATTTTTCATACGTTGACGAAAGTGGGAATAGATTAAAAATGGGGAGAGCACCATGAGCACGCTTGGGTATGAAGGAGTTATGAGTGGTGAAGACGTTTTACCCGGGTAGAAATTCACTCTCGAGTTTCCTGTAGAACGGCTTTATTAATTTAACGTTTATTTTACTGCTTATTTTGCACATTTACTGGGATTGATTTTTTTAAAAAGTAGATCGCTCGTTTTGTATCATTAAACCAAATTATAGAAGGAAAAAAAAGGTACAGTCTTTGCACTACTCACAAAACTACTAGTAGTCATTTAACTATATTAGAATCGATAACTACGACTATTCTTTTATGTACCTACAGAGTCTAGACTTTGTCTTCCGGATGTTTTCGCACATCACGATTAAATTTGTGTTTGACTTGTCAAAACTACGCTGGATGCAGATGTGGTATTGTGGGCGGGCGCCACCCCTGTAAATAGTGGTCGCGCGTCTGGGATCTGCGGCGGCGATGAATGGTGAGTTTGTGGACTAGAATAGGCGGAACGGGGTACAAGCGGCTTGAAGGCGGTCAGGATATGTCGGTACCGGTGCTGATGATGCCGACGACGACGTAGACATTGTACCGCGCCGCCGATCCGGCAATTAATTGACACCTGAAGAATCTTTGCCGATGAAATTGGTAGATTTATTAAGAGATAAAGTTTATTTCTAAATTATGATATTAGAATATAATAATAAAAATATTTATTATAAGATATAGCATATAGTCCAGTTGCCAGAGAAGGATATTGACCAAAAGCTCGCACAAAATGTGATATCGATGAAACTTGGCACTTAAGTACTTGAAAGGGAGTAGAAAACGATAAAAAAATCTTTGCTGCTCTAAAGTGTATGCAAACTTTACAATTTCGAAAATAAAATCGAAAATTTGGTTTTTCCATTATATCTCGAAAAAAAAAAATAAAACTTTCGAAAAACTAATAGCACCACGTGAAAGAGCGGAAAATTTTACTAAAAAATAATAAGATAAGTTATTTTAAAAAAGAATTTATATTACTATAAAAAATTATTCAAAATAAGAAAGCAAATTCGAAAACTCTACGCGCGCCGAATCGTTGAATACAAATATTCAGGCTAGGCGTCCGAAAAAAATAAAGTATCTTTGCCTAAAATGTACGCAAAGAAAAATAAGAAAGCATTTTAGGAGACTCTAAGCTTTCTCTGGAAGCCATTAGTTTTTAATTTTTTTTTTGTTTTCTCATAGAAAATTTGACCGGAAGTTATAATTTCTAATATTCTCACTGTTTTTTTATAAAACTGAAGATATCTTTTAATAGAGGCATAACAAAAAAAATCCTTGTACATTTATCATCATTATACTTTTACTTTTGATTTAAATATAATTAAAATGATGAACATTATCTCTGTTTAAAAAAACTTAATGTTTTAAAATTATCATTTTTTTCAAAATTGTGTTTATATAAATCAGAAATTAATTTTTTTTTAATAAAGTTAAAAATAATTTAGAAACTGATTTATATAAATAAATAAACACTATTTTGAAAATAAAAATTGCGTCGAATGAATGTTGAAAAAAAATAAAAACTAATGGCTTCCTGCGAAAGCTTAGGGTCTCCTCTTTAAAATTCTTCCTTTTTTTTCCTTTCCGTACATTTTAGGCAAAGGTTCTTTAGTTATTCCGAACGCCTCGCCTGAATATTTGTATTCAACGGCTCGGCGCGCGTAGATTTTTCTTATTTTTAATAATTTTTTTATGCTAATACAATTTTTTTTTTAATAAATGATAATATAATTTTTAGTAAAATTTTCCGCTCTTTCACGCGGTGCTATTAGTTTGTCGAAATTTTTATTTTTTTTTCGAGAAATACTGGAAAAACCAAATTTTCGATTTTATTTTCGAAATTGTGAAGTTAGCATACACTTTAGAGCAGCAAAGATTTTTTTATCTTTTTCTACACCCTTTCAAGTACTTATATGCCAAGTTTCATCGATACCACATTTTGTGCAAGGTCAAACCCTTATAGACTTTTAAAAATACCACGTAAATTTTATAATAATTTATATATTAAAAAATATTCTCACTATTGTATAAGTTAAGGTTGGTTGCTGATTCTAAAATATTAATTTTTTTATTAAAAAATTGTTATTAAGTTTTGATTTGATATAAAGCAAATCGTATTACCTTCAGACGCAGCCATTTATCGAGATATTAAAAATAAAGAAGAAATTTTAAATAGTCCTTATACTTTATTTTTTTACCTGAATTACTATATTTTATTTGTGTGATTTATATTATTTTTCTGCGATTTAAAATGTAAATTTTATATATTTAGTAATTTAAAATGGCCAAATAATACTTATGTGAACTTATCATAATTTTACTTTTCCTTTGTTGATGCCTATTTTACAAAAGGATTTATTTGGAAAAAAATATCCTCTATATCGGGATAATATCATAAGATTTTTTCTAGGTTTTGTCTTATGACGAAGTATAAATTCTCTATAATATGCAAATGCGCTATCCTTTTAAAATCGTTCCCAGAAACATCACTAACAATATGTTGACGACAGATTTTGACCCCTTCAATTTCAAAATCTATTTTTTTTCCATGTTGTTATCATATCTTGTGAAATTGTCCAGTGATCTGGTTTTATAGTAAATTATTATTATATTTTTATTATTGTCACTTTTTTGAAAACCACTTTAGACTAAAAGTCAGAACGTCAAATTAAATACATTTTAATATAAAAAAGTGGTTGTATTATCCAGAAAGAAGAACATTTTCTTCCTTTTCTTAAACAAGATAAAATAAAGAACAAAAAATTAAGAACAAGATGAATGAAAGGGTGACTAATAAGGAAATTCTATTCTATTGCTACTTTATGTTCCTTGTCTAGTTTTTTAACTACAACCTGTACACCGGGGTATAAAAGTTAGTATTTTAGTGCCGGAAAGGTAAAACTATAAATTTTCATAAAGCATATAATGAGCAAAGGTCAGGTCAGGCTTAGCAACAAGAAAAAATTCCGGTCCTGGATAAACAGTCGGTGGCGGTGGCTCTAAAATGTGTGAGTGAGGTATGTAGTGGGGAGCCGGGGCCGGTGCCGCGTGGGCGGCCCACTGCACGACTACGACGCTCATTCCCGCCGGCGGCGTCGGCATCAGTCGCGTCGCCATTGCCGTCAAGTTCGCAGCAGTCAGCTCCCGAAAGCGCCGCATCTCGGGGCGCACACGACACCCTCGCGCTACCAGTTTTCAAGAAGTCCTAAGCAACAAGTGGACAACGATGTCAGTGACTTGACTTCTTCGTGGACGATGTGGGCAGTGTGGGCCTTGTGGGCAGGCCTATGGGCAGCGGCAGCGGCCACTCCGCAACCGCTCCACCTAGAAAGAGACTCTTTGAGGCGGCAGGTGCCACTTCCGGTTACCGTATGGCAAAAAAGGCACCAAGTGGCTGCTGCCCAAGCTGCAGCATCTGCCCCCGACGAGCTGAGGGATTTCCAACATCAACTGGACGCAGTCAATTCACAGATGATGCTTCGGTCGCCAAGAGGAGAGCGACAATATGATGTTCCACAAATTGGTATGTCAAAAAATCTCCCAATTTTTACTGTTTCCTTATTTATTTTTTCAGATTTTTACTCATAATATAAATCATTATAATAAATTCTAACACTTATTAAAAAATTATTTAAAAGCTTTTTAAAACAAACAGAAAGTTATTTAATAAATAATATGTTTGATAATTAAAATATAACAAAGTAGAAAGACAAGAATAACTCAAGCTAATTTTTAAGGTATTAAAATATAAATAAATTACAAAAGTTTAGATATTAGATTTATATTCTGTATTCATTAAAAAATAAATTAATTAGGAAATTGTAAAAACTAGTTAGTAAAACATACACCTTTATATTATAAAAAAAGTGTTATCCATATTTATATTTTTGTATGTATGTATATAGTTTTGTAGAAAGAACGAGAATTGAATTCCCTATGCACAAACATACGTTTTCTTTAGGGAAGTCCTCTTGTTTATTTGCCCAAATATAAATGTAGGAAATTTTGTTTTTATATTTTTGTAGGAGATAACATTAGAGCAAAAATTAAGATTGTAAGATTATAAATACCTCTGTAAGTGGTGAATAAACATATTATTATTATTATTATTATTATTAGTATATTGTTGCTACATTTTTAGATAATCGTGGAAATATCCTTGACGGATTGTTGAAAGATGCGTTAAAGTTAAAGTTATTGGTCTACTTTTAGATACATTGAAAATATATAATTAAGTTAAATAAAAGCATCAGTCATAAAGTTAAATGATTTGAACAATTTTTTTTCAGACAAATTTGGCAGTAAAAATTTGCCGAGTTTGACTGGCCTAAATAATGTTTTATTTTATAAAACAATTGTAATGTGATCTAGCACACTTTATTTTGTAATTATGCATTTGCATATTTATACTTCGTCATAACTGAAGTTTTCAAAATAATTTTAGATGAAAATTCCCAGAGAAAAAAGCTCTTGATACTATCGCGATATAGAGGGTATTATTTTCTCAATTAACTCTTTTTGTCAGAGATTTTTAAAATATTTTTTATTTACTATTTATTATATAAGATTTTAATGTTTTTTTTAAAACCTTTGAAAGTTTGAAGAAGACAGAGGACGATTTTAATGTTCCTCTTATTTTTAATAAGTCGGTAAAGTTCGCAATCTTAAAACTTACTTTAGATTCAAAAATTCCTTATTTAAAATATCGTTAATTATTTGAACAAATTGATTATGCTATGTCGGAAAAAGATGGCTGATTAGATGGCTGATGTCTACATTCAAAAATGTATCAATATTTTCCATTGTGTGTAGTCAAATTGAAAAAATATCATCCACTTACCTAAACCAAACAAAGGGTGTTTATTTACAAAAACCACTTCGAAATTCTCCATGAAAATGTCACGTAATTTTGGGGTTAATGGTGAACCCCAATGCCATACAAAAATCATGATGATAAAATTGTTTATATGGAGATAAGCAGTTTTATTAAATAATTCGAGTAATTCTAAAATAACCGAAACGTTTAATTTTGATATATTTTTCCACCCACATACTGCAGTCAGTCTTAAAAAGACAAGTAAATCGCCTTGTACCTGCGCCAAAAAAGTTTCAAAACCTCAATTGGATTTAAAATCACTAAAAGAATTTCCGAAACCAAAACAAACCTATTAAATTCTTCCACAAACAAGTTAAAACGTGTCAGTTATTCCTTTCTAAATGTTCCAGTTTAGGACAATTTTATAACTTTTATGAAATATCCTTTAATTTTTACGACAGATGAGTCTCTAGAGGTTCATAGTCTTGTCCAATTTATTTTCTTTTCATTTTTTTTAACTTAAAATACTTCAAAGTTAAAAAGCGTTCCACTTTCTAGCTTTAATATAATTTTAACATATTGATGTAATATTCTCCGGTAAAAAAAACCCCGAGGCAGCTCCGATGCGGGAAAAATTGTAACAAGTTCAGCAGTGTCTTAAAAAAGCTCCGAGACGATTTTTATATGCGAACATTATTTACAAAATGAATAATGGGCTGGAAATAATGAACTTTTTTTATCTTGCAGCTTTTTTTGACTATACATTTTTTTCTAATTTATTCCTTGTAATAATGAAGGAATTAAATATATCAATAAATATCAAAGTATGCTTTCACTATCTTTTTTGTTTATTTTATCTCAAATTTACCATAATTTAATGCACCGATCATGTAGGTAATGATGGCCATTAATACAAGAGTATGTTGTAGGATGCGAAACGAGCCGCAGACGAGTTTCGTATAAAACATGCGATTGTATTAATGGTTATTATTACATGAAAGTTGCTTACACTATTTTTTAAATATACAACAAAACAAATATTTATTTTAAGAATATTATATATAATATAAACCAAAAGGAACTTTTTTATAACACATTAATTAATTAATCTTTTTTGTAAATATACCTATTATTTACAATGCATACAACTATTTAGGTATGTCAACATTATAGTTCTTCCGTTTTCAATTGCAGAAATATAAAAACAAAATTCCCAGATGTGTCGGTAAGTTGCTTTGATCGGCTTTGGCGGCTTGTAGATGTGCCGACAAGCCGCCAATGCCGACAAAGGAACTTGTTTTTATATTTCTGCAATTGAAAATGGAAGAACTATACCTACGCTTGTTGTAATTCTTCAAAATAAAGTATTAACACATTCTCTGAGAACGATGATATGTTTTTGGTGTTTCTCTAATCCATAAAAAGTCTATATAATCTTTCCTAGGTTTTCCTGGACTTGAACGTAGTGGATCATTAACGGCATTTGTCGCTCTTTTGTCTAATTTCTGGAGATGTGCGAAAAAATTCTTTGTTATCCCTCATTATTTCTATATTAATTCGATGAAAATGTAGGTAGAGATATTAACTTTGTAGCATGTCCCGCCTACTTCGCTAAACTAATATTTTTATTACAAAATATCCTAATGAAAATATGTATCACACCACATAGTCCAATAAACGAAGGTGCCAACCCGGGCATCAGGTCTGTCCGGCACTATTTTTTTTTTAATTTGCAGGTATTCATGGGTACATTCACCCCCGAAAATCTCAGCTCTCTGAAATTTGTGGAAGGGCCGGAAAATGGCCGATTGCTCTCAAAAATGTATTTTTTCCCCTATTTTCGCCGATATTTCCGAAAATATGACACTTAGAGAATTTTTGTTTGGACGAAAATGAAGATCAGTTCATTACCTACCTGTAGCTATAATATCATGTTACTTTTTCCTTTTATCTATTTCTCTGAATTATTGAAAAACCGGGCCAAAGTTTGTTTTTGCTCGATATTTTGACCCTCCTGTAAATTTATTCATATTTTTTTTATCAAGACTAATTTCACCGAATCCTTTTGTATAATGGGGCTATGCAAGGTGTTAAATATATTCAGGAAGATTCAATAAATTATTTTTGTGTATTTTCATAAACAACATGTATTTTAGGGTGTTTTTTTGGATTTCCGGAGTTTTCGAAAATGCTCGGGTCTATCGGGAATTAATAGATAATCAAGGACCATATCGGTTTTCAACGCACATCATTAGAAAGCTTAACTTGTCCCCTTGTCGATGACATTTTTCTTTTTTTTGGGAAAATTCTCACCCCTATGAAAAGTAGACATTTTTTTTGAGGATTATTTTCTTTTCGTGCTAAAATTTTTTGTGGTTAGGAATTGTACTAAATAAAAGATCACATTCTGACCTTTTCATCAATATACCGTGTGACACAGACTCATGGTACACCCCCCTTTTCTCCTTTGTTTCTCTAGCTATATTTCTGAAATTTGGAACATTGAATATGCTCACTAGACGGCACTTTTTGACATATTTGGAAAAAAATATCAACTTCCGGTTTTTCCAGAAATGGCATCAACTTTCAATTTTCAAATGGAACACCCTGTATATTATTACATTTTTGGAATCTTCGTAATTATCTGAAGCCAATGATAACCCATAGTTGATATTTCATTCGTCAGATACTTATTTTATTTTTCGATCTAGAGAGCCATGAACCCCCTAAAATTATTCCAAATAATCAAAATAATCGTAAACTATCGCATTTTAGATTAAAATAGTATTGTAGTTCGAAATACGTACGAAAAACGTAAAACAAAATGTTTTTTTACCCAAAACTCAATTTTTTCAAATGGTACCATAATGGTACTCCGATGTCATTCGAAAGTACCATCGATGGGGTATCCATCCATATTAACTCTTTTTGTCTATAATCATTACGAACAAAATAATGTACCTCTAGTTGAAAAAAGTTTAAGTATCTTCTCGTATCTTCTTGTTTAGTAACAATAATTTATGAAGGTGGCTATGGAACACAAGTTACACTTTGACATTTCGATAATGTGAATACTTCAACTTTCTTCAACTTCATTATTTATGATTATTTTGATTATTTGGAATACTTTTAGGGGTTTCATGGCTCTCTAGATCAAAAAATCAAATGGGTATTCTGACGAATGAAATATCAACTATGAGGTATCATTGGACTCAGATAATTACGAAGATTCCAAAAATGTAATAATATATAGGGTGTTCCATTTGAAAATTGAAAGTTGATACCATTTCCGGAAAAACCTGTTTTCATAATTAGTAACCTTTTTTTATACAACTAGTAACTATGGGTACACATTTTAGGAAAACTGGTCATAGGATTACAACAAAATTTTGCTCAGTTAAATAATGAGCTTCTGTTAATGTGAAAATGTATTAATTTATAAAGTTGACGGAGAAACTTTTAAAATACAGGGTGGTGCACAAAACACCGGTTTTCTAATTTTTAAAGTGTTTGCAATCAGTTTGACACGCTCTATGACATAGAGTGGTGGTAGAGTGACAGGTCGTACATTTATTTAAGATAATAAAAATTTTTTATAACAGATCGTTTATACAGGGCGATTCGTTAAAGCTAAAATACATTATATGCCTTTTGTAACTACATTTATGAGTCACCTGTATAAAATATGATTCATCAGCAAGAAGTAATTACTTAAACTATATATTCATGATCCAATGACATTTGCTTGTATTTTTAAAGCTGTTATAAAAAAAATAATTTCTTCAAAAAAACCATATTACTTATTTTCGAACCACCCTGTAAGTAACCAAATTGTACAGTAATTCTTTATAAAATATTGTTGCCAAATAATCCATAATTCATGTTTTCTACAACAAATGCGAATAAAACAGGTCTGTTATGAGAAATCTGGTTACACAACAGTGGCATTTCCGATGTTTAACACCCTGTCCCTCGAAAACTAGCCATTGGATCGGTTTGGGCCAAAGGACACTTTTTGTCAGAGCATCGAGTTCTACATCATACCAACTCTTCAGAAAATTTGACGGAAAGCCATTTTCCCATAAGAAAGGTGCCTGGTCCTTTGATTTTTTTACAATAAATATATTAATTAAGTGCAAAAGTGAAAAAAAGTTTGTTATTATTGCCTTATCTTTTGTCTCCAGACAAAAACGGGAGAATATTTAAGTTTTGGGTTTATATTAATAATTTTAAGTGTTTCGAAAAATTCATCATCTTTAAAACACCCACAACTTTAACTTCTAATTATACGTATAACCGTCCTATTCGAAGAAAAACACCCTCCAGACACTATTGAAAAATGTCTGTGTAAATCTCAATTCCCGATTGCCGATAGCCGATTCCCAAAGTTGGAAAAGACATCAGTTCATAGCAGTGGCATAACTAGTAATTTTTGAAACAGGGAATAGCGTTTTCTTGTAACATTCTCTATCTATAGACCAGGGCCAGTCATTTTTAGTTTTCAACAAGTTTCAATTATTTTTGCGGGAGATAAAAATTAAAAACGAAAAAAACGATTTTTTTTCGATAATTTTGGAACTCCGTCGTCTTGATTTTCCTTAATTTACTTTCAAAGTAATCATCAATTTTTTATAATAAAAGCGTCAACACTAGGAATATTAACAATCTCTTTTACAATTCGATATACAAGGTTTTAGTTGTACCTGTTGCCATGATAACCGATTGAGATTTGGTAAAGGGAAAATTATGAGAACGAATGACAGCAGGAAAACAGAAAAACCACTTGCGGAATGATTTTAACGTCCTTAATACGTATTTAGGGATGTTCAACGTAAATAATTGTTACTGAAACGCCTGTATATGGGCTGGAAACTCCGATTCCTTTCTACGCCACTGATTTAGCAGGAAAAACTCGATAGCGGCGGTTCGAAAATAGTTGATACCTTGTTTTTGACACAAACACAGATAACATCGATCCTCCTAATGGCCAATGAACTTTATTGAAGAAAACTTATTTGGAAATGGGAGCAGCACGGGTAGGAACGTTCATTTGCGCAGTAGCGTAGTACCTGTTGGGTCATTGGCGAAATCGTCGATGGGTAATTTAGAATGGCGAAGTTTTCAATCGAATTTTTCTTCTCGGAAAATCTAGTTACGGTTCAAAATAATCCAAAAAGGGGTTTATATCAATGGTGAAGTAAAACAAAAGAAAATCCTGATGAAAGTATATTTTATCAATTTTAATACTTTTGGTTGTGAGACCAGGAATATAAAAACCATATAATTTTTATAACGAGTCTTCTATAATATAAAAACCATATAATTTTTCTTCTAAGTATCTGCTTTGTCTCCCTATCCGTATTGTTTCTCCTTCACTGACATCTTATAGTTTTTTAACGGCTTTTGTGATTATCATTCTTTTCATCACATCCCATCAGATATAACGAATAAGTAGAACCGACTCTAACTTTTAATAGTCACTCAACTTTGATGTTCATCGTAATCATAATTAGAAGTAGTTTGCAGTTAGTATTAATCCATTTAAAATACTTCCAGGACCCGTTCCAGATCTCCAGCCATTCAGGCGGCTAAACTTCATTCGTTCGTTTATAAAGCGCCACTTTATACTTTTTAACACCCTGTACTTCGAAAACTATCCATAGGATCGGTTTGGGCCTATGGACACTTTTTGTCAGAGTATGTAATGGCAAAACCTAAATTTTGTTTATCAACTAATACGGTTCAAAATAATAGCAATGTTTTTCCCATTGTCGATATTCATTAGAAAGAAAATGTGTCACGTGTTTCCGTAATACTATTAAAAGTTAAAAGTTTTAATGCATTGGGGTTTTGTGAATTAATTCGTTTAGAATAAAGTTGGTGAGTTATATAGACGAAAGTTTGGCTGTACTGACAAACTATTCTAATTGTTTTAAGATTGTTTAAAATAAATTGTACGCGGAATACATTCTGTTAATGTGAAATGCGATGAATAAGGTAAATTCTGGAGCTAAATCCAAGAAGAACGAATAGGTATAGACGCTTCCAAATTCGTGTTATTACTGATTAAAGTCAAGCGATTTTAAAAGCTTTTAAAACCCCTCGAATCAATTCTAAATCGATGAAGGCGTTCAATGAATACCGAAAGATTTTATCAGAATACAATGTCGAACTCGTGTGGGTATGAGGTAATTTTCTTTCGAAGGCGGACACATTATTGCTTTACTGCTACATTTTTATATACCGTTTATTTTGGATAAAAAAGAAAATAAACCATGTTCATCAGCAAATTTTTCATTTATTACTCCCAATCTATACGAAGGTACATTTTGACGTATCTTTTGTATTGATATACCTACCACCTTTTCATTTTGTTTTTCTGTATTAACGAGTTTATAATCAATGAGATTTTTAATTTGCTATAAAAAAAACTATTTACTCGTATTCAACGCTTGTGTTAACTATTGAGTTGTTGATTGAATTGACATAATTGATGCTAGGTTTAATTATTGTGGCTAATGGCGATTTGAAACCAATAAAGGCGATCATTGATATCATGATAAAATTAGCCAAGAAAATTTAGTCACAATGTGAATAGAATGTATGTATGATTATTTTCAAATATATGGGTCTATTGGTGGCTACCAAATGAATAATACATTTATGTGTCTTCGTAAATTATCGCTGGCAAAAACATAATATCTACAAAATTGATACTAGATACATAAAGCAGTAAGATTTAACCTCTCAGATTATTCCCATTCCAAACAATGTTCGTAATCTTCCATGCTTCTATTAATTCCCATTTTACTGTAACCTACTCATTCCTTAGAAAATGAAATTGAAATATGTATTGTATAAATATGACAATATATTACACTGTTCCAAAATACGCCACTGTATCATAGTACGCTATTGTCCCTTCACCCCCTCTCATCATTACCCCTCTAATACCAAACAAACACTGCATGACCCCATTTTGAAGGTGTTCTCGAAGAGGTACGGAGGGGTACATCAATCCCTAAGCTAGCTTTTTGATGCTCTATCAAAATGTGAAGTCAGAATTTTAAAATTCATAAACACAAAGAATCAACATACACACACACAGGTCGAATTCAATTTGTTCGGTGAAAATGATTCACAACCACTTTTAAACTCATATTTTCAGCTTATTTTCAGGTTAAGCTTTTGCTACAAACTCATCAATACTTCACGAGTGGGAAACAGTTATTCAATATAATATTTGGCAGAAATGTTTCACTTGTATCTTCACTATTCACTTATACCTTCACTATTCACTATCCACTATCCATATTTTCACTAGTAATACAAGAGGTTAAATTATATCCGAAAATATTTTGGAGCTCATGAATATTTCGGAAATTATCCCGATTATGTTTCTTAATTGATGGCTCATATGAAACTTGTATACTTTATAAACTTTATAATCCTAAAAAAATTTATTACAATATACAACCTAAATTCTAGATTAGTTCTATTATTCAAGGAAAATTTGATTTGTGAATGAATTTATTGAAATAGTTTTTTAAAAATAGAAAAATTTTTTGACGGGATATTTATTGAAATTTCTTTTGCGGTGTACCTAAGAAATTACTTGAATGATTGTTGATTTAAAAATTTCGCTATTAATCATGAAGGATTAATGGAGGAAATACGCCATGTGTAAATTAATTATTGTGAAAACTATTACTTGATACATGTTTCAGACCCTTTTCGCCTTTGGTGCACAGCATATTTGATGTCGATTTTCAACATTCAAAACTGAAAATAACTTTATATTTTCTAGTACCCCAAATAATCATTAAATTTTTGTTATTTTTCTAATCTTCTAAATTACTTTGATATCAATATCAAAATAAAACTGAACACTTAAATCGAAATAGCCTTTTTATGATAAGCCCGATTGCATTCAGAGGAGCCAATCGCGTCGTAGCTGCTGTTTTCAGTTTGTTTTTGTTTTTGTTTTGTGTGTCCTTGTTTTTTGTTAAAATAATTTTAAAATGTCTAAAAATGCTTGTTAATCAATATACTAAGAGCACCTCTTCTTTTCGTTTTAAAAACACATTGCTAATAAATTTTCTGAGATCATGGAAATCATCAGTTAGATTTGAATGTGCGAAAGCCTACTTTGGACAGCAAACGTAGAAAAAATTCATTGTTCATTTTGTTAAAACAATTTCGTTCATTCAGACCCTTCAATTGATCCGAACGATTTGAGGTGAAGCCCCTAGAATCACTGAATACTGAAGTTCCTTTATCGAAAGGTTAAAACGTCCTAAAATATTCATGAGAAACTTTTTGTAGACTCTGATACGCTTTTATTTCATGGACATATCGATTGAGGAAATGTTTAATAATGTTTCAATTCAGATATCCAAAAAACCTCAAATATCGGTAACGTGATTTTTATGGGCTTTCAAGTATTTGTATATACATGGAGTTTCATCGAAAACAACAATTTAAAAAATGATGCAAAAAAGTCTAATATACATAAAAAAATTAATTTAAATTTAACAAACTAACATTAAATAAATCATTTAATACTTATAAACAAAAAGAATTTTTAAACAAACACGTTCTGAAAGTTAACATAAACTATAAGTTTTTGATATGTTCTTTAAGTAATATTTAAAAATTATTAAGAGTTGTATATTTTTATAAGGGGAAATTTGTTAAATTTTAAAAAACAGTGAGTTCATTATGCTTTTATAAATAGTTCTAGTTATATATTGTTATGGTATTAAAAAATGGGACAAAATTATGAAAATGTGTATATGTTAAACGAATTAAAAAAAATATGCGAAAGAACTTAAAAAAAAGATTGGTGATGGTTGTTAGGGGAGGTTTGTTTATGGAGATTAGTTGTTGTTGATTTATAAAATTTCAGATATGAATTTTAAAAAATAAAGATTACTAAAAGTATAAAAATCTGAGAATCTTCTCAATTGGAGGGGCTCTAAATTGAGTGAGCCCAAAAGATGAAGGAAGATAATGATGGAATAAGGAGGATCTTAATGGAATTAAGAAGACTAAGGGAAGGAAGACAACAAGACAAAGAAGATTTGAGAAAAATGATGAAAAGTGTTGAAGAAAATATCATAGAAAAATCGGCTAAGAAAATAGAAAATAAATTTGAAGAAATAAATAGAAGACAGGAGATATTAGAACAGAAGATAACAGAACAAGAAACAAAGTCAGAACATATATAAAAGGAAATTAAAAGAATAGAAAGAAGATTAATAACAAATAATAATAATAATAATAATAATATAATACTACTGGAGAAAAATATGGAAGAAAAACTAAAAGAAAATATGAAAATAGTTAAAGAAGAAAACTTGAGGACAAGAAGAGATTTAAATAAAAATATATAAATAAAAGAAAGATTTTACAAGAAAATGCAAATCAATTTTAAAATATCTAAACAAGAAGATAGGAGCAAAGAAAAAGAAGTAAATGGTGATATACAGAATATTAAAAGTCAAATAGAACAAGGAAGAAGAGAAAGAAAACACGGAATATATAAGAATAAAGGCATGTAAGGGGATAGATCACAAATTAACGGATATTAAAAGATTACAACCAAAAATATTGACAAAAATAATAAATAATAAAATGAAACTAAACTTCCACAAATGGAAAATAAAATTAAAGAAAATAACAACATTTAAAATATTTTTGGAACAATTTTGAAAATAACTAATAATTAGAGGTAAATTTAGCATTGATTTATTCTCTGAAAAATAACAAATGAATACAAATTTGGGGGAAATTGTTATGGTATAAAAAAATGGGACAAAATTATGAAAAATGTGTATGTTAAACGAATTAAAAAAAAATATGTGAAAAGGACTTAAAAAAAAAGATTGGTGATGGTTGTTAGGGGAGGCTTGTTTATGGAGATTAGTTGTTGTTGATTTATAGAATGTCAGATATGAATTTAAAAAAATAAAGATTATTAAAAGTACAAAAATTTCAATATCTTCTCATTATATGTACTTTAACCCTCTGGTGTTATACGAATGAATATTTTTGTTGAAAGAAATGAATTCCTGAAAATATTCAGGTGATAAACCATTTATTACTTTGAAAACCAAAGTCATGGTGAAATAGAACAGTCTATTTGCAACAGAAAACCAATTTAAAGAATTTAACATTATTCTAATTGCAGTGTGACGATTAGTTTTAAGAATTATTCTCATTTCACGATTTTGCAAGTTTGTTGAGATTGAATAAAAATAAAATTGATGAACAATAGTCAAAATGAGGTTGAGTAATAGTGTTGTACACGGCGATTTTGGTCTCTATTGACAAGTCTTGAGATATTCTGCTAAAAAAGTACAGCTTTTTCGATATTTTTTTTATGGATGAATTCAAAGTGACTATCAAAACTTATGATATTCTCAAGCTGGAACCCCAAGTATTTAAACGATGTAACAATTTGAATTTTTTCATTATTAATATTTAAATTTATGCTGTTAGTATCAAGTAAGCTATATTTATAGATTTATAGATTTTTTTAACATTCAACTTTAATTTGTTTATTTTCAAATATTTATTAACATTATCTAGAATAACATTCATTTTCTGAATAGCTACATCCAAATTTTCATCACTACAACAAATTAGATTATTATCGGCAAAAAGGTTAATGAATTCACAAATTACAAATAGGTCAATACCTTTTGACTTTTGATTAATATTACAAAATCAACACCTAATATTCCTAAGCTATTTCCTAGAGCCGGAAACATTTCAATCTCGACTAAAAACTTCTTGCTTCTTTTTTAAGCTCTAGGAAATGATTATTTTGCACAATATATCTCCGGAACACACTCCTTTTTAATAAAAACTTCTTCCTTGAGACGTTCATGGTCTCGGAAATTGATAATCACAACTTTCAAGGTAGAAGTCTCCTCGCGTAGGAAGCAATTTATCTTTTTTGCGTTAAGACGTCTGCAAAATGACTGTGCCGTAGTCAAGAATTATTAAAAAAAGGTGAATCGGTAACCGAGAAACTCAGATATTCTAATTATTAATTCAGAAGAGCCACCAAACAAATTTAAAACTAACAAAAGTTCCGAGGGATAATAAAGTATGCACAGAAATTATTAATTATGAAGGAGAGATATAGTATCTACCAAAAACGACCCTTTAAACGTAAGCGGCATCCTTTGTGTCTTCGAAAGTCCACGTGGACCCGACTCATCTATCTATCTATCTATCTATCTATCTGTGATCGGGGTGTCGATACACTGCGACCTATAAGATCTATCGTGCCCCCTACTGCTGCCCAATCGTTGAGAATGTCTTAACGATTAGAGCAGTTCCTCCAGTCCTATTGCTTTCAAAAAGTTCAGGATGTCGGTAGGCTTCAGGTTAGGTAGATCTTCCTCTTCTATTTGATATTCTCCGAGGTATCGTACTCTTGGATTTTGCAGGGTAATGCATTCTGAGAGAATGTGGATAGAGGTTTCCTCCTCTTCCTCGCAGAATCTGCATTCTTCTTTGTCTACTAATCCGAGTTTCTTTAGGTGGCCTCTCAGCCGGCAGTGCCCTGTTAGGATACCCGTTAGTATTCTGAGCTTATTTTTACTTTTACTGACGCAGTCGTCAGATCTCTTCTGGTTATAGGTTGTAGTCCTATCCAGTATTGGGATCTTTTGTTATTTACTTCTTTTCCAAGTTCATCAAGTATTGTACTGGTGCTTATTCCGCAGAAGGGTTCAGGTCCCAGAAATGGTGTTTCAGCCCCTTTTTTTGCGAGTACGTCTGCTATTTCATTACCCTCCACTCCAGTGTGTCCCGGAACCCATAGGAGGGTAACAGTGTTATTCTTGCCTAGTTCGTTTAGATTCTCTAGGCACTCCCAAACCAGGACCCGACTCATCCTATTGGTTGGATATTCAAATGAAGCGATTGCACATGTTTTTATTTTTTTTAATTTATGCTCTTGCTACTCTGGCTCCTGAACTATAAACTAAAGGAGAACACTTACGCTTACAACAGCAAATATTAATGAATTAATTTGATTTTAAACGTTTTATAATGTCTGGGAAATCCTTTTGGAATATAAATGATATCGACTATAATTGAAGAAGGCAATGGACGATTTGAATTGTCCCTATTATTTTTATTTATTTATATGTATTGTTTGTGAACGAGCACGCCCCTGAACTTGGGCTTGGGCCCACTTTTGCGAAGTAATTCAGACACTCGCCGGTCTCGCAGGAAAAGATGAGGAATTGGGTGTCAGATGTATTAGTTAGGGGGAGTGTTTTTCCAAAGAAAGTTTATGAACTCATCAAGATTTTCGTTAAGGGACGCTTACTGATAAAAAGTAAGTTTTATGTGCAGACAAAATACACCGTTAACGAGAATCTTCCATTAAAGTTTCAATAGGCGTAGTAGTCATAAAAAATACAGGATGTTTTGAAAAACTGTTTGGATTTGGACCCGAAACTTCTGTAGTATTTAATTTTGGAACAATTTACGGACTAGAAAAGATCAAGTGGAAATAAAAAATAAAATATCTTTCTTGAATACGTTCCTTTTCCCTTAAGATCAACTCGCTACGATATTTCCATACAAATTGTAGTAGACACGTTGCGTTTATGAGATTTCTGTATGTACGTATGACAAACAAGATCCCTAGGGCCACACAATCGTAAGAAAGCAAGTTGTACGCTTGATATATGTATATATACCCATATATGTTGGAGTTTTTATAAGTCTGTGTCAACTTTAGTATGACTCTTTTCAACCAGACGTGAAGCCGTAAAACATTTAGAAGCTTTTCAGGAATTGTTTATAGACCAGTCGATATCGAATTCTGTCGAAAACGACAACGCTTTCCCTTAATTTTTTTGGGTGAATATATCCATTGAGAATTGTCATCGGAAGTAAACGTAAAAATAGAATAATGTTGATTTGGAATAAAATATGTATACATATAATATTAAATTAATTAATTAATACACGACTTTAAAAATAACAGCTGTAAATGTTTTATTTTTGGAAGACATGTTAAGCAAGGATATAGAAATGATCTGTTGAAGACCGCATTTTAATATATTTATTGGTTTTGACAGGAGAAGGCTACAAAGTGGAAGTACATATTTTCGCGGTTTTTATATTTTAGTCTTTGTCTCGTCATTTCTCTAAAACTAGCATCTTTAATTTTTGGAAGAAATGTTAAGAAAGAATGTGGAAATGTTTTGTTGAAAACCGTTTTTTAATATTTTTATTGGTTTTGAAGATAGGATGCGATAAAATTAAAGTTAACATTTTTGTGGATTTGTCATACAAGCTTTTGTTACTTCACTACTATAAAACTAAATATTTCATTTTTGTTTTTAGTTGATTTCTATAAAAAAAATGTACAGTACCTATAACTTGCAGAAAAAAAAACGGGTTAATTATTTAATAAAAAGAAAAATAAAAATTAGTCACCGCTTCTTTTCTGACCGGATGACATCTAGTACTGTAATCGGATATGCAGCATACAGAAAGAAATTGTGTCGTGCTTCACTATTGATCAGTTTGTATAGCTTGACGCAATACCATTGATTCTAGCCAATGAAAAATGTATACCTTGACAAGTATCATGTTTAAAAATAATTTCAAGTAATTGGGGTATGGACAACGAAGAAACGTGTGGTTTTATTTATGAACACAATCAAATCAAATATTTATATATAAGTTTTCTGAAAGTATCATGTCATCAACAAGATGTTTTATATTTAGATATGTCCTGATCGTATGTCACATATAAATAGATTTTTATTGTATAGTGTCGTTATTGTTATGAGTGTGTGACATTAGAGACGTTTCTGCTTCTTTGCCGCCCCGCGCAAAAAACAAACACTCTGATAAATAAAATTTTGACAGAGAAAAATAAATGTAATAATGTAAGTAAACGAATTAGAATTTATTCGATTAGACAGCCTAAGACCGGTTTCTGTCTTTGGGTTTCGTCAGTTAGGCTTTCTAATCCAATTTTGTTAAAAAAATTTGGTGCGAATTTCGTAAATAAAAAAATTGTCCATTTTTTTTTAACTATTGAAATGAAATAATTTATTGTCACAGCCTATAGATGAATTACGCGTATTTATAATTCGATTTGTATTCCAATCACAAAGTTGTTAGGTAATTATATGAAATAAATAGAAAATATTCTACCAAAATAAACATAGAAAACAAACAGACAAAAAAATCTATACTTAGAATGGATTAAGAATGAGGTAATAAAACAGGAAACGAAAGTAAAAACCGAAAGAGAAATTGAATAACCGATCAGGAAAAAAATCCATTTAATATTACCTGTAATCATATGTAAATTCGATTTCACTAATTTCTAGAACACATAGCCGAGAGGATCGTATTAAATATTTACTACCAAAATCCTGAACAAACATTCCACAATGTGGTGAAAGCCGAGAATTCACTTTTTTTTTTCATTAACCGAATAATGGAGTATCCTCGTTAGTGTGGAAACAAACAAGCAGTTATTTATGAAATTTACAATATCGATTTTGTTTTTCCAATCAACTTGAGTTTAGGCGTCATTAATATTTATAGGACTAAAAAAATAAACTTGTGTTTATGATATGCTATTTAAAAATAGTTTAACGATATATTTTAGAAACTGATTAAAAACATAAAAAAGCGACTAGTGGTAAAAGCCTGGATTCCTGCACATCAAGATATCGATGTCAAGTTTAAAGTGTTCTCTAATACAAAATAATGCTCCTATCAACTTCTAGTTTACCTCTATTTGGAATTTGAACCTTTGGGCAGCTCCACCAAAAATTTTAAGTTGAGAAATCACTAACTCGGTAATACTTTATGTGCGATCTTGTTTTTGGGTTTGCTGTTCCAAAATTATGAGGACAAAATAGTATATTGTGTCACAAGGGCAGAAAATGAGCTTTAGCAGCCCGAGGCTATTAGCTGCATGAGCGAGCGAAGCGAAGCGAGGGCAGCTAATAGCTAAGGGCTGCTAAAGCGTTTTCTGCATGTGTGACACACAACTGTTTTTCGCCTACCAAAAAAAAAACAAAAAATAGGAATATATAACAAAAATCTTTAATTTTATAAATACAGACAGAATTTAATGAGCAACTTAAGTAATAAAAATGTACCAATTTATTTATTATATATTATTTCCAATTGTTAAACATTCATATGACTTTTCGTACCATTGCGCGTTGTCTTGTTAAGTAACAAATTTAGAGAAACATTACTACCTTCTTCTTGCAAGTCTGGTGGAGTATTCGTAAATTCTTCATCACTGCCTGAATTACTATTCATTTTCACTAATTCACATAATCACAATTATTCAGAATTAGAAGGTATTTTTATTTTAAAGTTTAATTCTCTTGATTCTACACGGACGTTTAATGAAAATGTATGTGAAATGTCAAAGTCAAAGGTGCGTTGATAGTGAAAATCGTGTTCTTTTTGATTTTTGTGGCCCAAGGCCCGGAAATATTACTTTCGGTCTGATTTTCAGAGTTGATATGATTCATTTTCAGACATGGTAGACGAAAAAAACTTTTGTATATTCCTAAATTTTCTTCTTTATTTTTAGCAATTAAAAATTAAAAAAAAAGCAATTTTCCCCTCCGTAATATTAATTAGCATTTTGTCGGAAATGGAACAAAGGACAAATAAAATAACCAATTAGTCAAAATTTACTCAGACCTTTTTTATTCTGCCAAGATTAATGTCCTAATTTATTATATACACAAAATATCTGAATTAAAATATGCAAATAAAATTTAAATGCCTTCTTAAACGGGCCAAGGTATGTTAATTATTTTTCAGTTAACACAACTGGAAATAACAAAAATATAACAGCGTTAACATAAAATGCTTACAATCCAGTGGCGTACTGGGCAACTTTAATGCTTAAATACAGAAGTACAATATACAGATTTTTATAGAAACGTTAAAGCATATTTTATTTTTACTCAAAAAACAACCCGAATGTCTTAATCAATTTTTTTTATCGTCACTTTTACGTAAATATAAATACGTATACCTAAAAATAGTCATTTATTAGCATAGAAAATAAGAGGAATATTAAGGCATTCTCGACTTAAAATACGTATAGCGTGTGTGATAATGAATTCGCGGGTAATGGACTCGTTTCCGGGAATTAGCCCACAAAGACCGTCCTTATCGATGAATGAGCGCGAGCTGCACGCCCTTTAAAAGGCGAATATTTAGAGTGAGATTTGACAAGAAACAAATATATATTTTTAAATAAATACATACAAAATTCAGCTTACGCAATATTGTATAAACCACGAAAAGGGTTGCGAACATTTAAAATTGGTTACATTTAGATTTTTTTTATTTAAATTCGTTTAAAATCGAAAAATAAATATTTTGCTTTGAAAAAATTACAGCTTATTTAAAGCACAAAAAAGAACGTTTTCAGCGAGTTTCATAAAAGAAATTATTTTTACTCAGTCATCTTGATTTTTCTTAATTTGCCCTAAAATTTCTGACCATCCACGTACTGCTAAGAATTTTTTTTGTATAAAAAATGATTCGCGCTGGTTTATTTGTCGACTTATTTTTAAAAAAGATACAAAGCATATTGTTCATCTAAATACTTTAATACCCAATATTTCTTAAGACCTTCCACTTTTTGGCAACCGGAACGATTGCGCCATCTGTGTCAGAAGACGTAACTATTCTTGACCAGTTTATTCCTAACCCAATTCATCTCGCCCAAAACATTGTTCATGACCGTCCGGACAGATTTAATGGAATCCCGAGGAATTTTAAATGGATTTTTCCCAAGTCAACAACATGGGCGAACATGATGTTATTATACTCGAGGGTGAATTGGTAATTTGCACCGCTAGTGACTACCATCTATCGGTAAATAACTTTATTACAAACGAGAACTTTCTATAAAAATATGTGTGGTTTATAGACATTTTCAAAAAGTTGGTTACTAGGGACATGAAGCAAAAAAATAAAGGTTTTTTTAGGGGGAAAAGGTATTTGGTATTGGAATTTTTCTAAAAACTTCATGTTCACAGAAGTGAAGAAGTAGTCAAAAAAATAGTATAAGAACTTATTTAGGCTTAACCAGTTGAGAATGTCATTCTAGCATTGCCATAAACCGAACAAATTGTAATGACATTATTAATAAAATTTTAGATTGGCAGTTCTTAGTTCTCATTCTAATCAACATAGCCACAGTCTACTCACTTTTACCAAAATAGTCATTCACTACGCGTGAGTTCCCGAAGTGGTTCGGAAGGGCACATCAAACCTTAAGCTTACTTTTTGATGCTCTATCAAAATCTGAAGTCAGAACTTTAAAATTCACAAAGACAAAGAATCACACACACACACAGATGGAATTCTGGAATTCAGATACCGAACAATTTGTTCGGTGAAAATGAACAAGTCTACCTTCAATTTAACTTCAAAAAGCATCGCATCGACTAGATCGTTTGAAATAATGAAATAATGAATGAATGAGTCCCCGGGTTTAAAAATAATTTCAATCATTTTCAGGTTCAACCATTTCCAAAGAGAGCAACTCAAAGGATAATGATGAGGCCCCTATTTACCATATAAATAAGAAAGAATACAGAGTCGGCTCCACACATGTTGGGAAAAAACAGAATTCCCTAATAAATTTTCTCGTTTTCTTTTGATACCTACTTTGAAATTGAAACGCACTAAACGAGTAGATGTATCGGTGGTTACGATTGAATCAAACGCGTATTTTTTCAATTAAAATTGAATGCTTTATCAACACACGAAATTCTGATTTTTCCATTGTTTTTAAAATTACAAACGTAGCGTCAAAGTTCGTACTTCCTAAACATCATATAGATTCATCAATAGTGGAGCTATCTATATGCCATCCTACTAACTTTTTGGGTACAGAATATTGTCTCATTAGATGTTTAAAAACATTTCACGTATCTCAAGATTGTTTTCATCGTAATAAGAATTTATAACTGAGATTCTGATGCAGTGAAATAAAGAATATTTCATAGCGAATACGTACGTTTGGACCAGGTAACTTGATGATGGATTTTTGACGTATTATAGATTATTTTTACAGACTAGTGCGCCACTGACTTAAGAGAAAAACGATCTATCGATTTTTGGTTAAGTACAATTGTGCCGGACGTTTTACTATACTAAATTACACAACAAGCCGAGAGTTATGGGTTTGCGAGTGCGCTAAATTTGTTTGTTTACTACATTTTATAATAGCGACGGGCGGTTATTCTTTGTAAAAACGCCGCTCTTTGAGGTTATCCTTAATTGTTATTGCTCTAGAAGACTCGAGAGCATTACAAGCGACTAGTATGAATCATTCGGGAGAATTTTTAGAAAACCGCTCCGAAAAAGGAAGCTCTTAACAACTTGTGGTAAGAATGAAGTAGTATTTGAAAAATATGTATCTATATGGGCGTTCAAAAACTCGCAGAAAGGACGACGGAAGGATTTGCTCTTGAGGCGGGAATTATTACGTACGAACCTACAACGCTTTTGTCGAACTGCATTTAAAAATACGATTGCAAACGCTAAATTTCGGGCTGCAGTCTATTTTTTATGAATATTTTTCTTTAATAATGTTCACAAGAAAATACTGCCATTTTTGCAGTCATTTTTACCATATTAAAACTACTGATCATACTCAAATCATGCGGAAAAATAGTTTGCTGTCAAAATACGTACTTTTAGTAAGTAAAAGAGATGAATAAGTGATTTCGAAATATTATATTGTCTATAATAGTTTTAGACGAAAAAAATTATAAATAAGTGGAAGTAAAACACTGAAAAATTGCAATTCCCAAAAGTTAACTTTGTCGTCCATAATCTCATACTTTTAATTCCCAAAAGTGTAAAAAAAAACAGGACAACCTCATCATATTCATTTACCTAATGTTTTTTACAGTATTCGCGAATGCAGGATATCATCCAGGATTTTCAAAAACACCCTTTACGAGGTTGCCACATCGAACTGTTTTCCTTTAAAACTAATACTTTAGGTTCAATTTGATAATTTTTGTTATGTTTCCTTTTTTTTCCGTAATTTCTTTCGCTCCAGAGGTGTACTCAAAACGTGTTTTGATATTGAAGTATATCCGTGGGTGTAGAAAAATATAATTTCTTCCACCTACGTAGGCACTACGTACTACACATATTTTCTTCGTCTAGACAAGTAGACAGTGGACCAGAATTAATTTGTCAAATTGATTAATAATTGTTTAACTTTGATTTGCACGCTTCACCGTTTTTGTTCTGGATTTATTGACATTTCAATGAAACCTTGGATAAATAACTAATTAGAGAAGTAAATGTGGACATAGAATGAACAAAGGTCATTCAGGTGAAATTATCAATTAGAGTACGAAATAAGCATTTAATTAACTTGTTGATTCCGACTCCATTCGAATGTATAAATTAGTCAGTGGGCTTGTATTTGGAACAAAACTGTAATTAGTTTTAAATTATATTGCTGATTTTCCTAGTTTCTATTTTTATTTTTCGATTTTATACGAATATATACAAAAAAAAACCTAATTTTCAATCGAAAAAGTTAGTTTACAAATTTTCAATTTTTTAACTTTATCGGTGCTCATTTTCTAAGTTGAAACCTCGACTAAGATGGTTTGAAAAAAATATATTATTCGTATGGAAAAATTAGGCTTTTTTTATTTAAATTCGCATAAAAAAATATTTTTGCGGGAGGTAAAAATTAAAAACAAGAAAAAAACTGTTTTTCATGATAATTTTAAGGCTATGTCAAATTATGTTAAATACAAAAGTTTAAATTTATTAATTATCTACAATTTTTACATTAAACTTTTTCGATAGGATGCATAATTCAGCCACAAATCGAAAATATTCAACCCTCAAAACGTATATTTACCTACCCCCACCCCCCTTCCGGAACTTTTACTCAGTCGTCTTGATTTTTCTTAATTTTTTTTTAAATTTAATACAAACCTGTTGATTCATTTTGAAAACATTAGCGTTAACAGAAATGCCAGCTTTAATGTTAAGGAAAAACCTTGACCTTAAATCGCATAAAGTATTTCATAAAACAAAACTTCATTTATTCAACTTAAGTCCCCAACTCTCTCGTTATTTTAAAACTAATCTCGTTTCACAACTTCTTTGTTAATCAAGTTGTCCTTCTAAATGTTTAATGAACCTGTAACTTTTTCATCCGACTAATTTAAGTTTTTTTTCTTGTTTCAGGTGAGTCATAAAAAGTTTTCTTTACGAGCCTTTCGTCGTAAGTACCCAATATCTTTATTTTAGAGCCCATAATGAAAATAATGTCTCCCGCAGTAAACAAACTAAAAAAGTTATAAATGTACACATATCAAGGATAAATAGGTATTAAATATTGGTGGTTATTCGGGATACAATCCTTTTCAGCGCTATAAACGTGAAATAAGGGGTTTTATTGTCTATACAGGGTGTTCCCTAATTGAACGCCGATATTTTACGGGGAGACTCTTTAGTTATTTTCAAGATAAAATTGTCTTGAAGATATAAACAAAGTTATTTGTTGATGTGCTATCTTGTGTATTTTTTAAATAAATAGACCGTCAAAGACGTCTAAATTAGAAATAAATACAGCAACGAATGTAGCTCGGAGCGTTATGCAAATATGCCACTATTTTTTTAACTATTAACATTAATATCGAAAGTCCATTTCTGATGTTATACTTCTCTCTAAAAAAAATTTATTCGCGATAACAAAAGAGAAACGAAAACAAAAACCGTTGTAACATGCAAATGCAAAAAAAATCCTTCCAAGTTTTCTTTCCTTGAATCCTTCCCCAAGGAAAATCGCATCTCATTCCATAGTATCCCTCTCTTGTGACGTCATCAGTTGGAATCGTTCCAATGATGACGACATCGTTGAAAATCCTTGGAAACGTTTATGTGTCTCGTGGGCGGCTGTTTTCGAACTACTATCTGTCTCTTTCACATTTTCTCTTTTCAGTGTCGTTCTAAGTTTTTTTTTTTATCCGTTAAGGGTCAATATGTCTCTACGAATTATAGCAACAGAAGAGGAATTTCGTTTTTCCCAAATAAATTAATTTCTTAGGCAAAACACAAAATCATTTTTGGAATAAAAATACTTTGAAAGTAAAAACGTACGAAAATTTGTTGAAATCTGAACTATGTAACATTTTTAATTAAAAAAAAAGTCGACTGCTTGACAAAACTCTGTTTTACGCCAAAATCGTTACCAACAAAAACGCATATACACCAAAAGCGTCTCCACCAAAATTCGCCTCCACCAAAATGCGCCTCCACCAAAATTCGTTCGCATCAAAATTCTATTTGTAGCGGAGTGAAATGAGACGAGAATATTCTGAAAATGGATGTAAGAGCTAAGTCAAATTTCCTCGTATTTTCTTAAAAATTGGAGAAAATATGTATTTTCAGCCAAAATCGGCATTTTTCGAAAAAAAATTGAATTTTTATTTTTTTATTATTCCCTAAATTGGGCACTTTAAATAAATAATTCAAATGTTGGATTTTTTTAGACAAAAGTACACACAAAATCCTTCTTTTTAAGATAAAAATTTTTTCTCTATTGTTTTTCCAAAAATGGCGGCCAATTCAATTTTTTTTCGAAAAATGCCGATTTTGGCTGGACAAATACTTTTTTTTTTAATTTTTACCATGTCTTCCCGACATAAAAATACATATTTTCTTCAATTTTAAAAAAATTGGTGGATTCTTTGATTATTTATTGCCAATTCAGTAAAAAAAAATAATGCGCGAATTCGTTTTTTGAGGTTAGGATACAATTTTAAAAAAACCCTACTATACGGATCGATACTCTACTTCATCACGGTTATTTTAATTTTTTTATTATTTTTCCACGACTCTTAGAGCCGGAGATATTTAAAAAATACTGAAGCAATCCACTCGAAAAATATCAAAAATGCGGATTTTCGCACATATCTCGCGAAGCTCCAGCCTAAATTTATTGAAAATTTTTTACAAGCTTCTCTTTATGTATAAAATCGAAAAAAAAAGACTTAGCTTTTACATCCATTTTCAGAATATTTTCCGTCTAATTTCACTCCTCTAATCAAAATTCTATTTGACAAATATTCTACTTCACCAAAATAGCTCTTGCACAATGATTTTTGATGCACCCTAATACATCTTAAATATAATTTATCTTTTAATAAAATATCTCCAACACAAAAATGCATAGTTAATACATTATTTTAATTCCCAGAATAATCGTTAAGCTAATTTTCATTCTAAATTCTTCTTTAAACGTTCCTTTATTTTGAGTATTCCCTTTTGACAAATACTTACTAAAACATTCGAGATTATCAAGATTTGTCATTAACTTAGAAATTCGGGAATTTACGTCGTTCCAAAATCTTATCATCGGTAAAATCGTTCTTCCAGGGATTCGTTTAAATCCTTTATAATGAGGAAAATGGAAGAAAATTGCAGTATGGCGTACTTCTTTCGTGTTATTACCCGGAAAGGGTTTGGCTCCGGGAACTGAAAATACCCGATTGTTTTATAATAGAGCTTTAATTTCGATAAAATTTGAGGTTAAAAAAAGATTTATTTGCATTATTCATGTTTCGAATTGCGTTGTGGCTATATAGGAAATACAAAAATAGAAACAGTTTTAGAAATAACCTCACTGCGTTATTTTTATAATCCAGCTGGACACATACAGGTGTTAAACCATTTGAATTTGTATACAAACGTGGATCAGACAATTTTAAATATATCGCATATACAGCAAACCAAATACAATTGTAAATTATGAACAAAAAAACTGTAGGTACTTGTAGCCATTTCGTTTAAAATCAACTTGTAAAACAAAAATTAACTCTCAAATATTTTTCTGTCTAGCATAGACAAGACTACATTAATATTGTTCAAAATAAAAAATAAAAATGAAACTGATGAAGCGTCTTGTCAGAGGCGAAACGTATTTCTATATATAACCAGACGTGTTTTATTTGTAATTTCAGTCCTAAACCCAAGAACCTAAAGTGAAAAGTAAAAAATAAGATTCAAAAACAGTCATATTCAAAAATTTATATATAAATAATATATGGGATCTGTTTTATGTCCTTCGTAATAATTGTTAATTTATACTTTAGGTTTAAGGTAAGATTTCGTATTTATTTTAAAGCTAAAAATGATTTGTACGGACAAAAAATTAATTTATCCTTCAAAAGACTAACCAATGAACAGTTTTAACACATTCAGCATGTCTGCCTAGACATTTTCATTATTAAATACACTTCATTTGGTGTCTTATTTAGTTAAAAAAATCTATAAAAATTAGTTCTTTATTCACCATCAATATATTTGTGTTATATTATAACAAAATTTAAATATCTAACAATTCGTAATCTGTTGATTTAAATTTATTTATTTGTTTAAATATATATGTAAATTAAATTTGCGATTTAATTGTAAATAGCCATTCAATTCGAATTGCTTTCAAATCCTCTAAACATTTATTGCTACATAATTTTCGGCTATTGATCAGATAATCAGTTCGATGTATGGAAATATTATAATGGACTCAAAATCAAAATCTCCATGGGCGTACAAAATGGGAGTTTTTTAAATGACAATAAAGAATAGGAGGAATAAATTGTAGTTAAAACTCGTGCCTATTTTGTAACCTCCATTTTTTTTATTACCGCTAGTTTTGCCAGGGCTAGTTAATTGCTGACCCAATTTAACTCAATATTGAAATAGCTTACATGTACATTTGGGGAATATCTTCGTTATTACCCAACTATAAAAAAGTATAAGCACGTAACCTAAATTTGCCACTCCAGATTTCAATAAAATTTTAGGAAAAAGATTTATTTGAAAATCTAAAAAAGTTCATGTATGTCTATGACTATACGCTCTGTACAATTATGGAAACATATTTCAAATCAAATACAATAGTTGGATGTTCAATTTTAGTAATTCGATATATTTATTTCAAATTTATATTAAAATCCATCCAAATTAGTCTGTATTGAAAATAGAATTTTGAATATCCGAATAGCCCAGTTGTCAGAGAATTTGACCTTGCACAAAATGTGATATCGATGAAACTTGGCACTTAAGTACTTGAATGGGTGAAGAAAACGAAAAAAAATATTTGGTGCTCTAAAGTGTATGCTAACTTCACAATTTCGAAAATGAAATCGAACATTTGGTTTTTCCATTATATCTCAAAAAAAAAATAAAAAGTTCGAAAAACTAATAGCACCACTTGAAAGAGCGGAAAATTTTACTAAAACATATATTATAAGTTATTTTAAAAAAGAATTTATATTACTATTCTCTGTTTAATAAAACTTATGTTTTAATCATTTTTTTTAAACATTTATTCGACGCAATTTTTATTTTCAAAATAGTGTTTATATGTATAAATCAGAAATTAATTTCTTTTTAAATAAAGTTAAAAATAATGTAGAAATTGATTGATATAAAAAAATAAACACTATTTTAAAATAAAAATTGCGTCCAATGAATGTTGTAAAAAAAACATAAGTTGTATTAAACAGAGATAATGTTCATTGTTCATCAGTGAGAATTTTAGAAATTATAACTTCGGGTCAAATTTTCTATAGAAAACAAAAAAAAATTAAAACCTAATGGCTTCCTGAGAAAGCTTTAGAGTCTCCTTTTTATAACGCTTTCTTTTTTTTTTCTTTGCGTATATTTTAGACAAAGATACTTTAGTTTTTCCGAACGCCTCGCCTGAATATTTGTATTCAACGACTCGGTGCGCGTAGAGTTTTCGAATTTGCTTTCTTATTTTTAATAATTTTTTATAGTAATGCAAATTCTTTTTTTAAATAACTTATAATATAATTTTTACTAAAATTTTCCGCGTTTTCACGTTCTATTAGTTTTTCGAATTTTTTTTTCGAGATATAATGGAAAATCCAAATTTTAGATTTTATTTTCGAAATTGTGAAGTTGGTATACACTTTAGAGCAGCAAAGATTTTTTTATCGTTGTGTACTTAAGTGGCAAGTTTCATCGATATCACATTTTGTGAGAGCTTTTGGTCAATATCCTTCTCTGCCAACTGGGCTAAAACCGTAAATAAATTATTTAAGACATATTCTTTCTTTTTTAAAAAAATGTTACTGGGTTTTTACAATATTTTTACATTAAACCGTTTTTATATTAAAGAATATCCGCAACATTGTCTACCACCAGATTTCCCTTTAAAAACCTTGAAAAACACGAACCGCAGCAAATTTTTTAATTCACTTAATTCCGCGTATCGCAAACAACCTTTTTTTATCCAATTTTCTTTTTAAATATTGTGAAGCTACGAAATTCGTTTAAGAAAAACCAACCTTGCATAAAGTCCGTTATTCGATTTCATCTATTACCGAATCTATAGGGTGGCCCAAAATGAAATCGTCATGTCAATGTAACTGAAACATTTCTCGATAATGCATCCGGTATGATATTATTATTTTCTTTTTTATGCACATTGTTAAATTATGTCGAGATTATTACATGATCCATCCATTAGGATATTTAAAAATGTTGTGTTTAAGGAATATTTGTATAGAAAGTTTTGGAGGAAGAAAATTCCAATCGTCCAGATTCTTCAATTAGACTCCGCAATAATCAAAATTATAGGATAACGCACATTGATATTTCTCTGTATTTCTGGACGATTTAAGAATTAATTTCAGAAAATATTCAATGTTTAATTAATTTTGTTTGTATTAATTCGTTTTTCATTTTCTTTAAAGAATTAATAGACCACCAACACCAAATAAAAATATTGTAACAACTAACAATCTTTCATTTAAATTTTGAAGTTGATACATCCTGTAAAAACAGTACGAATCAAATGGCAGAAAAATCTATTCGAACAAAAATGCACTTCGAATTTGTCAACAGTAAAAATAGAGAATTCAGTGACTGAAATTTTACTGTCCGTCGTTTTTACGCAACACAAATCTTTATATCATCTATTCCGTTATATCTCAGGGATTTTATGGCAACCCTTTTGGGTACGGTGCGCCAGAAATGTAGTTAACTTTTTGGATTGAGGACATTGCCAGGATTCCTTCTAGACAGACTTATATTGTATATGCGAAAGTGCTTATTACGCGTAAAAATAAGGATAATAAAGAAAATGATAGTAAATGCATCAGGTATAAAAGAATAAACCTTATGATACTAGTTCATTTATTGCGCATTTTAAATGAAATAATTCATTCAAATATTTCAGTACGGCACTGATTATTATTTCATCTTCGCTAATTGCGAAAATATTTTTCGTATGATCTTTGTCAGTTTCTTCCAAGGGTGCGTCTAAAGTTGCATCATAAAAAAATACGTACGCCAATTTAAGCTAGCATTACTTGCGTTCTGGATTTTATCAAAAAATTGGGGACTTTTCGCATCCAAAATTAAAGCTTTCAACAAGTCCAACCATTTAAAATCAGTTTGAACTCGCGAGTTTAAGTAGAAGCATCTCCTAATTGAGTTTACCTATTGTAGAAATCACACAGTATAATTTTATAAATCGAGTATATTTGATAAATATCTATTATTTACAATAATGCGTTTCGTCATTAAATGAATAGCATTTATGAATTAATGTACTTGATGATTTTCTAGTATTCGTGAGTATTTTTATATAATTATCCCTAATTTATTTACAAAATAGATGTGTTCGTATTATCACACGTTTTCGTGGTAAATAATATTAATGTTTAATGGAAAATGACTCGTTTTACTTCCAGGAAAATTAATACACTTTATTTCAGTCCTTGGAAGCATGTAATGTGATATTTTTTATATGATGTCATTATTGACCGCCATTTTCTGAATGCACTTCTTGATTATTAATCCATTTGTTTTATTTTATAATTAAAAGAACCCTGTATAGGGTGGAATTCGAGTCCAGAAATTGCATTGAATATATATAGAAAGTACGCGTATTGGATTTCGTTAATATTTAGTCAATCTAGTACAGGGTGGGCCAAACTTCTGTCCTCGGAGGATTACGTCGTTGTCGTAAGAGATAAAACTTTCAAAATTTGTGTGAGCTAGTACAGTTACTGGATGCACATTTTGAAAATAGTTTCGATTATACAGGGTGTTCCAAAAACTCGTGGCAGCACAAACTTACATTTTTTTAAATGGAACATACTATATTTTATTCAAGAATCGAAAAGATCTCACTGAGAGCGTTAAAAAAATATAGCATGACGATGGCGTTGGTGACAATTCTTTTAGAGTTGACTGCCCCCCTCAAACGGCCAAAAATCAACACCTAAAGGGTGAAAAGTTTGTTCTTCGCTATAAACGTGTTATCTCCCGTTTTCGAGGATGCTGAACGTGATGGTGATATTGAATCTTCTCTCCGAGTCGACTCCACCCCCCAAACGGCAAAAAAAGAAAAAATGTTTAACCTTTAATACCATACAATTTGTGTACGTAAAATACATGATTTTTCCGTTATCATAAAATATTTACAGTTTTCCATTAACTTATACCCTAACTATACTATCAGAATATTGTTTATATAACTAACCCCCCATTGGTCGAGTTAGACAATCGTAAGTATTTGTCACTTACCTTTATAGGTAGTTTCTTCTATCGCATAGCAAACTTGTTCCAAGATTCTTTTAGAGTCTCTTTCAAATCTTCTAATTCCATTAGTAAACTTTTTATCAGAAACAAAGATAAAGTTGACATCATAGGACCAATTCGGAATTTATAAATTAACATGTTCCACTTGCCCTTGTTCCTAGATCGGAAGGACTTTCCGTAATTTTAAAGTGCGTTTGAGGGAACATACAAGATGCCTTAATAACAACACCAAGGGCTTCTCCCATTTCGCTAACTACCTTTTAGACACTGGACATGATTTCGACTCTATTACGGGTTTCAGAGTCCTACATTCAGTGAGTAATAAATTTCTTCTTGATAACTTCGAAAACCTAGAAATTTCAAAAAACGTTAAACTTAATTCCACGTGTTCTCTCAATGCTCAAATCAACTTCACAAGTACCCCTACTTTTTCAGCACTCATTCAATATTTTCTCATTCGGTAAATTTAATTTTCTTTAAAACCTTTTTCAATCACATCTTACTTACCCTATAAAAATTTCCAATTTTTATAACTGACTGTCTTCTTACGTTAAATAACTTCTGTCTTCCATTGTATCGTACCTTAAAAAAGGAACAGCATTTCTTCTTTTCATGCTATTTATTAGTGAACCCCCACTTGTTTCATATTTCCAATTCTTTTCAGATTGAGACGTTTTTTGTTTCTTTCCTTATCTTCTGTCTTTTTCTTTCCTAAAATTGTTTTTCTTTTTATTGTCTAACCATTGACCAAATACAAAAATTTTTAGTATAAATTTTCCTATTTAATTTGTTAACATATACTTACTTATTCATAATTTGAAAAATCTAATATTTAAATAATTTTAATTTTTGTTTGTTAACGCCACCTACTTCATATTCTACAAACCATACGTGGACCTATATAATTCTCATTACAGATAACTTTATTAATTTCAGTCGTACCAAAATAAAATCCAACACTTTTAATTTTTAAACTTTGTTTTTCACGTCACTTGTATAAAAAACACTTGTTGATAAAATTCTTCCATTGTTTTAACCAGCTATCGTTCAAATATTGTCTCTTTTCGTTAGTTTTAATGTTTTAATTTGTTTGTAAATGTCCTTTGACTGCTGGTTAATTTTTAGTAAAATTTTAAATTTTATAACTACGTTTTTAATAAAATAAAATATAAATTAAATTTTTAATATAAAAATTAGGATCTATAAGATCTTCCTTGTTTTTTACAAACATAGAATTGCATTTTAATCTATTGTGTTGACATGTTCTTGGTGTTTTCCTGCTGTTTTTCCTACGTGGAAAAGTTACGGTGAGTTTTTACTTAAAATTAAAATAAATTAAATTAAAATAAATTCCTTAAACTTTATAACTTAACTAAACTGCCATTGTGACCCTTTTAACTCCACGTAGGGCCTCTTTAAAAATAACTTGTGAGATATAAAGGACCTTGTTTTCTTACAAACCTCAAAGTAATTAATAGTGAGAATGACATTTGAATACAAAGAACTGTTGCTATATTTTGATTTACTGTTTTACAGAGTGTTAAAGATGGGGTAATTCTTGGTAATAATTGGCCATATTTTTTGAAACACCCATATAATATATTAACATGCTATATTTTTTTAATGCTCTCGGTGAGATCTTTTCGATTCTTGAATAAAATATAGTATGTTCCATTTAAAAAAATGTAAGTTTGTGTTGCCACGAGTTTTTGGAACACCCTGTATAATCGAAACTATTTTCAAAATATGCACCCAGTAACTGTACTAGCTCACACAAATTTTGAAAGTTTTATCTCTTACCACAACGACGTAATCCTCCGAGGACAGAAGTTTGGCCAACCTTGTATTGTGTTGTTTTGACTTTGTAGGTAACAAATTTAGAGAAACATTGCCTAGCTTCCTCTTGCAAGTCTGGTGGAGTTATCGTAAACTCTTTATCACTGTCTGAATATTAATTCATTTTCACTAATTCACACAATCACAATTATTCAGAATCAGAATGTATTATTATTTTACAGTTTTGTTCTCTTGATTCCATACTTTGATTTACACGTTCAATGAAAATTTATGTGAAACGTCAAAGTACTCAAGTGACAGTCAAAGGTGTCCAGATAGTGAATAACTTTTTTCGCCTACCATGTCTGAAAATGAATCATATCAACCCTAAAAATCAGACTGAAAGTAATATTTCCGGGACTTGGGCCGCAAAAATCAAAAAGAACACGATTTTCACTATCAACGCACCTTTGACTTTGACATTTCACATACAATTTCATTAAACGTCAGTGTAGAATCAAGAGAATTAAACTTTAAAATAAAAATACGTTCCTGATTCTGAATAATTGTGATTATGTGAATTAGTGAAAATGAATAGTGAATTCAGGCAGTGATGAAGAATTTACGAATACTCCACCAGACTTGCAAGAATAAGGTAGTAATGTTTCTCTAAATTTGTTACGCGCAATGGTACGAAAAGTCCTATAATATATAATAAATAAATTGGTACATTTTTATTGCTTAAGTTGCTCATTAAATTCTGTCTGTATTTATAAAATTAAAGATTTTTGTTATATTTTCCTATTTTTTGTTTTTTTGGTAGGCGAAAAACAGTTGTGTGTCACACATGCAGAAAACGCTTTAGCAGCCCTTAGCTATTAGCTGCATGAGCGAGTGAAGATTTTTGTTATATTTTCCTATTTTTTGTTTTTTTTGGTAGGCGAAAAACAGTTGTGTGTCACACATGCAGAAAACGCTTTAGCAGCTAATAGCCTCGGGCTGCTAAAGCTCGAGGGGAAGATAATCGACAGTTATATCGCAAGACCTTGACAAATAGCCGACTATTTTTATTGTATCTAAATTTCGAGTTTATTTTAGGATCAATTCGTCGAGACTTAATTTTAGCATTAATAATCTGAATAACTCCCGAGAGCTTTAGCTCGAGGGAGTTATTCTTTGATTATTAATGCCAAAATTGTCGAGACAAATTGTAAAATATACGAGAAATTTAGTAGCAATAAAAATAGTAGCTAATTTGTCAAGGTCGCGTTATATTTAATAAGAATATTTCCCGAGTCACAAAAATTCTGTACGTACGTATAAATTATACTAGTTTTGCTCTTTACTGTCTTGGCAGGTATTATATTATCAATTTCTTGAAGATTTTATCTCCCTAATCTACTCATTGTTAATACTTTTTAACAAAATGTATCAAATTTAATTCTTTAAAAACTTTAATAATGGCAAACTGTCAAAATTCAGATTGACAGTAGCGTATGTTTGTCGTAAAATGGACGGTATTACATAGAACGGAATGAATGAATATATTTATAGTTTCAGAAAAAGTGCGAAATCAGTTGGATTTGTGTATTTGCTACTAAAGATCGATAATTTATTAACTATAAGCAATTTTATAATACCATTAGTATAGGTTTTATTTGAAAAATTTGAAATTTACGGGCGGCTTCTTTATTGTTGGATGCCGTCCTTTAGGTGAATATTGAGGACGATGATCAAATAGCCGAATATTTACCACCAAGGTGAATAGTCGCTTTATTTTGTTGTGATTGGCTGCGTCAATTCACTTTCCAAGCACGTGATTGGTTAAAAATTGATATTTGACAGGCAAGGGAAATAATCATTACTCTCAATCTGATTTTTACATTTTGACATATTGTATGCTAAAAAAAACTATTTTTATATAAAAATATTTTAATTTTCTGATGTTTCGCTTATTATAAAACATCATGTGGTTTCATTGAACGCCAGATTTAGCTCTCTCGAATTGCTTTCTGTTGTATTACTACAAACTGAGGGCTTTTCGATAAAAGTAATTATGATCTTTAATAACTCAAAGTGAAATATAGTAAAACAGACAAAACAGTTTTAAAATACTATAAAACATTTAAATCAGTTTTTCGAAACCAAAAAAGAATGGAAGTTTTGATGCTTTGCATGCATTTTTTAAGGTTTCGCTTCTTTCCATTACAAGGCTATTTTTATGCAACAAGAGTAATAAATTTAAAAGTTTTCTAAAATTAGTCCATAACTTGCAGTAAATGGTCACACACTCAACTCGTAAATTATTTTTCTGAAAAGACTGAAACTGCTTCACAAAGCTTTTCGCTTTATTTCAACAACACCTGTACCTGGAAAATGGAAAATTTACTCGCTTCTATAGCCGAAAGCGATACTTAGTATTCAGGACCGGCTTTGAAAGAAGTAACCCTTTCTTTGTTGTTTCAGGATCCTGCTGACGCTCAACAATGTTTTACATTTCAAATAATTATAGACCTCGTCTTGTCGTATATAAATATACATTAAAAATTACTGTATACAATCCGCGCGAAATACGCATTTCCCTCTCGTAAAGTATTGAAGTTTGTAACAGAAACTCTTCGATACTTTACTCGAGGGAAATGCATATTATTTCGCGCTTGTTGTACATTATACTATTTCCTACAAAAGATCGTGAGACTATTCAATCCCTAAATTTTATTCCAGATATATTTTTCTAAATCTAACTCACTTTTTCAGAAATCGTTAAAAGACTCACCTTTGCTTTTCAACCCTTAAATGTCTTCGTAGTATTTGGTACTGGACTGAACATCTGGAACAGATTGAGAGAAGTTTGATGATTAAATCAATATATGTTTACTTTTAGCTGTACTCGGAATTGGTTTAATAATCTTCTGATGATGTTGTTGTTGTTGTTTGGTTAATTTTAACGTCTCCTTTCTGCAACTAAGGCTAATCTGGACGGGACCTACAGCTTATCGTGGGCTCCGAACCACGGTATTCAATCACCTTAAACCCAGGACTATGCCTTTGTCATGCAGGTGATCTACCGACTAACAAGCGTGTAAATGTGCCACCAATCCCTATCAGTTCCACGAGATATCCGATCTCATCCGGCCTGTATACCGGCGTGAATGAAACTGCGTATGACACAAATATCTTTTTGCACTTGCCCAAAGTCTTGTCTGACTTTTATTCCACTTGAATGCGGCAGGATTCGAACCTACTCTGCGAACAGTGACCCAGAGATTAACGGCTGGTGCCCTAACCAACTGAGCCACGGTGTCCGATTTCTGATAATGTTAAATAAGTGGACTGTATTAAATAAACTGACATACAACATGCCGGTTTTTACGTGACCGGACTAACGGAGCTAGTATGTAACATATAAATTACCCATTAAAATATGCGATCTACTCCTATATACCTACGTGTTATCCACCACTCTGGAGGGGTAGTATTATAGTATTATGATAAATAGATTTACAGAATCCTCTTATGAGCGACACCACTGCAATTTAAACTGGCTATATGATCGCTCGAGTTCAACACACCCTTTATATGCCTTGAGATTGGTTCTAATACCATATTAGCCTTGTTTATTGGCCACATTGGCATGTTATCCAGAAATTTCATGTACATAAATGTCCGCCTCCTGGTACTATATCGGGATTTAAAATGGAATGTATCGGAGTTAATCGCAGTTTATCAATTAGAGAGGATTTAAAATCGTTGACAAAGAGGAAGACTAGTTTAAAGTGGTTGGGTTTGTAGATTTTACTGCCTTTTTGGCTGTTTAATTTGCCTTTGGATTACATTAAGGTTCAATCTTATTTATATAAAGCGCCCTAAGAGTACGAGCAATTTGTGAAATTCTCGAAACATCACGTATATAACTACGGAAAAAATGATCTAAAGGAAATATTTAAAAAATTGTTTTGCGAAAAATGAACAGAAAATTTTGTCATTAAAAAATTGAAACAATGCAAAAAATAGAGAAAAAAATTACTTAAAAAATTTTTGATAAAATAAAACAAATTGACAAAAAAATTATTACAAAATTTTTGTTACCAATGAAAAATGCAAATTTTGCAAAAAAAATTGTATATTTATAAAATGGAGCATGAAGATGTTCCTTAGTGAACTAGTTACTAGACATGAAATACATTCCTGTGTTCTTAGATCAAAGGATAATTATAATACAGAATTTACAAACAAGACCTTTCTAATGGGATCATTATTCAATGAAGGAATTCGTCTTTTCAATGCTTTGCCAAGGGAAATAAAAGAATCTGCTTCGTTGGGAATTTTTATAAATAAAGTGTCCACATATATTCAAGAAAATCGATTAAAATGTAAACTATAAAATATGGACTATTTAATTATGTGTTAAGTTTATAAGTTATTTATTGCATATTATATGCTGAATACATAAATAAATATAAAAATACAATATATAAACATATTTAACTTAACTAAATTTTTTGTTAGGAAAAATATCAAATACTTGTAATGTTGGGCTATGTGCTGCACTTTGCGTCAAAATGTGTTTTCTTAAAAAAAAATTGATTTTTCTCTTCGAAAAAATGTGTGCGTTAATGGGTTAATTTTTGAACGGTTTATTTTTAGGTTATAACATCCTATAACATTAGTTTACTACATTAGCAGTAGATGATAATTATAAATAGAATCGGTAAATAAAATCCTAAAAAACTAATAGCAATTTTTAACTCTAAGACGGACCTGTTTTTAATACTTCTTAAAATAGATCAGGTTTAAATTGATATCGCTCCTTTTTTTATTTTTTTTTAAAGAAAACCAACTTATATTTAATTTCACCGATAAGTATATGTATTTTAGGAAAAAACTACGTCTAAAATTAAACCTATCGTGCTACAAAATTAACTCATAAAATATAAAAAATGTGTAGTGTTGTTTACTTGGTAAGATACTATCTAAGGTTTTGAGATACAGCATGTCCCATTGGACAAGAATTACTGACATTTTATTAATTTTTGTATTACCATATTCAACCAGTCATTTATTTGACAGTTGGGTCAATCCATATCAAGTGATCTAGCACTAGTTGCTTGAGCATCTCAGAAAAAATTAATATTTGGTAGGTAGATTCCCTTATGTTTTGGGGGTTCAAAAATATTTTTTCAAAATTGTTACTGTGTACCATTTGGAAATGGCGGCCCTATTTGTTTTAGGCCGCACGCTATTTTTCGCGTTTGCAGGCATCTACGATTTTTTGAATTGTACAACAATGGATTGTCCTGGCCTTTTCAAATACCCTGCATTGAGTTCAGTATCCTATGGCCTACAAAATAATACCATAATTACCTTGTTATATGTATTTATTCATATATTTTCTACAGCTCAAAATTATTGGTCGCATATTGGCAAAATTCAATTTTTGAAGGGTAATTTCTCAAAGAAGCAATAACTTCTCAGCTTTAATATTTTTTTTGCTGTTACATTACACAGTATAGTTACTTTTTATAAAGTATTAATGCTGAGACTCGTACCCATAAAAAGATATGCATTTTTAAAATACAACTTTTTGAATTTTTTTCAAAGTTTAACCTGCAATATTTTTGTTGGGGGACCTGATAAGAATCTGAAAAATGCACGTATTTTTTTGTTGTTGAATCTCAAAGTTGAAATTTATACTTAAGTTTGATATCATAAAGACCTATTATGTGTGCATTTTTCAGATTTTTATCTGGTCTCCCAACAAAAATATTGCAGGATAAACTTTGAAAAAAATTCAAAAAGTTGTTTTGACCCATTTTTTGTATCAAACAAGCGAATGCCTTTATATAAACAAAATTTTCTATAGTTACCAACTGTTTGAAAATTATTTTGGTATCAAAATATGCCACTTTGTAAAAATTATTTAATTCAACGAGACATACTGTATGTAATTCTCCAATAAAATGTCTTGATGTATTGTCGCTGGGGAAATGGTTTAATAATTCGCTGAAACAGCCTTATCGATTTAGCTGATTTCTTTTACGTGAGGAAATTAATATTTACTCAAGACTCTTGACGACTTGGGACTGGCACGATAGCCAGAAACTACGTAAATGTTGTTAAACATTAAAAACCTTTAATCAATGGAATGACGTAATTCGTCAGTGTTACAAGTAATGATGACTTAAAAAAATAATAAAACAAATTGATTCCATCTAGTCATAATAGACCAGGGAAAATCATTTTTTAAACAAAATAGTAGTTTGTGATGCAAGGACGAGAAGTCTTACTTTTTCGGACGATTACGGAGTTTGCCAACTGAGACCTAATATAAATATACAAAAATTTAAAAAAAAATAACAATTGGTTCACTCTAGTAATATAAAACAAAAACAAATGAATTTAAATGCTGTTCACGTTTTCTTATTTTCTATAATAATTGATATGTCAAATTTTAACTTAGTTTTTACAGCAGGAAAGTGCTTAGGTATGACATCCCATATTTCTTGTAGTATCAAGAAAATTTTAATCCTTTTTCTCGTCGCACTTCCTACATGCTTGATCTTTAAACAGGATCTAACATCAACCTCAGAAGTGATTTGGTTATACTACCCCCAAAAGATTTTCTATTCCTGCATCACCTGCAAACGAGTTAATGAACTTTTCCTTGGTAAATTGCTTCATTTTGGAGTAATATATGGAAATATTCCCTAGATGGCACCGCCATCACTCGGAGAAGTCACTTCGGGGGCCAATTTATTTCCAATCAACTTTTTTTCACTTTCCCATTACCCATAAATGGGAAGACGAAATATCATCCAGAGATTTATTGGGGTCGCCTTTTCGCCCCTTGAATGTTCCTTATGTTGTTTATTATTAACTCAATATTAATTTTGTTGCGAATTTTTATATTTTACGAGAAATTATTGTAACAAAATTGAAGGCTTCGATGAAATTATACAAAAATTAGTTAATATTGCTGATTATTATCTGAAAAATGAAGTTAATCGGTTATTTTTGGAACCATCCATTAGTTTAATATTCCTTTTTCGACGATTGATGTCTTACTGCTATCTGTCAAGTAGATGACAGCTACCTAACTTTATAGGACACTATTAAAAATAGTTATTTATGTACCAAGTGCGTTATATAGATCCTAACGCCCTAGGGCATTATGAGTGTATTTGTAGCAACCGTATTCAAGGTAAAATAAACAAATAATATACAAGTGAAAAATAAATATAATAAAATTCTTATTGTATTTAACCAATTACCACTTTTATCAACCCAACCGTCTCAATTATTCAAATTAAGAAATCGTCTGTTACTATCTTGTATCCTAATTATAACATTTATTTCTAGCGTTGTTTCATACAAAATGTTGTTTTCCAATTTAGATCGAGAATGTAAATTTAATCAAATTATAGAGCTATGTTGCATAAACTGACGCCAAAAATAGCCTGCAGCTATATTTTCGATGCAAACAAAAACATAATTTTGAAGCAAATAGCCTGAAGCAGAAACCAAACACCAAATTCAGTGTTGACAAACTATATGATACACTAACAATTCTAATATAACAGTTGATGCAAAAGTGTTATATCCAATGATCTAAATCTAAATTTTTTTACGAAATCCAGATTTGTTGGTATCAACAATTTTATTCGCAAAAACAATCACAAATCTGTATATCAACTATCCCTTCAAGAACTTCGGATAAACAAGAAAATATTTTTGTAGAATCGAAGAAAAAATTTGTAAATTTTAAGAAATTAAAAATATTTTTAAAGTGTGTAAAATTTTAATTTAATAATTAGCTAAGCGCTTTCGACCTTAAAGGTCATCCTCCGAGCCGCAACCTAAAATGGAGTTTACAAGTTTTTATATAAAAAATACAAGAAATTTACATAAAAATTTACGTCAAAATTTGAGATACCTCAAAAAGGGGTTCCAATATATATTGAAAAACATGACTACGTGTAAAATAAAATTGATAAAACCTCTTCAAGAGGGTGAACTGTACGTTTTACATCTTTTCTAAAAATATTTTTGTGTTTTAAATAAGCTTTAAAGCAAAACATTCATTTTTCGATTTTATACGAATTTAAATTAAAGAAGGCCTAATTTTTCCATATTTTTCAACGAAGAAAATGAACACTGGTAAAGTTAAAAAATTGAAAATTTATAAACCAACTTTTTCGATTGAAAATTAGGCTTTTTTTAATTAATTAAGAAATTGGAACCTTTGGTTTATCAACTAAGTTGAAACACTATCGTTGACCACTCAACCAAAAAACAATTTTAACACACTACGCGCGTTTCGCCAACTATGTTGGCATCATCAGGAGTTGATGATAGAGTTGATGCCAACATAGTTGGCGAAACGCGCGTAGAGTGTGTTAAAATTGTGTTTTGGTTGAGTGGTCGACGATAGTGTTTCAACTCATATAAAATCAAAAAATAAATATTTTGATTTGAAAAAATTACAGTTTATTTAAAACACAAAATAGAACATTTTCACCAAGTTTCATAAAATAAGTATTATTGTGGGAGATAACTTTTACTCAGTCATCTTGATTTTTCTTAATTTACTTATAATTTATCCTAAATTTTCCGACCATCCACATACTGCTAAGAATTTTTTTGTTTCAAAAATGATCGGCCTTGGTCTAATAATACAAAATATTTCACGTCCTGTATTGTATATTTTATACCCCCCTTGTCTGGATGCTTTTGTTTTAGAGACTTCTGACAGCATATAGAAATGTCATTAAGTTCTTGGTTGCTGTATTTTTCTTCTTTCCCGTTTAATAACCTGTCCGATCCACATTGCACAATTCCATTGATGATGTCGTTACCAGAAAGTTCATTTATATAATATAGTGGCAAAAGTTATTTTACTTGTAAACAGTTGCTATTTAAAATGTCTCTGCATTTTATAACCAAATGAATGTGTACTTTTTATATACCTATTTTTAAGCGAATTTGCTTTTTCTGATAGTTTTTTTTTTGTTATAGACGTCAAAAATGAATTTTCTTTTGATTTAAACTTCGAATTGTTTCCTCACGAACTCCATTCGATTCGATTCTTACCATAAACCCGAGTATCGAAGGAAACAACTTACCCAACAGATTTAATATATAATGAAAGTAAAATAATGGACATTAGACAGTTATATGTTTTGAATTTATTGATCTACATTAATAAAAATAAGAGTATTTTACACCATATAGAACATAAATATCAGACTAGAAGTAAAACTCAAAAAAAGTTCAAACTTGTTCAGTTAATAAGTCTGTGGGTCAGAGATCTTTTTTATACTTATGCTCTTAGATATTTAATTTTCTTCCAGAAATTTATAATAGTTATTTATGGTACTAGTGTGTATAAATTCTCAAGTGACTTAGGAAACATAACACGCGAGTGGCATACAATGTTTTATCCAACAAGTGGAAGAAATCGTTTTTTTATGAGATAATAATTAATAAGCTTTGTGATCAAATCAAAGCTACTTGCGTCTCAGTACCCTATAAATGTCAGAATGACTTGACAGTAACTTTTTTCATTTTGGTCAAAGTAGGTTGTTTGTTTGGTTGCCACGGGCATGATACATTGTTAGCAAATGTTTAAATAAATTTTGACGCTTGTCAGTTTTCCTTTCAAAAAAGGAAAGCTTTTTTGAAGAAAAAAAAAGTATAGAAAATGGACGAAACCGATGAAAATTACGTTCCTGAGGATATCCTTACGGAAGCGGAAGAAGCAGCGATGCAGATTTTGCCAGAAAAGTCCCGAGATGCTTACGACAAGGAGTTCAAAATGTTTGGATCTTGGATGAATTCACGGAAGATAAAAGGTATCGATGAAAATGTTCTATTGGCTTTTTACATTTGCAAAAAAAAACGAGTAGGTACCTGTTGATGAAAGTGGGATTAGCTTTGATAACGGGGATTAGCGGTGCTTGTAGATGCGACGAATTGGTCAATTTGAAAATAGAAAACATTCAAGACAAAGGGAAATATTTTCACGTAGTTTTGCCAGACACTAAAACCAAGAAATCGAGAAGTTTCACAATACTTGAAGAAGGATTTCCAGTCAACCCGATCAATTTGTATAGCAAATACATGTCTTTGAGACCAAAAAATACTAGTTCTAGTCGCTTTTTTGTTTTTTACAAAAATGGGGGGTGTACCAGCCAGTATGTGGGAGTAAATACGTTGTCGAACATACCTTCTAGAATTGCAATGTTTTTGAAATTGGAGGAACCAGCGCTCTACACCGGTCACTGCCTGAGAAGGTCTTTGGCGACTCTATTGGCCAATGCAGTGGCTGCTAACATGACTACTTTGACCTCGACCGTAGCAAAAGGATACCTAGAAGAATCGGAGCACAACAAAATACAAATTGCAGAAAAATTACAAGTTTCTAATGCGTCGGCGTCTTCCAGCACTATCAGCAGCTGTACCGATATGGGAGCGTCTGGTTCCAATAAACCAACGAATTTTACAATAACTGCAAATTCGAATAAACCGTTAGCGTTTTCCTTCAATTTCAATATCAATGTAAATTAATAGTAATAAATAAATAGAATACTACTTTATATATGAACGTGAGTTATAATCCATAACTCACTAGTGAGTTATGAATTATAACATACTAGTGTGTTATTTGATAGTTTACTTGTCTAAAATGACATTAATAATGACAGTTGTAACTGTCATGTGTTGGATAAAATATATTTAACAACAAGCAACTCCACAAGTCTACTAAAAAAAATTATAAAAAATTATATACTCCATACTAACAAGAACTTGTTACATAATTTAATAGAAGGTACAAATAATAATATCACTGATATATCCTAAATAAATAAATATAAGTGTGTGAAGATTCATGTTTGAAATCACTTTTTTTGTCTGAAATACGTTCTCCTTATAATTTAGATATTATATTTGAAATAATTAGGATTATTTTGCCCATGCGCAACCCCAACAGGTCATCACTGGGCTTTTCCTGTTTATTCTCTTTGAGAGATATTATAACTATATAGGGAACAATAATTAATTATTTATATACCCCTTTACACCCCTAACGTAAATTATTTATATTTTAGTACTTAATTATAAACTAAAATTTTGTATTACATTGTAATGGAAACCAAATTGAATTGACTAAACGATTATTATATTATTATTAATATTATTATTTAACATGGCTGGGATATATAAGTGTGTCGAGACTATGTAGGGAAATAAAAATATTTATTCCCAATTTTTTTTTGAGTTTTCTTTGTTAGGTTAACTTTTAGAACTACTCCCGTATCAATGGTTTCTCCAAAAATTGTATACCATTTAACTGAAGTATTGGTTTCGTTCCAAAATGTATTTGAATAATGATGTTCATATTTATGTACGTGTGCTTTATATAATGTCTATCCAGGTTTTCCTATAACCAGTACTTATTGCTATTTATTTTATCATTTCTTGTCTGGCTTGTGTAAAATAAATTACCCAATAGTGGTGACACAATTTACCAATAAATCGGATCCCCAATTCGGTTTTATCACTGCCATCTATCGTTATGTAGTGTTACAAATGTCGAATGGTCATTCAATCAATTTTAAGAGTATTAAATCAGGGGTTATTGTTGGGTCTGGAGATATATCTGGCTATCTAGGGATTCCGGAGATGAGATTTCTCATCCTCGAACCGGATTATATAATATTTTTAGCACTTCTCTTTTATATGTGTTCTGGTATATATAGATATATTTAAGAGGATTCTTTACCCACTTTCAGATTATTTCAGGTTTATCTTTCTTAATTTTAATTCCAAAATTTCTAAAATTTGATTTGTTTAAAAAAATATTTATTATATAGGTAACAAAAATAAACGACCACACAATTTTGTCCTAAAAATTTTTTGTTAAATTAAACAATAAAAGGCACTCTACCGTAAACTTTTAATTCTTTATTTGTTTTTAAGTACGATTGACCAATAAAACTCTCTTTATAGAACAGTTTTGCGTCAATAAAGTACTAGTAAAATAAAGTAATTGTCAACGTCACTGACAAGTTGCAAGGCAACTAATTTGACATGTTTAAAAAATAAACATCTGCTGTCAGTCAAAATCGTATCAAATTTTTATTTTTTCAATTTATTATTATTTTTTAATTGCAATCGAACATAAAATCATGTATATAACGCGTACATAAACAGGCTTTATGGACTAATCATTTTATAGCCTCTCTCGCAAGCTCCCTCGGCCATATTCGTTCAATAAAGCCCTTGTTTATGTACTTGTAATATAAATAGCTATTAGTTGAATTGACTGTCTAGTTGAAAGTGTTTCGCGCTATTTCGACCAGCAGGGATGCTTTGTTAATACGATTAATACGAAGAAAAGGTAGCGAACGATCTAATGATTTAATAGCACAACGTACAATACAGACAAGTACAAAATGAGCTTTCAAGGTGCGATTCTCTGCTTTCATCTTAATTTTAATGAATCCCATTCATCATCTTGCTGACACACTCAGCTCTCTCTCTTATTTAGATATGCACCATTATACAGAGCCGGGATATGCAGAATAAATTAGAGGACGAGGACTTAATAAATACAAAAATCATCAAAATTGAGTGTGTGTTTATGTCTACAATATTTTCTAATGTTGCTGTATTTTGAAACAACTTTATTTGGTTAGTATAATGATCGTTATAACAAAATTATCCCAGGAGCATCCCCAATAACTTTTATTTAAGTAATAGGTAAGTAATGGCTTTTAAAACTTCAAGAACTTAGTGTATCTACTTGTAGATGTGGGCAGGTCGGTTACTTCTGAAACTACCCTCGTATAATAGGAAAGCAAAAAAAATAATTGATAATTAATCGATAATGGCCAAAGGAGGCATACTTTTAATGGGATTTCCAACAATGTACGAATTTGATAAAATTTTAGTATATTGTAGATATCGACCTTCTAATCAAAATGTCTAGTTTCCGAGATACAGTGGCGGGTAAGGGGTATCTTGAAAACCACGAATTAAATGAAAAATACTATAAAGGTTGGTATTTTCTTTGAAACAGAGATACAAGCAATTTAATTTGATCTTGAGCGGCTGTGTCGGAAGTCACGTGTCGATTTTTTACGTACAGGGTGTACTCATAATATTAGTAGTAGTAGTAGTAGTAGTAGTATTGTTTTTATTAGCAAAATTTTGCTACAAAAAAAGCTTAACAATAAATTGAACAAACATATAAGAAATATAACATTATTAAACTGTATAATTGTATAATGTTTATTTTAAATTCTTTTAAACTATTATTTAATAATTTAAACTAAAGGTAACTTGTTATTTATATTTAACCCATCAAAAGAGAGTGATTTTTTCGTGCCTGTTTTTCTAAAGGCTGGAATGTAGATATTTGTGACTGATCTTGTATTATATCGATGTATATCAATAACAAAATTAATTTTATTGAACATGTAACTTGGCAACATATTATGTAGAATTTTAAAAATAAATATTCTTTGGTTAATACTCATAAATTGTAAACAATCTAACATATCACATATTCTTGTATATTTATCAACCCTTAAAATAATTATCTTTGCTCTATTCTGTTGCTTCTGTAGTTCTCTTTTTTCAGTTTCATTACAATAATATAATATAGTCGGGCAATATTCAAAATGAGAAGCTATAATTGACTTATAAACAGTTAATCTTGAGAAAAAAGTCAGATTGTCTCTCATTCTATAGAAATAATTTATACGCTTACTAATTTTATCAATTACATATTGTATATAATAATAATATACGCCCTGCAATTCACTCCCTTACGAGTGAACCCCAGAAGCTCTGCAGCTTGTGCGGGGGAGGGACGGCTATTATTATTATTTGCCGTGGCGCTCTGGGGCGACTTACTGATTCTTGATGGCGCATTTGCTTTACAGTTGTGGGAAAACCCAGAAAAACCACACAACACCATCATATGCTTATTAAATTTCAACTTATTATCTATAATTAATCCTAAATATTTACACTTTGTCACACAATCTAATTCACTATTTAGCTCACATAACTTTAGTTTTTTTTGTATCCACAAATAGAAAGTTGTTCAAAACTATTCAACTCTCTTTGCATTTTATTCAAAACTTCATCTACTGTATTTCCGTGGACAGAGATAACTGTATCATCAGCAACTAGATCAATTATTATCGCTTATCATTCAATGTATTTATATATATTGAATAAACTATAAACTATCTTCTTCAAAACATGTTGTTATATCATTAATATATATTATAAATAATAGTGGGCCTAGAATTGATCCCTGTGGTACTCCGAACTTAACTTTCAATTTTTCTGACACATAACTGCCTATTTTAACTTTCTGATATCATTCTTGTCTTCAAACCATTTATTTTTAATAATTTTTATGAGTACCCTTGTACATAAAAAATCAGCACATCCGACACAGCTGCCTAAGATCAAATTAAATTGCTTATATCACCCCTCACCCGCCACTGTATCTCGGAAACTAGTCATAGGATCTCTTTGGGCCCATGAGACATTTGATCAGAAGGTCGATATCTACAATATCCTAAAATTTTATCAAATTGATTGGAGTCATTATGGATTCTAAAATGACTTTCAAGACTCATATAGAGAAAATAGTCAATAACTGTAATCGCTTATTGGGATTCATATTGAGGAACACTAGACACTTCAGGAATGCAAAAACTCTCTTGAACCTATATTACGCATTCATATAATATATAGTAGATTGAATTTTGCTTCAATCGTTTGGAATCCCCAATCGAAAGCATTCAGAACAAATTTGTGAAACAACTAGCTCGTAAATTAGATATCCCAATATTAAACAGCAATTACAGTCCAATTCTAAAAAACTATTCCATGTTGTCCTTCACCGATAGAAGAAGGATGTCAGATCTTCTAATGATTTATAAAATATTCAATAACCGCATTGATTGTTCCGGACTGTCGTCCAAAATATCCTAGCAGAGATTTAAGAAGCCATGAAACTTTTAATACGCCTCTCAGAAAAACAAACTCAGGATTAAACTCTCCCATCTGCAGAATGGTCAAAACTTTTAATAGCTGTTGTAATGAAATTGCACTCTTCATGCTTCCATTTCTAAGATTCAAGAATCACGTGAAATCCTTGTTCTGCTTTCGTTAACAGGGAAATGATTCACTTGCGTTTACTATAATTTCATCGTTCATATGTTGTTCATAATGTATCAGTTTAAATGTTTTCTATGTATGTTATATTAGCTCACTATTTGTTTACTCAAAATGAGGATACTCGTTGGATTCTGTCTGTTTGTATCCTTACTTTGTAATAAATAAATAAATAAATTAGTTCATTGTTGGAAATCCCATTAAAAGTGTGCCTCCTCCTTTGCGCAAATTAAAAGTAAAACTTTACCATAACATAGTTTCATTAAAAGATATTTAAAACAAGACATGTTCGTTTTTACAGAATCATTCATTAGGATTTTGAAGATACATACATAAATGAGTTATATTCTTGTATTAAAGAAAATTATTTGCAATTCATTTAAATAAATAAAGATAAAGTTACGTAATTTTTAACTCACCTACAGGAAATGGATACAAACATTTTTAAACTATCACTTGTAAGTATATCGATAAAAGGTACTTTTAGACGGTCAAATCAGTTCTCCGATCAGTCTCAGTTTCAGTCGAACTGTCAGTTATTATATATTTATAAATACGAAAAACTGTAAAGAAGACTGAACAGTTGTCAGTTAAACGGATGTATAAACAAACCTGTCCATTCAGGCCAATTTTTACTCAATTTACTTCTCTTTTCTCGAGTTTTTTTAATGCTAAGCACAACGCGACCGTAATTAGGTTATCAGCTGACAACTAAACTAATCGTCTAACAACAGCAGAGTTTCAAAACTGAACTGGCAATGGAACTGAAAACTGAAACTGACACTGAACGGAGAACTGATTTGACCTTAGATCATATATGCTACGCGAAGCATATATTATCTATGGATCTGACCGTTTAAAAGTACCTTAAATTTTTAATGACATTTCGTCATCTTTTTCTGTGTCACTATGGCCTTTTCTTATTACTACACTTTTTACACAGTGACAGATGTATCTTTTGTTTCCAGAACAGTCTGATTAGGTTTTTTTAATATTCTTCTAGATGTTGAGAAATTTCAAATTTGCCTATATAGTTTTTGTATAAAGTAAAGAAAATTTCAGGACTTTCACAATGTTTTAGTGTTTCTAAAGTGTCTCTATTTACTGATATAAGCAAGAACCTTCTATAAAAAGGTAAGGAGTTTTATTTTCATTAGAATTTAATTTACGGTTCCCTGATGGTTCCCTTTTTGTAAAAATACTTTCTATTGGTAATAATATTTTCTAATAACTTTTTTATAAAGAAATTACTGAACTCTCTAAAATTCTACGATCTTTTATTTGTGCGTGATGAACCCGAAGCAAAATGGTTTATTACTATTGCGGTGTAGCCTCTTTTGTGTTTCTCTAGATAGGGAGTTTATCAAGTTTGTCTTGAGACAAGAGTTAATTTTGCCACTAATGGAAGAACGGCGTGAAAGGAAGGTGACGGTCTAAAACACGTAATTCAATTAAGGAGAACGTGGAGAAGGATTTCTAAATTTAGATGTGCGAACAGATGATGATAGAACAAAATAGTCGGACGTATGTAATTGATCATCGAATCTATTAATTTCTTTTAAACGTCATTAAATTGTTGAATTTTGATTACTAATCCACTAATAGATATATTCATCGTCATTTCCTTAAAGACCAGGGAGAATCATTTTTAAAACATAAAAAAATCTTAGCAGTCTGTGAGTGGTCGGAAAAATCAAGATCACTGAGTAAAAGATCCGGTAGTGGGCTGGGGGTAGTTTAATATACAATTTGAGGGTTGGATATTGGTTTTTTACGATTTGTGGCTGAAATATGCATCTTATCGAAAAAAGTTTAATGTAAAAGTTGTAGAAAATTAAAAAATCTAAAACTTTTGTATTAATCATTTTTCAACATAACCTCAAAATTATTGAGAAAAACGTTAAAAACCGTTTTGTTCTTTTTTAATTTTTATCTCCCGCAAAAATAATTTTTTTTATGAAATTTTTGTGTTTTAGGTAAATAAGCTGTAATATTTATTTTTCGATTTTATACGAAGTTGAAGTACAAAAAGCCAAATTTTTCCATATTTTTCCATACGAATAACATATTTTTTTCATATCATCTTAAAGTTGAGGTTTCAACGAAAATTACGACTTCTTAACTAACTAGATTCTATAAAAAACTTCTTTTTGGTACTTTTTATATTATTTTCCGCCTCTACGAAAGTTTTATTTCTAAATGTAGAGAGTATCTGCTCACGTACGAGCTTTTATACTTTTGTAGAAAAAGTATCTCTGTGAGTTGAAGAGCTTAATGTTGGAAAATCACCACAATCACGTCCGATGAAAAGTACATAATTTGTTCTCTTATTTTTAGTCCAATAAACGAAGGTGCCAACCCAGGCATCAGGTCTGCCCGGCACCATTTTTTTTTTAATTTGCAGGTATTCATGGGCACATTCACCCCCGAAAATTTCAGCTGTCTGAAATTTGTGGAAGGGAGGGAAAATGGCCCATTGGTCTTAAAAATGTGTTTTTTTCGCCTATTTGACCGATATTTCCGAAAATATGACACTTCGAGAATTTTTGTTTGGACGAAAATGAAGATCAGTTCATTACCTACAAAAATTATCCTTATCATTTTTGTCAAAAATATTATACTTTTCTACATAACCGGCTCCAAAACCCACCCCCATTTTTAGCTCCTAACACTACCAAGCGGATTACAAACTTTTCAGTAAATCACGTAAAAATTAATATTTTGTCATGATTCAAAGTTCAGATGAAAGAAGGAACCTGTAGCTATAATATCATGTTACTTTTTCCTTTTATCTATTTCTCTGAATTATTGAAAAACCGGGCCAAAGTTTGTTTCTGCTCGATATTTTGACCCTCCTAATTTCACCGAATCCTTTTGGATAATGGGGCTTTGCCAGGTGTTAAATATATTCAGAAAGATTCAATAAATTTTTTTTGTGTATTTTCATAAATAACATGTTTTTTTTTGGATTTCCGGAGTTTTCGAAAATGCTGGGGTCTGTCGGGAATTAATAGATAATCAAGGACCATATCGGTTTTCAACGCACATCATGGCATTTTTTTTGAGGTTTATTTTCTTTTCGTGCTAAAATTTTTGGGGTTAGGAATTGTATTAAATTCTGACCTTTTCATCAATATATATATATATATATATATATATATATATATATATATATATATATATATATCAAGTAAGTGTACGAGAAAAAACTCTGCCTTCAAACTTTCTCAAATTGGATTTTTTTTACAATTTTATTAATCATGTGAAAAAAGTGAAAAAAAAGTTGGTTATTATTGCCTTACCTTTTGTCTTCAGACAAAACCGGGAGGATATTCATGTTTTGGGAGGATATTCAAATTATCCATTTTCACCACAATAATCTTGCGAATTATTAAAAATAATTTTTGAAACGCCGTTTTTGCAATAAATATTAGTGTAGCGAAAAAAATTATTGGGACAACTTTTGTATGTAATGAACTTCTCTTCATTTTTGTCTAAACAAAAATGCTCTAAGGGTCATATTTCGGCAGATATCGTCGAAAAACGGATTTTCGAGAATTCTAGAACTATTTTCCCACCCTTCCACGAATTCCACGTAGCTGAGATTTTCGAAGGTAAATGTATCTATGAATACCTGCAAATTAAAAAAAAAACGGACAGACTTGATGCCCAGTTTCGGGGTTTTTCTGGCGTTAATTTACTGGACTATTTGGTCATTTTCTATATCTAATTAACCTCTGAGCCAAAATTAATTTGTCTATCATTTTTCTTTTTATGTAAATTGGTGGTAAAGTTTCGAATAACGTTTTTAAAATTTGGATTACCCTGACGGCGTCATCTTGCCCGCGTCTCCTTGTCCATTATAACGGCGCCTCCCTAGGAACACCCTGTATATATAAAAACTAAAATTTCAAAAGAAAATTAAAGAGAGTTACAAGTTATAAAGTGAAATACGTATATTAAATGTTACACTCTTACTGAATATTATTTCATTATTTTTCACTTCTTCAACGACATTGAAAACTTTTTCGAGTACGTAGTTGGAAAATTGACTCGTCATATTTCACAAACTACCTCTATGAGTTCGTTGAAAATCCTCGAAACTCTTCTAGCATTTCATTTTTCAATTTCATTCAGAAAAATTCAGGCGGCGAAAAGGTTATTCATAAAATCTCCATCCAGACAGCCTTTTGCAGCAACCCCATATGACACTTGTCACTTCTATGAACTTAGAAAACCACATGCAGAAATGTAAAAAGATGGGATTTTCAGATTTTCTATTCCATTATACATTTCTTTTAGTTTAATATCCGCTTTGGTTGTATAATGTAAAACTCTCGAATTTCTTGTTACTGGGCGTTGATTTAATTTTTTGGTGGCTTTTATATATTTATACAAAGTGAATGTAAATTGTTGCAAATGACATCGAAAAACGGGGAAAACAGATGAAAAAATAAAACATTTTTTAATCAATCTACTAGTTAAAATCTTTAAAATAGCATTAAAAACAATCTACGAGTCAAAATCTTTAAGGTAGCATTAAAACACTTCGAATTTTTGATCCATTTTGGACAATCGACAGGGGGTGCCCAGGACGATTTGGTACATTTTTTCAACATCCATATATCGACTATCTAAAGAGATACCTCAAAAATTAAAAAATATTCGGAGTTAATGGAAATTGTAATAGTTTTGAGCGATTTTTTAATAACCTTTAAACTGCAAAATCATCGCTTCCTGTGGAGCGATCAAAAAATATGAAGAGTGATTTTGAATCTACTCGTCGAGCTCTACAAGATGTAGATATTGATATAGTAAATTAAAGACTCACGTTTAACAGAAATAATAAAATTAAAATTAATTTGACGACTTTGTGGAAAATGATTCAAGTTTATTCATTAGAAATAAACCTTGGTGTTTATTTGTCTTTATTTTGAAACATTTAGAAAATGTAATCAATGAAGTACAATCTAAAACAAAAATAAATGTTATTTAATATAGATCAGAACCTATGTTGCGAAGATCGTTTTTGAATTGGTTGAAGGAAGAACGAAAGTTAAGAAAGATTTCAAAATTTCATCAAAATTTCATCAAAACAAAGTAAATTTTAGTTGAAAGTAACAGTTTACAAGAAATAGAATCAAATTTAATCAAAGGTAATACCACGACTCCTCCAAATTTTATCGATAAAATTTTTGGTTTTCACGAAAACGGCTTTATTTGGAAAAACCACGAAAACAAACTGATTGATTTAATCACGAGTCCGCAGGACGAGTGATTTTATCTCAAATCAGTTTGTTTCAGTGGTTTTTCCTGAAATAAAGGCGTTTGAGTATGGAGACCAAACATTTTATCTATAAAATTTGAGAGGACGTGTGGTATTTGGAAGGCTTATTATAAAATCTGACTGCTTTGAGAGATGAAAAAAATAATCAGTATAAAACACAATGATTAGTTAGGAACCTGAGCTGTTATTTTCTGAAACCACAAAATCTGACTGTTTTGACAGATGAGAAAAATAATCAAAGAAAACTTTATAATTCTCAATTTAAAATTTAACATTGAAGTCCCATAAGACCACTTTACATACAATTTTAAGATATTTGTCAAAATTTGAGAGTAAAAGTAATTAAATAAAACTAAAATAGACTATCCAGACATAAGACTAAAAAAGTAAAACCAACAGAAAATATAATTTTTGGAAGGTTATTTACAAAATTAAAATCAATATAACCTCAAAATTCATATCTCTCAAATCAAAATAATGAGACTCCATTTATCAAACATTGAAGAACATGAACAATAACTAAATAATTTGAATATTTAAAAAGCACAGAGTGAAAAACTTCTAATCATTGGTATAAAGTAAAGAATAATCGAAATGAGTTGGAAGTTATAGCAAAAATTGTCTACTACAAAATGTAAAAGTTAAATTTAGGTTTAAAAATGATTAATTTTTATTATTTGATGTAAAAATTCAAGAAATTTGAGAAATATTTACACAAGAGTGCTGTGACTTGTAGGTTTAATAAAACTGATTTCACAGAATTTTCGAGGCTCTTTGAACTTGAACCATCGAACAGTGCACATCGCTCCTAAAATAAAAAACAATTGAAAAAGTGACAATTAAAAAACTCTAGACTTTACCTGAAAATAAGTGTGAATTAGCAAGACTGCATAATTTAACTTAGTTTTTGCGTAATCCTGTGGTTCCTGAGAATTTACAACTCCCTTTTCCCGATGTAAAAGCCAATGATCCATGAGGAAATTGATTCCTGTTTCCAGAATTATTTAAGCCCAGTATCCTGTCAGTACAAATCATCTGTAGGGATACGAATAATTGACCCTACATGAAATTCAAAGGTACCAAATACTAAATATCTAGATATTTTGCAAAATTCAAAAGGCCGATTAAAACAAAAATATAAAACTGAAAGAAATTTAGACAAGTAAAGATAAACAAAATTAAGGTTATAATTCTTTTTGTTTATTCTTCATCCCATCCCGATCAAAAGTGTTCACGGGCCCAACTCAATCCTATGTACAGATTTCGAGCTAGCGCGAGTTTAAAATGACTAGGGGGAACTCGATATATACGCATTTATCGGCAAGTTAGGCATTCACCTCTTTACGTTTATGGTTTATATGATGGATATATGTCATACACACCCAGATACACACACACGCACACATTTAGCGTCTTTTAGAAGATTTTATTTTGATTTCTAAACTATTTTTTAAGATTTTTTTTATTGACATTACATTTTTCATTTTTCAATCACTTTTTTGTTACCATGAATACAGCTAGACTATGTCCGACATGGGCGTTTCATTAACAGGGTTAAACACAGCCGGGCGGACACCTTGAAATAAATACAAAACTAAATGTTCAATGGAGAATACTCTTTGTAAGAGAACACTTAACAATTATGTTCAGCATAAAATTAACATTGCTAATGAATTTAATAAGAGCTTTAGCAAACCAAATAAAAAGCGATGAAAATCTATTCCTAATTGCACCTATTTTGATTTAAAAAATGGGAAAATCGTTAGAATAGATAACACAAAGTCTGACATAATTAAATTAAACTGTGATTATCTTTTAAAACCATTTGCACATACTCTATCTAAATGTATAGAACAATTGTTACTCTATTACATAAAAAGGGAGATGTAACAACATCAGCAATTACCAACACATATGGTTAATCACCCACTTCTCAAAAAAGTTTGAAAAATTAATTAAAAATAGATTAGTTTCATACCTAAACAAATATGAAATACTCTCAAAACAACAGTTTGGTTTTAGATAGAAAACATCCACACAAAACGCCGTTAGTGTCCTAACTTCACAAGTACCTAAGTGAATCACTTAATGAAAGCAAGCCCTGTTTGTGTATATTTCTGGAACTTTCAAATGCATCTGACACGGTTAGTCATCATCTTATCCTGCAGAGGGTGCCATGGCTCAGCGTTAGCATATACACTTCTTAACGAGACGACCCGGGTTCGATTCCCAAGAAAATCAAGTGGTTCATAATATCGGCAACCCACCATGGCTCGGTGAGTACGTATAAACCGTTGGTCATGGCTACGTAACTGTAGTCATTAAGCCATGCAGAAAGCGGTAGTCGCGACCTGAACCACCCGTCACACGAACTTTACTTTTTTTTTCTCCTGCAGTGCTTGGAAGATATTGGTATAAGAAATATATACGGTTTTTCGTATGTTCCTTTTTAATCCTTCATTTTAAACAAATATGACGAGTTGATCTCCCAAAGACTGGCAACACATGTGCTATAAATAAATAAGAATAAACATAATGATTATGCTGCATTTTTGCTCTATGCGAGTCGTGGAACCCTTGTAGGAGTATAAAAGAGTAGGATTTAGATGAGATAACGACAAGTGACGCTTGTGCTGGACATATTAATTGTTAAGCGTTCTATTAAAAAAAAAATATTTCTCCATTGAACATTTATTTAGTTTTTTAATTTATTTCAAGGTGACTGGCTGTGTTTAACCCTATTAATATAACGCCCATGTCGGACATAGTCATGGTAACAAAAAAGTGATTGAAAAATGTAATGTCAATAAAAAATAAATTCTTAAGTAATAGTTTAGAAATCAAAATAAAATCTTCTAAAAGACGCTAAATGTGTGCGTGTGTGTGTATCTGGGTGTGTATGACATACATCCATCATATAAACCATAAACGTAAAGAGGTGAACGCCTAACTTGGCGATAAATGCCCATATATCGAGTTCCCCCTAATCATTTTAAACTCGCGCTAGCTAGAAATCTGTACATAGGATTGAGTTGGGCCCGTGAACACTTTTGATCGGGATGGGATGAAGAATAAATTTCCGAAGTTTGAGAGAAATCCACCGAAAGCCATTTTCCTATCAAAAACTGCGGGGTCCTTTGCTGTTGCTTCATTTGCTGTTTGAATTAAATCTGGAGGAGTACAAATATATTCTTCTTCACTATTCGAATCAGACATTTTTAACAGCTAACAAAATATTAAAATTTTAAATTGACAACTTGAGATGAATTACGTAAACTGCCACTGTCAGACGCCATCCATAGCTAACTATGAATATGCTTTCGTTAGTAACAAGATTTGGATTAATCAAAACTACAGTAAAAAATGTTTCTTTTTAATATCAAACAATAATGTTTTGAATAATATTTAATGGTACCTAAGTACACCTACAGTTACCACGTTTATAAGTATACTCAAATTACAAGGAAAAAATGTTTTCTTCAGATCGAACTCCTAATTACAGAGTACCAAAGTAAGTTACTTTTTGCACTAGGGCAATAAAGTAAAACTTTTAAAACAGTTGAGAGTGCAAAAAGTAGTAACTTTTTGCACGATCGTAGAAAAAGACTTTTTGATGCACTTCCGTTTTTTTTTTCTGGGTCCGTCTAAGATCTCCGACATTACCATACATACCAGGATTTTCGGAAAGCGCGGGAAACAGTTTATATTCCGTAAATTATAATTTATTTATTAAGATATTATTTTATTATTTCTAAAATTAGCAGGATTCATTATACATAGTTCCATTTAAAAAAAAACAGCTTGTCTTTATACTACGTTAGCTATATGCACATGAAGGTGCAGTTTGACGTATCCCGGGTTGCTTCCCGTGATCGATCGGTGAGGAGGGAAGGGCAGGGCAGGCGATAGCGGTGGCGGTGGGACGCCGCCTCTTCCCCTTTCCCTACCCGAGACCGGTGGCAGCAACGGATTCCCCAGGACCGACTGGCGACACTCCAGCGGCGGGAGAAGACATCAAGGCCCCAAATACGAATCTTTTCGGGGAATTCCTACGATGTCCACAGGTATGGGAAAGAAGGTTGAAAGAGAGTTCAGTGACTTTTGTAAAGTTTTTTCGTTCGCATTTCATTTATACAGAGTATCTTATCGTAGTGAGTGAGTTACGATTGACTTGTTAGGTCTGAATTAATGATCGTAATTTTTATCATATTTAAAAATAGGTTTAGAGTTCCAGAATAGGTTCACAGGATTAACCGCGTTGGAAAAGACAGTTCTTCTTAGTTATGATAATACGGTTAGTGAAGTCGGCCAGGCGAACATATTATCAATTAACGTTCTTGATAATGGCTTTAAAATGGACGCCGAAACGTTTTAAACGCGATTTATCCCGTTAACCTAGTTGTTCTTATTCTTATTGTTATTATTTGACCGCTGAATCCTTTCTGACTGATTAGATATATAAAAATCTTCAATATGGGTTAGTTTCCTCTAAAATCAGCCGCACTTTTTAGCAAGTCTCATTATCTATCAACCATATTTCTTCATAAAGAACACGTCATGCTTTCGGCACAATCAAATAAAAATTTACCTATATTTAATATTTCACTTATTTTTGTATAATTTAGCTTGGAGGAAGCTAAATTTTATATAAAACTATTCTTGGACGCATTAAAAATTCAAATACAAAGCTTTCTGTATCAACAAGAACATCTAAATGTGACTACTTGAATTGAATGTTGTTGAGAGACATGAGAGTTGCCTTGTGAGTTCCCATTTAGGAAACAGGAAATGGGATAATCAATTCCTGCTATATTTGAAGTCGAGGAAGTTCGATATGAATATTAAATGGCCATAGGAACACATCGATTACGGTTTCTGTTGGCCAGAGAAGTCACTGTTGCGCCCACGCTAGTGACTAAATTGCTCCTTCGACAAAACCATACATTTTTCAAAGGAAAATGACTTCTTGCAATACTGGTTTGATGTTTCTTTTGAAAAATGTTATTTGTTAAATATTGGAAAAGCAAATGGTATAAAATTATGTTTCGTAGGAATTTTCTAATAAGGTTAAAGGTAAAGTTTTGTTCAGAATTTTATTTTCTACCCATTTACAATTTCTGAGAAACATTTACATGTTGTGTATTTAAAATTTTATAATAATTCTTAGTACTGGAAGATTCTTTTTTATTTTATTTATTTTTTACTCTTTATCAACTGCTTTCCAATAGTTTAGACGCTACATTGCAACATCCTTAGAATATTAGCTGTTGCCAGAGCTACATTTAAACCAAAATCCGGCATAAAATCTGATATCGCTGAAACTAGGCTCTTAGGTAGGTACTCCTATGGGTGTAGATAACGATAAAAAAATTTCACAATTTCGAAAACAAAATCGAAAATTTGGTTTTTCATTATATCTCAAAAAATAAAAAAATATCGAAATACTAATAGCACCACTTGAAAGAAAGCGAATTCGAAAACTAGCCGCTGAATACAAATATTCAAGCGAGGCGTTCGGGAAAAAACTAAAGTATCTTTATCTAAAATGTACGCAAAAAAGGCATTTTTGAAGAGGAGACTAAGCGTTTCAAATTCAAATTCATTTATTCGCGTCATTGTACAAAAGTCTAATACACGTCAAAACTTGTTTTAAACATAGTTTAGATATATAAAATTGGAATACAGTAGGTACAATACAAATTTAGAAAAACATATAAGAAACTAAAATTAAAATTATTTATTTATTTTATTTATTCAATAAATACAATGAATGATAAGCTACTCCACTTGTTTCGCATGAAAGGCATCATAAAACATCATCATCAACATTATAAATAGAATTATACCCAAAGATCAGACATCTGTATGAACCTTGACCGATCTTCTTTCCAATTAAGTATTCCCTTTTTTCCAGAGCATTTAATTCAGAATTTCGAGGACTCAAAAGGGTCGCCATGTGTTAATTAAGCAGGTTTTTTCTTTACTTTTGATTTTCCAAAAATATCCATTTAGGCAAGGCGTTCCCGCATATACACCTACTTGAATTTTCGTTCGTCTAAGGACTGCTAAAATACAAATCTAAGAACTTCCTCATTACTATAAAAGGCGTTTTCTATCAAAATATGCTAATTCTACTTTTAAATTGCTGGAATGGGAGACATTTTAAGCTATCTGGAAGCTTATTGTAAAATTTAGCAGCCCAGTTTGACATCTTCTCAGCCTCCAGTAGGCTGGCACAAGATTATGCTTGATGTTGATGTATGTCCTCATGAGTTCCGAACTGCCCCCTTAATAAACATAAGGTTCTCCAATATATATATATATATATATATATATATATATATATATATATATATAGACAGTGAACAGTGAGAATTGTCAAGGTCTTATATGCTTGTCTGCAATCATCCCTATACTTGGGGCCAGCAAGAACCCTGATGACCTTACGTTGCCATCCAAAGACCCTCAACATTTCTGCCGAGTGTCCCCAGACCAAAATGGTATAGGCTAGGTGAGATTGAAATATGGCATGGTATGCTGTTTGCAGAACTTAGATGCCAGGTTCCTAAGTACATACAGACTTCTTGCTAGATTCTTGCATAGGTTGTCAATATGATCACCCCATTGGAGCTTGGGGTCCAGAAGAAATCTAACACTGATTACACCATCATTTACACCCTGTTATATAATGTTCCACATGGTTTTCTGTGGATTATTTGAATTGAACTGACTTTGGCTTTTTCAATTTCATATTTATATCTATTTTTAAATTCTTTAAGTACCTGGAGGTTGTTATCATTTTTATGTCGCGTATAAAACTCTTTTAAGAAATTTACATGTTTCCGCATTGCCTTTAGTTCATTTGTAAACAATGTGATTTTTTTTGATTGGTCTGATCTCACTCTATAGTTTTTTATGGAAATGACTCTAAAAAACAACTTTCAAGTACATTCATAAAGCAATGAAATTTTATTTCAACATTAGTGTTATTTTCGTGAATAAAGTCCCAATTTATTTGTGATACTCTGTTGAAGAATATGTTCTTACCTTTTTCGGTTATTGGCCTAATAAGCAGAGTTGAATCAGTAAAACCTTTGAATCTCGGATTTGACAATCTGGCCTCTGTGATCTGAAAGACCCTAAGGAAGCCAGTTTTTAATTTATGTGTTTGACCGGAAGTTATAATTTCTAAAATTCTTTTCAGCAGCTTGGCAAGTTTTCGAATTCGCTTTCTTATTTTAAATAACATAATACACATTCTAGTAAAATTGCTATTAGGTCTTCGACATTTTTTTACTTTTTGAGATATAACGCATAAAGCAAATTTTCGAAATTGTGAACTTAGCATACACTTTAGAGTAGCAATGATTTTCTTATCGTTTTCTACACCCTTTAAAGTACCTAAGAGCCTAGTTTCAGCGATATCACATTTTATGAGAGGTCAAAGTCTCTGACAACTGGGCTATACATAGACTTCTAAAATGCTTTTCTTTTACGCTTATGCCCAGTCAGGTAATAATAAACAAAACACAATAAAAATCATTTATCTTTATATTCACGTAGGTGAAATTTCCCTTTAAAAAAACTTCGTGTGGATTACAAATGTTTAGTAGGCACTTATCTACAATATGTTGTCACTTTTTGATTTTATCGGCTTTTTTATAAAGGTGGCTCATTAATTCTGACTTTGAGCAACCTACATAATCAAATAATTTCCACCAACCTTTTCCGACAAAACCGAAATACGTTGTCCCACTTTTTTATGTCTAAAAATGGAATGGATTATCGGCGCGCCATCGTAATATTACCTCAAGAATATTCACCTGATGTAGCATATTTTATTCAATTATATTTCTATACAGTATTTTTTAAATATTTTTCGTATATATAGAAATTAATTAAATCATTTTAATTTTCCCTTTTCATAGATCATGAACTTGAAATTCTGCATTCAATCTCTGAAGATTAATAAGTTAATAATCTTAATAAGTTCATAGGATGACGTATAGATGGTGCCACTATTGATAAAACCATATAATTTTTAGTGCGATTTTCATAAAACATTAATATTATTTTAAAAGATCAATTTCGTTTACGTAATAATTTCTAATAATAAAACTTGTTATGAAGGACATAACATATATTAAGGATTAGTACACCAAAATGATTATTTAATGACAATATCCTATAACGTTGTTCTAGAAATACACAAAATTAACTTTTCTCATTACCGTGAACTTTGAAATTGGAACGTAAACATACTAATATAGTTTTATCATTAATACCAAATACTTGTCCCTAAATTTTATTATTCTATGATTATAAAGAATTTCATATGCGCCATCTATTAGTAAACATACATAGTTGTATACGGATGCTCATTTCCTACGGCCGAACTCGTAGAAAATTATTTATTTCCTACAGATTTCATACACCGAAAAAAATATTTTTTTTTGCGTAGATATTGACGGAAAGTTTACAGTCTCATAGCTGTAAAAAAAAATTGCCAACAATAACAAGTGATTTTACAAGTACGTTGTGAAAAAAAAATTGTTTTCTCAAATATATTGTGAAATTTCATATAACTTGTAGAATTCACAAGATATGCCAGTAATAAAACACATTTTTTTTTGTAAATGTAAATGTAAAATTGCAATGAGAAATCATAGATACTTATTGTTTTCTCAAAAGTATTGTAAGTTCACCATTTTTATGTGATTTTACAGTCGACTTTGTGAATTCACATTTTAAAAATACAACCAATTTACCCACCCTTCTGTGAAATTACATGACCTGAGGAGTAAGATCAAATTTATTGTTAATTTACCAAGGATTGTGAGTTTGCATCCTGATAAGAATACCACACTGTAATATTACATTAATAAGAATATTACACTGTAGAGCAACAAAGAGCAATATAAATTTTGATTTTTGAAGAAAAAACAGTTTTTTAATATTAATATTTACCTAATACCATACAAATACAATATATAAATTCTCAGTTGATGTGATTATACAAGAAATAAATACTGACATTGTGAATTCGCCATATTGAATCATTTCCACAATTTAATTTCACAACACGTTTGCATAATTAGTAAGTACATTCACAAACTTATGGTGAAAGTAACATGTGAAATCACAATACTCTTTTAGTTGAACTGTGATTTTACATTGTTATTTCAAAAGTTTCGAGTAATTTCACAACATAGAAATACAAATAATATTCATTTCACAAGTATCCTGGAATCTGCTGCTGGGAATTGTTCAATTTTCTTTTCACAACTACAAAGGTAATAATTACAGTCAATATCTAGGACCACAAATAACCCATGATTTTAAGTGTAGACAACTACACTGGCATACAGTCGTTATAATCAACGAATTATGTGTATGAAATTAACAACGTCTAGGTGGCTTGGAAAGTTTGATAAAACTTCAATGACAGCAAATGACAGTTCTTAAACACAATAAATTGTCAAATGAACCAATCAGGAGCTCTAGTCTAGTTCAGATTATCCATAACACCGAACTTGACTCGACTCTGGTTGGCCTGTCAGGTTCGGTATTTTCAGATTTGTGTATGTGACAGTTAAACCAGGCCCGAAAAAAATCACATATACAAATAAATAACTAAAAGGTAATAGACATTATTTCAAAAATTTTCCGGACCCCCCGGAAGGTTCGCCTCCCCCCCCCCCCAAATCGCGGCTCTGAATCCGGGCCTGAGTTAAACATCAAAAATAAATAATTACGCTGTGCACGTATTTAAAAATGAGCAGATTTGGGATTTCGTTCGATGTCAACGTTTCTTGTTTATTAAACTTTATTCATTTCTCTGATAAACTTCTTAACTTTTTTGCTAATTTCCTCTAATTCTGCCGAATTTCAGAATTATTTCACTTTGTTTGTGAAATAGTCTAATAAAATCGCGCTCGTGACTTCATTTTCGCGATAAGTCTGTCGATTCATTTTATAACGAAAGTGAGTTGCTTTAAAAAAATACAATGGTTTATCAAAAAGTTATAAAATTGGACCACCCAGTATTTCGTGCTCAATTTACAACTCCTAAACTTTGTCTTACATAAAAAATACGTACAATCGTGCTTTTAATTCGTAACGACTAAGCTAAAAATACCATCAGTAAATAAAAAACATAGCGAAGCGATAAGAATCTCCGTCTGGAATACAAAATCGAACTGTTAAGAAATTTCCTCTTCTATTTTGATTTCGATGATAACTTGAGAGTTTCTAGAAGTTGCTTATCGCGAATTTCAGTTTTCAACTTAGGAAAGGGAATCGTTCGATTTTCTTCTTTCATCGCATGCTAGATTTAGAGGTGGAAGATTGAAATTTGTTGATCGTAAAATTGTGTTTATGGGGGAACCAAAATTTCATGAAAATTAACAAATTGGATACATTTTTTGTAGTTTTATACAAGAGTCGGTACTTTTAAAACTTTTTTATGAAAAGTAAAAAAAATTAACGGCTAAAGTCATTTCGGTTTGTTGAAAAAAAGTAACCAAAATCAGTTCTATAAACCTAATAAATTTTTTGTAACGTTATCACATAACTGGAAAGATTTAATTCCCAAAGTTCTTTCTTATGTTTCTTCGCCAGTCGCCCCTAATGTTTTATTAAGTTAAAACCGTAATAAACGATGAAAATCTCGTTACTTTCAGTTTGAATCGCGGCCAGTTTGTTTTCTCTTCAGTGGTCTCACGCGATATTTTAGAAACGATTTTCTACGTAAAAGACAAAGTCTAGGAATACTCGGGTGTTTTTTTTTAATTAGATGCAGCCCTTTGAAGCACACGATTTTCTCAACAAAAAAATAATTTAGCACGTCTATGCCGATCAAAACAACTTGGCACATCTGGGAATTTTGTTTTTATATGTCTGGAATTGATAATGGACAAACTATACCAAACTAATTTGTACTCGAGGTCTCATACGTAAAATATAGCCGACTGAAAATGCAACCAAGCTTTTTCAAGGACAGAATTATTAGGAAACAGATAATTCTTATTCTTTTTCTAACTCGATTGCTTACTAAGTAGAATTTTTATCGAACTATATACTTCAAATGTATATTTTTTCTCCCAGAAAAAACAAAGGATAACGTAAAGCATAAACAATCGATTTTTATTTATCTTAATTCTAAGATTATAGCAATTTATCATGGTGGATAGACACCAACAAGATCTTTTTTCGTATCCCATAAATCTCCTGGCAGAGTATGATGTTATTAATCACAGTTCCGAAACAGTTTTCCGCCTTTTTTGGAGATTAACAGGTCCTATTGGATAGTTTCCCAGATGGCTAACAACTCTTACATATCACGTGCAAGGATTGATTATGTCCTATTATGAAATTACAAAATATATATATAACTACGTTAGTTATGAGCGTATGTCGAGGGATAAGTGGATGTACTTTTTTACCCTTATACAGTGTGTCTACGTAAATTGGAATCATATAGAAATCCTTTTTATTACTAATTTTAGGAAAAGGAATTATTCTTCATAAAATGTTCTGCATGATCTAAAATCTAATATACAATCATCAGATATACAATTTTTTCAGTAGTATACGAGGTTCGTCTAAAAATATAAATTTTCCATATAATTCCAACTTACGTAGACATGCTGTACATTTAAAACTTGATCAAATATCTGCCTGTCACAGCCATTTTTGGAATAATTAATTTTGTCGCGGTCTCTAATTCTGTGGGTACTGATGCACATTTCTGCAATTTGAATTAATTACCGTAACGAATCTACGTGAAAATCAACCTAATTACGGAAGCTTCTGATTTACTTTGATATCAACCGCGCCAACAATACAGGCAATATTGCATTTGGAGACTTCAAATCAGTTATTCGAACATACGGGAATTCTCAAATCAAAACAGTTACATTTCTTGAAATATTATTTACATATATGATTTAGTGTACAAGCATGTCGTAATGCTTCGATATATTGAGATTCGAAGTACGTGTTGAAATCTATATACACCGAATTTTCAGGTGATGAAATTCTAATTAAACGCCACGTGTCAGTTACTTTGGTAGATGTCAAGGTTTGCAATACATTATCAGAAAACTTACATCCATAAAAATGTGCTATAGTTGTTTTATTGACGTTTGTGAAGATACATCGAAAATATTTTATGTATTTTATCTTTAATCTTAATATTATTGTTAATATTTGAGCCATTTCTGCGATGTTTGGAGGAGTTGAAGTAAATGTTTCACTTGTGGAAATGTACATCCGTATAACTAGGTATGTTTCTTAATTGATGGGCAACCCCATGACTTCAAGCTCCCGCGGAAGACATGGACAGCGTTGAACCGCATCCGAAATGGCCATGGAGTTTGTGCCGATGCCCTATATTAATGGAATAAGCGATCTATGCCTGAATGCGACTGTGGTGCTCCATTTCAGACCAACAAACACATCACCACAGAATGTAATTTACGCGTCTACCAAGGCGACTGGTGCGACCTTCTGTTTACTACCCCGTGCGCACTTGAATAGATTGATATCTTGAATATCTAGACTTGTAATAAAGTGTTGTTTTCTTCGTTTCTATTTTATATATATTTTTTTATATGCCACTCACATATATATTGTGAATGTCCTCTTTTACAAAATATGAGTAATACAAGACGGATTCTGAAACCAATCTGAAGTTAGCGGGCCTCCAAGGCGTTGAAACGGGAGCTAAAAGTTAGATCTGAGGGCCTAACGGCAGCTATGAAGCCCTATATGCAAAAACGGGTCCCTAGAAAAGTTAGGTTGGTATTCAGATCTCATTTAGAACTAATGAGATCCGAAGACTAACTTAACCTCTCTAAGGTCCTGTCATCTGTCAATGCGGTTAGGTTAGGTTTTAAATGAGATCTGAACACCAACCTAACTTTTCTAGGGACCTGTCTTTGCATATAGGGCTTCATAGCTACCGTTAGGCCCTCAGATCTAACTTTGGCCCCCCTTTTAACGCCTTGGGGGCCCTTAGCTAACTTCAGATCGATTTGTATTACTACTAATATGTTTTATCTATACCTATTCTCGTCTGTGTTATCTGTGTATGTGCGAGCATATCGTCAGTGTCCTGGCTATACCTCGTATCTATATTTTTGGCGAATTTCAGTTCAAACAATATCTTAAATCTGGATGAAATATCTCGTACGTAAGAGTGTTAAATATTGCCAGGACGCAGACGGTATGATATTTCGGCATACATGCCATACGATAAGTAAATAAATTGATGGCGCATATAAAACTTGTACTTTTCCTTAAAATCGTAGAAAAAAAATATTACAGTAAATAAATTTGATTGTTCTAATACTATCAATATCACGTAGATATATTCAATATTCACGCCTTCTTAGTATCAAAATAAACAAGTTAAAGTTCCTCAAACACGGTGATTGATCAATATGTTAAAAATTTGTATAATCCACGCATCCTTAAATCCCCATCTTTTCGTTATTTACATCACTATATATCATTGAGGATGTTACAGCAGGGGATAACATAAATCATGAGGTGTGGAAGTTTTTTGAGAACATATTTTGAGTATCTTGTAAAATTCGACAAATGAGAAAAAATGGATGTGGGTTGGGATCGCAGGAAAAGTTTTTTTTTATTGAAATGGATCGACTGAAATATATATTATGTATCAGAGAATAATTATTAAATTGGATAAAAAGAGAATTTTAAATTAGGGGAATATATTTAGTTTTATAAGCGAGTTTAAATATTCAAGATGATTCATATTATTATTGAAAATGCGAGGTACTTTCCTAAAACTGTTTTTTCTGGTCGCTAGAGACTAACAATCAAAGTTTCTAATCCTAAAACAGTTAAAAACAGATCAGGCAATGACAAACAGTTAGGAAAAACCATTTTCTTTTAAAAAAGGGACAAAAGCAAAAGATTAAACTATAATTATAAGAAAATGTGTTCACATTATTGAAAAATGTTTAAGAAAGTAAATGGCAAATTGTTTTATAATCTAAATTAGAAATTATATTTTTTTCTAACCATTATTATTAATATTATTATTATTATGTACTTATATACAAAACATACGATGTATGTACGTAATATTTCAGAATTATATGATCAAAAACTTTACCATTGAACCTTTTTTTACTAACAAAAACGATATTGAAAAATTCAAGTAGGCACCTTTATCTCTCCCAAAACCAAATAAGAAATGGGCTCATCCGATTGAAAAAATTTTTCATTGAAAGCTGTCTACAAAAACTTTATCTGATTCTTGCAAAAAAAAACATCAATTTTGTTTACTGTCTGAAAATATTCATAAAGCGTCTCGATCGAAAAAAAGTCTTAGCATGAATTATTCAAATATTCCACTGACTTTTAGCCATTTGAATTTGAAACTCGTAAAATTTGAAAGTGTATATGTTTTAAAATAAATACGTTTCTACGTATTTTCTTTCGTTAGTTACATCAAAAAATTTATAAAATTACCTTAAAACCAGTGTCGGCTTAAGATGGTAAGAAAACATAGAATTTAAGGGTAATTATAGACGGACCTACAAATAATTAAAAATAAAAATCTTTCCAATCCACATTCACGACGAGGGTAAAAAATTAAACTGACCTGCATCAGCCTCCAGATCGTTCGAATGAATGTATCAGACCCGCTTTAAGATTTTAAAAAAGGTTTCGTTCTTTCAATTGGCATGTATTTCTAGATCCCGTCCTACTTTTTAAGCGAATCGATTGTGACCACAAGTAAGTGCATTATGATCCCGACATGGTTTCCAAATAATCAATTTGAAAACAAGTGCAATTTTCACTCTTGATTCAGCCATAGAGCGAAATAAATGTGGCCAGCCGCCAGAACAATGGAACCGAATGAAATGAAGTAAATTCTCGGCCATCCTTGACCTGCAGCTCTCTCCTATCTGGTTACTAGGATTCTTGGCTGGCCTTGATCTCTTGCCGCCCGATGCAGTTTTGCCATATTGTTTTTTAGTCACACTTAATCATTTGGGATGCATATGTTTTTTCTCTTACTACTTAAACTTTTTAATCTCCAAGAACTTTTTTGATGTACGCAATCAAAACCAAGACAGATACGATAAAAAGTCACTCGACTTTTTTATATTACATGAGATTTATTACAAAAAAGTCGCGAATACTATATCTCTAGCTATCGTCGTTTCCGAGCTACGTGAATATTAAAGGTACATATTTCAAAATCCATACCAAATAGAAACATAGTACCGCCGGATTTTTTGTAGGGTATTTTATGCTTTATAAAAATTATAGTAACTTTTTTGGCCTATCAAGGTTAAAAAACGCATGTTTCCGAACAAACATTTCCGCAACGTAGATCCTAAAAAATATGTTAATTTGGAAACGCCCTACATTAAGTGAACAAAAACAAACAAACAAAAAATAGGGAACACATGTGTTGATATTCCATTAATTTTGTTGCCAGATCAAATCGGCTTGTATGGAAATAATCATCATGTAGACTAAAACAGCTGCTTAGATTCCATAAAAAGTACCGTTTTGACTAGTCTTTATTTCAATAAAAAATATTAATTTCTTCGGAACGATAAATAACAGAGAAAGTTCCTGCTTTTCCGTGTTAATATTTATTATTATGTCGTGGCGGCGGCCATAATTGCGCCTTGTGTTTCCTTAAAATAGCCAAACCGTCGGAAGTAATCTTGACCAGCTCTGCCCAGTAATCAGATCGGTAATCTAGTCGGTAATTAGAGACCACAACTAAGGGTTGCGTTACTATGAATTAAAAGTGCCTTTTTATAGATAAACCGGTCTAAAAATAAACCAGTAAAAAAATTCTTGCTTCTAAGGAGGCAGAAAAATCTAAAATAAATTTTTATTGGTGTGGGTTTTGAAAAATTGGGTAAAAAACTCAATCATCCAAAAGAAAGGACAAATGTCTAAATCCGTAGTAAGAAAAACAGAGTACTTAAATTTATATTTTGTTATTTGTATTTTGTAAGGTAACCCTTCCTTCCGCACTATGAATGATTATTCTATTGTTTTAATTTGGAATGGTAGGCTTTTTTGCTGAATGACTCACGCTCACGCTCAGCCAGACTTTATTTTAGCCACAAATCTCAACATATTAATTTTATTTTACTTTAGATTTAAGGGCAGCAGCTTTAATTCCCTGTCTGGGAGAGTATTTGATTGACTCCTCGGGAGAGGCGCGGTTAACAAGAGGCGTACCTAATATTTAGACTTTCTATGAATGAAAGTCTTTAAATTCATTGTTGTATGATTGGTGTCTTACTTTCAACACTTGTTGCACAATATACTGTACCATTTATTAGGAAGAGGAATAATTTTATCGAAGGAAACATACAAAAACAGATTATTACAATTTAAGCGTCAAACATTTCTTATTAATGGGATTTTGTTTCTGTTTCTTATTTTGTGACAACTACATTATTTTGTTTGTGGTAGTTATGTGATATATCATTGTAGCTATCAATCGTATTGTCTAAATTATTGTTCTGACATTGACCCTATTTCTTTATTTTACCTAAAAATAAAATATTGATACACCAAATATTTCTAAATACATTTGTTTTCTTCTAATATTTTTCGATGATTATTTTGGCGGAGGGAAAAGTGCCTTCACCTTAAAAACTGAAATTGGGTTAATATTTGGTCTTCAGTTATTTCACTCAAAGAAATACATAATAATGTGACTACAACAGTGTCTCCCAATATATTGCACTAGACGTAGAATTTCATAAGAAATCCAAAAACGATGGTTCCAAATTCCTACGATTTTTTTTAAGGAAGTTATGGACGATTTTGTGAAGACATGTCAAAATATATCATCGGATTTTAGCACTTTGTTTTTAAAAAATTCTACCGCCCAAAATAATTTTTTCTGGTTTAAAAAATATATTTTACTAGACGTACAATTTCATAAGAAATCCAAAAACGATGGTTCCAAATTCCTACGATTTTTTTTAGGAAGTTATGGACGATTTTGTGAATACATGTCAAAATATATCATCGGATTTTAGCAAACTTTGTTTTAGAAAAATTCTACCGCCCAAAAATAATTTTTTCCGGTTTGAAAAATATATTTTACTACACGTAGAATTTCATAAGAAATCCAAAAACGATGTTTCCAAATTCCTACGATTTTTTTTAAGGAAGTTATGGACGATTTTGTGAAGGGTTCTTGATTTTTTTTATTTGGCCAATGGAGCCATTCTTATGTTCTTTTTTCGTTCCTTGTATCAAAGGAAAGAAAATCAGCTTCAACGACATTCTCATCATTTTACCCAATTAAAAAGTACTTCTTCACAAATATTTGAGTTTCTCCAACGTTTATCGTGAAACTCTAAGAAATGTATTCTTTAGGAAATCCATGTGTTTCCTACCATGCATTTAGAACTTAGACTGACACAGGGCGTGCTATTTGGAGGAACTAAAAATTTTAAATCTTAAATGACTCTCTAATATTTTCCGGTGGGTTAAAAATGCGGACCAAAAAAGGTGGACTACCTGCCACTAGAAATGGTCCTATAATCTTAGATGAAATTTGCGCATTTATTATATATAGTAGACTGTTAACAACTTAACAACTCATTAGAAAAATCTACTCTTTTTCTACTACCAACATTCTTTTGTGTGTTTTTTCGCCTTTTTAGCATTAAAAATATTGGATTTATTTGTATAAATCACGAATGAACCGATCTACGTCTTTTGAATAACGTTCCAAAAACACATCAATTCAGGGTGAGTGGTTATCAATCTGCTAGAATTCTGATTTTGATACCATTAATCTCTAATATTCATTATTTTAATGTTTGTAAGGACTTCGACGGAACGTTCACCATGTAAATGAATAATGATAAATTTGGGTTCGGCCAACATTATACTTTTCCACTGTTTACGTGTTTTCACTGAATTACAATTCATTTTTATTAATTATACTATAAAATATAAAACATATGACGTAATTTGTGGGCATGGATTTCCCTTTTTCAGCTTTTAGTAGAATATTTGAATTCTTTGACAGAAGATTTCCAGATAGTTCAAAACTCAATGAAAAAAGTAGTTGAGTATTTAAAACGGTTTCGTTGTATTTTATACGAAAGTTAAGAAGGTTAAGCCAAAACGTCCAAACATATACATCTAACGCAAGTTCAATACTTGAAAAATAGTTATTTATATGCCAAGGACGAAAAACTGTCTATTATAGTCGAGTCTGCAAATTGATAGCCGAGGCTATCAAGCAGACGAGAAAATAGACAGATTTTCGCCCAGGCGCATATTACCTTTTTACGTACTACGGACGAAAAGTACTTGCCTTCAAAAATAGTTGACTTTTCATTCGGAAATTAGTACGTAAAATGTCATTTTTTGTAGAGGTCGACGAAAAAGGTATTTTCAGAAATTTGATAGGCTGTTTCACTCGAGGGAATTTAAGTAACGTTATTTGCTTGCGGGAAAGATCAGACGGTATAATTTAATAAAAAAAAAGGTGCAAAAATGAAAGTAAACAGACACATTACAGAAGTTTAAATAATCTCTTATACTTACTTATTTTTACAAATCAAGACGTTTAAGAAATATTCGATTTTCTTAACCTTTTAAATCCATTTTTACTTGAAATACTTTATCATAAATGTATTCATTTAGATGACGTCATTTGGTTACTGCGGAATAGTTTATCTAACATTTAGTTGTCTAAATTTTTAACTCCTCGAATAAATTTGGAAGTTGCTTCAACAACAAAATTATAAATCTTGGTCATTTTTCAGTTTGTAGAATTCGAAGAAAGATCAAAGTAGAGTTTTATCTCTCATGTCAATAAATAAATTGGAAACGTTGGACGCAAGATATGCCTTCTCTTTTATGCAGGGTCGGTTTTATATATCAAGTTTTCCACTTTTTCAAAAATTTACTTTTTTACTTGTGGGACAATTTAAACCACACACTAAAATAGGAATTAAAGAACACATTGAGACATTTTAGTACGTTATTTTTTCACGTACTTTACAACTTTATTTTTGTTTTTTTACATGAGAAAACTTTATTAACGTTTTATCCACTATTTGTTTAAACTTTTTTTTATGTATGACTATCACTTTAATAGAGGTAAAAGTTTTGATATAAAGCGTCAGATGACTAGATCTCTGATGGTTTTTTTTTTCATTGAATTATAACTATTCGACAACAGAGTTGAGTCTGGAACTAAACTGATCTAAGTATCAAGAAAAACTGGTTTACGAAAAACACCATAAACGCGTTTCGGCTTACCATATACTTGTAGAGGTCGACGAAAAATTTCATTTTTTGTAGAGGTCGACGAAAAAATAAATTTTATTCAATTTGTTTCAATAATTTCACTTAAAATTGATTACGTTTTCAGCAAAGATATTCCTCTAAACTAAATTAATATTTTATTTCAAAAATCTTTTGACGTTTAAGGTTTTGCCAAATAAAAGATATGAAAATGGGGTCAAAGCTCAATGTTTCTAGAGACAGCCAATAAATAATTATTTAGCGAAGCATACTTGACAGTTACCACTATTTGTTACTGAAAAATAAAAAAGGATACAAAACTTTTTTTTGCTGTGAAGAAGTTATTTGATTACGTCGCACTAATGGCGAACACTGTATATGCAAAATCTCAGTCACGCATCTATTACTAATTTTTTTTACTTCATTTACTTATTTTTGAGTTCTGAGCATTTTTTTATGCTAAAAATCAGAGCCAAAAAAGATGATTTGTCTATTTGGACAATTTTCGTTGGTCAAATAAAATGTTTTTCTTTAATTTTGACCACTTCGATTACCCTGTTCTGTTAAATTTCAAGTTTATCATATTTTTCTGGTTATTTTACAGTTTTTTTGCAATCTAACGAATTTTCAGAATCTGCTTATTCAAAACTACAAAATAGCGTTTAAATAGTCAAAAATTTTTACGAAGTGTCTGCTATTAATTAGAACATCAGACAACTTAAAAAAGAAAAAAAATTTCTATTGCATTTTACCCAATTTTGACGACGCAAATCTTTTTTTAACTAGAATTTCTTATTTTTGTCGAATTTTAAGTTTTTTATATTTTTCTTTGAGTAGTTTTAGACATCTAAGAGACTTTTTTCAGTTTTTGGTATTTAACGAAATTTTTATACCAATACCAATGAAAAAAATATATTTTTCTTTAATTCTGACTATACAGGGTGTCCCAAGATTTTTTTACAGGCTATAACTCAGGAACTAACGAATAGATTTTTTTGAAAATTGGGTACTCTTTTTGGGACCTACAGTAATTTCATCTGAGGTATACAAAGTATCTGTGACGTCATCAGAGAAGCAGGGACGTCATCGCAATGAAAAAAATTAAATGGAAAGGGGGAATCAAACTGAGCTCAAATGAAAGGGTTTTTTTATTTCAAATTCAACGGTGTATCACAGTGAGGGTACCAAAGTAATAATTTCACCAAATTTTCAATTTTTTTTTTTCAATTTTTCAATTTTTTTTCAATTTTTCAACTGTTTTCTTCAGCTTACAAAAAACTAGTTAAAAGTAAAAATAGGCCCATCAGAAGTAAATTTGGACATGATAATTACGGCATTTTAAATATCACTGGTCATTGTTGCAAATAAACATTAAATTGAAAATTTGGTAAAATTATTACTTTGGTACCCTCATTGTGATACACCGTTGAATTTGAAATAAATAACCCTTTCATTTGAGCTAAGTTTGATTCCCCCTTTCCATTTAATTTTTTTCATTGAGATGCCGTCCCTGCTTCTGTGATGACGTCACATATTTTTCATTACCAATTTATATGTTTTTCACATTTCTACTGCAGATTTTACAATTCTTCTTACGCTTTTAAAAATTTTGTCTTCATTTGAATTTTTTATTACAATTGTTCATTTTCATTTTGATAAAAATGTAATAGACCAATTTAGTTCCCGGCTAGCCAATTGAACTGGTCTGGGTGCCAGGAAATCAGGATATCGATGGTAATGATAGCTATATTTTGGAGTCATCTGCGATATTTTACTGGATACGTGGAACAATAGATTACTTGTGTACATTGTAAACAGTAGTGGGCACAATACTGAGCCCTGTGGAACTCCACTTTTAACAGGCCTTTCTTGAGAAAAGGCGCAACAAGACTAATATTTCTTTAAGCTAGTCTTTGTTAGATTTTAGATCACACGTAGCTAAGAATCAATTAAGATAATTTTACCTAAAAAAAAGTATATAGTAGCATATTTGCGTACTCTTAAGTCTTAAATTTTGGTCGTTAATTTTTCAGCAACATAAAGCCGATCCTGATTCCCGCCCCCGTTCTAAATTTAAGGTCAAAACGTTTTCATTTTAACTAAAATAGAAAATAATGGGAAATTATCGGAACTGGAGCAGAACTAAGTCATGAATTATATGGATCATTTAACAGCCGTTTACAGCGAGAAAAATGAAAGAATATTTCTGTTGCGATAAAGACATCAAAAATAAGTTATTCCTAAAATAAAATTTTAGCGCGCTATGAAAAATATGGACCTTTTAATTTAAAACGAGGATAATTATTTTTATTTCTTTATTTATTTTTCTTCAATTCGGAGCTTAAGAGGCATATATTTGCTATTGAAAAAGGTTATTGAAATTTAAAAGTTCTGTAGGTACATTCGCAAATAAATGAAGCTTAGAAGTGAGTTTATTATGCCATTCTGCCATAATTTATGAAATCGAGCATCTTTTTCTTTTTTAAATTATATGCCCTAATTTACATCCCCCTTACCTACCATACACAGTGGCGTAAATATGGGGGCAATTCAGAATTCCAGAATAAACTCTAAAAAAACTAAGGCAATAAAAAGGCGTTAAAGTCACGTTTTTAAGAGTATAAATTTCCAAAATTTTTCATTCCATACCTCCCGGTGGTGTCTCGTTCCAGTTTGATCATCCCCAAAATTCAAATCCTACGCCACTGAGCATATATCTGCCTTATATTTAGTTTTAAAAAAGAACTCTCAATACAGCTCGCTCCAGAATTAACGCAGGCCGTTTTATTGTATTTTTTAATCAAAAACGTAATTCGGCTTATATTTTCTTTTCGGTTAAAAGCATTCGCTTCATTTGGGACTTTATAACCTCAACGGCTTTTTTTATAATGGAAAGGAATTTAATAAAGCTGTGGTTTTGAAGGGAATTTATTCCGCGAAAAGCCACAAAAATTAGACCCGGATTTGGAACGCTTTGCACTGATTTTAAAAAATATTTTTTTTATGGAGCAAAAGGAAATTTAAATATTATATATCTATATGTAAATACAATTGAGTTTTCGACAGTTACAATTGAATTTATTTACCAACTAGTCAGCCATCCTAGCTAAGAACTACTTTCCTAGAGACACATGTTGCTCGAGATGTGGGATAGTAGGTAGTTGGGTGGGTAAATGAGCTAGTTTCTAATTAAGTTACGATGAAATAATTAAAACTATATAATTTCCAAGAAATGAAATGAAAAGTTAACGTACTGTTATTTTTAACAATAATTATTTTTGTCAAGATTACTAAGCAATTTAGGTAACAGACTCGCAGTATATGTCTTTAAAGCGTAAATCAATTTTTTTGCTATGTTCAGATATTTTGGATGGTGTTGCAGTCTGCAGAAAGCATTTTTTATATAATTGAGATAAACAAAAGCCCCCTTTGATAATTTTTTAACATTATAGAGTTATGAGATAGCATCTGGTCCCAATGATCTATTTTAAGATAACTCATTGACTTCGTCCTAGTACTTCAATTCCTTGTGGCCTTCATTGCTCGGTTCGGAATTTATAAAATTGATCCTAATTTCTATTCACGTATCATCTTACGGTAGTGCGCACATTCCCCATTAACGGCCAATTCCACTCTTTCCCGCCACGCTGTTTTTTACTTGTCAATCGTTTGGTTTGGGCTGTCGATTAGTTGATATTTCACGCTGATTGCGGAAGAAATTGGAACGTGTAGGTAGGACAAATCTAAAATAGATACTTGCGAAATGTAAACAAGTTGTTTTTATATGTTTTACCTTTCTTTTTAAAAGATAATGAGTTCTCTTTAAAAAAATTAGAAACACTGCCGGAACATCGAAGAATGAAGTATATTTAATGGACTTTCTTTTTCTATAATATCGATTTTTGCATCCCTTATTAATTTTTCTAATGGTCAGTGGCGATAATAAAAAATCTTCTTGTCTTACCTATTTTGTTATTATTTTTTTTAACATTTTCCATAATCATGTAAAGTAATTGATAAAACGTCTTTTATTTTGAACTTTCTTTAAATAATTCCGACAGCTAAAGCAGCTAAACTAATTTAGGAGATGTTTTTACCTTAACCCTCGGCTGATAACGTTATGTCTCTCGCACCGACTGATTCAAATTTTTGCTGTTGAAGCCTCTCTCATCTTTATTTGAATCTGTACTTCACAGTCCGTGTATCTATTCAGTCGTAGATTGACAAGTGTCTAGTGTGTATGGTTGAATAAAAATTTTGATTATAATTTACGCTTCGGTTCCACAAACCGACGTTATCACTCCTGTTATATTTTGAGGTAAGAATACTTTGAGGTGTGTTTTGTTTGTAGTACCGATTATATTATATTTTATGACAATACATTTATCATGAATTATGAAAGGGAATAAGAATGGTTGTTACGGCTTCATGGGGAAGTTTTAACTGATTCAGAGGCTGAACCAGTGGATGAGGAAGGGAGTTTTATAGACGATCACATAGAAACTGTTGAGGATGTAGACTCGGAAGAGGAGTTTGAAAATGAACCAAACTTGCTTGTTCCTTATGAACCAGAAATTGAACAAAATATTCCTGCACAAATTGGTAAAAAATATTTGTGCCTAGAGCACCTGACTGGATTATGTAGAGATTGTTATGAAGATTATGATCCTACAGATTTGGAAAAATAGTCTCAGTAATCTATATAGACTTCGAGAGTAAAAGTTTATTTTTCTTATTTTCTAATATATAAGTTAATGTTATACAGGGTGTTTCCAAATGACACTTACAACGTCTGGCTGTAGATACCTCTCGTAAAATTGGACAAATTGATATAAGGAATGAGGGGTCCAACTCGATTACTTTTCGAAATAATAATGTTAAAAAAAATAAATGTTTTTATTTAAAAACTTTAAAACGGATTAATATATTATTTTGAAATTTAGCAGGTCGTTTTTAAATGTAGAAATACATATTTTAGTAAAAAATCATGTTTCATATCTAAATCCAGTGGCGTGCAGTTAGAAGAGTATATCCCCCTTTCCCAACCATTTTCTACGCCCATGGTATTTGAAGCTATTTTTATTTTTTTTTGTATTGCTTAACAATTTTCAAGTAAAAAACTAATAACCTTTATATACCGAAAATCTTGTGGTTTTTAAGATATTTAATGTTTTTATGAAGTCTGTAAGATCTTTTATTAATGAAATAACCAACAATATTTTTCTTGGATTTCTTTAATAATTTTTTCTTAATTTTTTATAACCACTAGACTTTTGTATAGTGTCTAGTATCTAGTGGTTATTAAAATTATTAAAGAAATCCAAGGAAAATATTGTTGGTTATTTCATTAATAAAAGATCTTACAGACTTCATAAAAACATTAAATATCTTAAAAACCACAAGATTTTCGGTATGTAAAGGTTATTCGTTTTTTACTTGAAAATTGTTAAGCAAAACAAAAACAATAAATATAGCTTCAAATACCATGGGCGTAGAAAATGGTTGGGAAAAGGGAATATACTCTTCTAACTGCACGCCACTGGATCTAGATATGAAACATGATTTTTTACTAAAATATGTATTTTTACATTTAAAAACGACCTGCTAAATTTCAAATTTATATATTAATCCGTTTTAAAGTTTTTAAATAAAAACATTTATTTTTTTTAACTTTAACGCCCTGTATTTCGAAAAGTAATCGAGTTGGACCCCTCATTCCTTATATCATTTTGTCCAATTTTACGAGAGGTATCTACAGCCAGACGTTGTAAGTGTCATTTGAAAACACCCTGTATGTTTTAGTGAAACCAGATATTTGTTCTTTTTTGTTATTATTTTGATTTAATTAAAATCCTGTTCATAAAAGTTACCATGTTTTCTTAGCTCACCTAAATTATTAAAATAAGAAAAAAATATATAAAATTCGATATATTTACGTAGAGAATAAAGCAAATAATTATGTTTTTACAAAAAATGATCATTTACAATTAATTTTTATTTTATTTTTAAGTATTGAAAAAGTCGGTTCGATAGATCAACGTTATCAAATATTTTAAATTTTTTCATGTTATCAGCCGAAAGTTAAAGTGTAAACTAACCTGAGACGTTAACGGGTCAGAAGATAATCACGCTATAAACGTTTATTGCTTACAAAATATTTCTTCCTTAAAACAAATGTCATTGTATGTGTCTTCAAGAAATTCTGTAAACACAATAATACTGCAAAATCTTATTGAGTCTAAGTGCCATTCGTTATCAAAAAGACAACAAAGGTGGCAGCATGGTGGCAGCATGAAAGTCCTGATAAATAAATACGATTTGCGATTCGAAAAAACGCGTGCTTCGAAAAATCAAATTACTTTAGACTTAATAGATTTCGGATGGAGCAAGTCCCAGGGGTTCGCTTCCTTTTAAAATTGCTGTAAAAAAAAGAAAGAGCTTTTATTCTTTTAACTAGTTAATGGAAGGTAAAACCGAAACATCAAAGTATTTAACATTGAATTAACCGCGTTCGGAATATCAAAGGAAATGTCACTGTAATTTGAAAAGGCAACCAAAGTGAAACAATAATGTTTTTAGTGAAAATTGTCGTTGACGTAATAGAATGGATAACGTTGACATTATCTGGAATAAAAATTAATTGCTTTAAGAAGTACACTGAAAAAAGTTGTATATAAAAAAATCCAGTGTTTTCTAGGGGCATTGTAGATTCTTTTTTGCTTTCTACCAATTTCGAAATATATCAAAATATATCGAAGAGGTTTGCACCGCATGTAAACCTAAGACAACTACTCCTTCGGCTACTTAACCCACAGTTATTGAATTGGGTACATAATTCTGCAATTTTGATTCTGTTGTTAAAGTGAAGATGGCGTTGTGCTTTCCTCGCGTTGAATACGTACTCCAACGTAAACAGTAAATACAGCTTGCCAAGGAACACCGTCATTTCCTAAAGATCGATGCTGAAACCGGAATCATTTCAAAACGTATTCTTTCTTAAAAATCTCTTATTTCGGTCCTAGACTAAATGGATATCTTTAGTGGAATACCAAACGCAGGATTGCCAATTTGTGAGTAATTACTCACAATTTGTATTTTACTAGTACTAGAGGTCAGCAGTATATTATCGGTAATGGTAATTATAAAAAATTCTAATCTGATAATTTATTAAATCCGTTGAAATTTTAAAAAATCTTTAAGTTTACTGACTCTGTCATCAAATTTTGAAGCTTTTTAGATTTACAGTGTACTCTATCGGTTTGCCCATATTACATTAAAGTTGATAAATAAGGCATCTAGTGATTTCTGTCTGTTTGACATAACTTGACATAAGTGGCTGTAGTGATGAAAAAATGTACATATAATATACATCAAACATACGAGAAGCAAACAATAATCACTCAAAATAAGAAACGATCAATAATGAACAATCTCATTGCCGCGATATTATCATTGAAGGTTAGTTATCAGCAAATATAATTAAAATTACCAAATTCAATACAGCCAACTTAATTTCCCTCCAATGACGTAGCCTCTCCCTTTCTTCAGTCACCCCCTTGTCCAAATGCTCACTTATTTCATAAACCCCCTCTAATAATAAGTACCCTGGTTCTATCGAGGTTTTTTTAGTTGATTTACGATTTTAAAAAAACTGTCTTACTATTGGTATTTTGAAGTTGAGAGTAATTGTGAGTAATCAACAAAAAATTTTGTGAGTAAACCGATAAAGGCTGACCAAACGTCTTAGACGTATCTTTACTGACTGCATATACCCAAATAACATTTTGCTACAAACAAACAAAAATACTAAATAAATTAAATCCTCAAACAACGACATCTTCTGCGTGTATTTATGCAGTAAATTCTTATTTGATCGGAACAATTCTTTGAATAAAGCGAATTTTGTGAATAATAAAACCCAATTTTGTGAATGAGACAGAGCTCAATGGATTCAAATCGATAAGAGGGACGCTATTTTTAGATACAGGAAACTATTCAGTTGCCCAAATTGTGAGTCCGCTCTAATTATATATCTTTGCTATAAATACGAAATCTAGCGTGTTCTGAACTAATTAAAAAATAATGTTTGCTCTACAATATTTTTTTATATTCATATTAATGTAATTTTGATATGCTATCGTGAAGGTTCTTTTTCACATTATTACTAAAAACATTTTTACAATACTGCCGATAAAAGTATCCATAAATAAAAAAAGAAGATATAAAAGATAGTAAAAGAATCAACATACAATTAAGTAGGAATTGCCTTACTTTGGCATGGGAAAATTTCCTCTCGATAGCATTGTAAGTCACGCCCCCTTTGGCACCTGTCAACAAAGTCACGCCACCTTTTTATACCTGTCAACAAAGTCACGACCCCTTTTGACACCTGTCAACAGGGTTACCAACATCAGTTGGCAGGATTAACATGTGCCCGACATTAATGGACCCAGATGTTTTATGAATAGAAAAATTCATGGAATTAAAAATAGAAGCAAAACACTCTGTGGGAATGTTTTCTATAATTACAATCTGATCATGAAGATCAATAAGCAATTTTGTTCTAATCTAACTTAACTAGAATTCTTAAATACTAAGGTCCTACTCACTAGTGTACCTTAGGGTCTAATAATTTTAGTAACACTACTGGTAACGTGTAATACAAAATCCGAACAATACTCTGTAACTAGCACTGTCACTGAACTAGTTTAAAAGGTTTGGTCCTCTTGAGTCTTCTTACTAAATTGGTATGATCGAGGAGCTGGATGACCTCAACGTTCCCATGTTGGAGCAGCCGTTGTTCATGGCTGCTGGCAGATTTAGATATAGTCTTGTCAACAGTTTCTACATCCAGGTCCCTATAAAGATCACTGTTGCGACAGTACCAGGGTGGATCGACGATGTTCCTTAATACTTTATTTTGAAAACGTTGGATAACTTGAATGTTACTTTTACTGGCGCAGCTCTAAAGCTGGCTACCATACGTCCAAGCGGGTTTCAATATCTGCTTGTAAAGGAGCAGTTTGTTATGTGTGGACAACTTGGAGTTTCTTCCTAATAACCAATACATCTTTTTATATTTTATACCAAGCACTTCACGTTTCTTTTTAATGTGAACTTTCCAGCGAAGTCTAGCGTCGAGTGTCATTCCAAGATATTTTGTTGTATTAGCATAGGGAATCAGAGCGTTATTTATTCTTATGGGAATGTGTTGGTTTCGTTTATTACTAAAGTTAACATGAACAGATTTATTTTCATTTAACTTAATACTTAGTCCAGGTGTTAATCTGGTCTACAATTTTCGGTTATCTTCTTCATGGTCTTTTCCAATCAGCAAATGTTGCAATAGTATCGTGCTCAAGGTTAGGAATATCACTGGTATACAGTAAGTAGAGTACTGGATACTCCTGCCTTAATTTTTCTTAGATCAGAATATACATCTTCCTTTTTTATTCTGAAATATCTGTTTGATAAATAGGATTTTAAGAGTTCTGAATACTGACGTGGTAGTAACAAATTTAACTTGTGGTTAAGGCCCTCATGCCAAACTTTATCAAAAGCATAGGATGGTGGAACAGACTTTCTTTTTCTCTAAAGACTTTTCAATTATGTCTATGATTCTATGCAGCTTAAATGATAAAAATATATTCAAATTCATGTGATTTAAAGTCAAGAAGAATTTTAATCTCCAGAAAAGTTTTATGCTACTACTATTCTAATTTGTGCTAGGGGTAGAATAATTCATGCGCTCTATATAACATTAAACGTTTTGTATTTTTTTTATAGAGTATATGTAATATTAATATTGATAAATTAATGTCGGTAAGGCATATAATGTTCGTACAATATTTAAAAACACAATTCCACCGATATAAAATTCAAACTCCTTTTTCGATCTCCTCGGACTGGCCTAACCTGCTTTTGTGAATGAAGAAGAGATATCATGTAAACGAATTGAGTTGTGCTCGTGTGTATGTTGTTGTGAGAAAGTTGAGAATTGGACGAGCATCAGCATCAACATCAGCATCGTAAGATGCGCGATGATACTGGGTATTGATCGAGCGTGGGCCGAAACGGCTCACCTAACGGGCGCCACTGGTCATGGGCGGCCCAAATACACGACTGTAAGGTATATACAGTCTTTCCAGCTTTATTTCTGATAAATGATAAAAATTTGGCTACGGTAGTTGGAGCTATAATATTTAGATAAATTAATTGTAAAGCTGTGCTAAGAATCAAATATGCCGATTTACAAAGTACAGTACGAAGCCGAAAGGCAGAAACCGGTCTTGCTTACCTTAATATTTGTATTATACATACCAAAAATAACTAACAAGATAATACAGGTATTTAAAACAAATGTTTTCTGGGTCTTACAAAAGCACTTGACAGAATCAACCAAAGTTTGATGAACTTTAGCAAACATAGCTAATGAAACTTCACGTGAAGTTGGATTTAATACATTTTCTAATACGATCATCTACAAAGTTATACGGCTGATCTACTTCTTAAAATATTAGTTCATAATATAGGTTAGCCGAAACTTTTCTAATGGTTCAATAGTTTTAGTTTTTAGATACTTTCGTAGAACGTGCTGCAACCTTATTAAATAGATATGGAAGCCACAAAAGTATTAAAAATTATATAGAGTACTGTTGAATTTTTAAATAATGTATACATCAATAATCGTCTATCAATAAATAAAGGATATTTCGTTCACCACATCAACAATATTGTTGACATGAAACATGTGGCTTTGTGTTAGTGTCCTCAATTAATGTTGCCAGTCGTTGACAGCTGTCAGGCGTATGTTAGTGACACCAATCGAAGTTGGCAACCTCGTTTTCAGATACATGTCTCGGAAAGGGCCCAAAAAAGTAAGGTTAGGTTTTACATGGTGATCTCTACGAAGTCCTACGAACGAAGTAATCGAGGAAATTAAAAATAATCTTAAAAGAGTTAGCCAGAAAGTTGACATACCTTTTTCAGGCAGCCTGTAGATTAAAACATGCTGGAAATATTTTGATATAACTTCTATTTTTAAATAATGTTTCATGACTTCTTATCTTTAAAACTGATTCGGTTTCTCTAGTAATTTTCCTCCTTTTTGATGAACGAATATGCGTGACAGCAATTTTCAACTTTTCCTCTGATTTCCCTGGGGGTTCAATCGCGTAGACAGTGTATAGTCCATTTTCTGTCTCAATTAATTAAACATGAGAAATTATGTTTATGTGTTTTATAGATTGTTCACAAGTTATACAATTTTCTGAATCGATATCTACTTTAAAAATATTTTAATGACAAAATGAACGTCAAATAGTATATTGTGTCACAAGGGCAGAAAAGCGTTTTTTGCATGTGAGACACAAAAAATATAACAAAATTTGATTATGACATGTGGTCGTGGTGAGTGCTTGTATGCTATGTCTCCTTAGTTGTACGTCTGCTCGCTTTAAAATTAAATTTTTATTTGTTCAGACTTTGCGCTCTATTCAAATTACCGGAAACTCTTTGGGATATCTCTCCCGAATAATAACGGTCACTGTGAATTGCTTGTTTGCATGATCACGCGTTTATATAAATCTTTATTGGAGTGACGGACACAAGAAGAACTACAGGAACTTGGATAAATGAATCACAAGACAGGGGAACGAGTTGGAGAAGGCATATACACAACGCAGGATCGAAGAGGTTGACGAACGATAACAAAGCATCTTTGGAGCTTCATCAAATCTAAAAAGGGTAGTTCTTCTGCTATTAATGCTCTGAAGGTTGGTAATCATTTGATAACGGATATCGAACATATTTGCCATTTATTTTCTGACCACTTCAGTTCAGGTTTTAACCCGCCTTATAATGAATTTCAGTTAGACAACACTAACCCAAATCCACACCATGGAAACAGTTATTCTATTCCACATGCCACCATCCTAAATAAACTTTTAGAACTTCCAGGGAAGGCCGCTGGTGCTGATTAAATACCTCTCTTTCTTAAAGTCCTGTGCAAACGAGCTGTCAGTAATACTACACATTTTATTTAACAAATCACTTCACGAAGGCTGCTTCCCAACAGTTTGGAAAACAGCTCTCGTTGTCCCTGTATTTAAATCTGGCAAGAAAAATCTGGTTGAAAATTATAGACCATTCTCCAAATTATATTTAATGTCAAAAATAATGGAATCAATTATTACCAACTTTCTATATGCAGATGTGAAATCAATTATACATTTGAAACAGCATGGCTTTATGAAGAGACGTTCCATCAAATCCAACTTATTTATTTACATAGATTATATATCTGAAACTATGAACACGGGCTATCAGGTAGACGCCATTTACACCGATTTTAGTAAGGCTTTCGATAAAATCGATCATAGCATCCTACTTAGAATGCTTTCCGAAGTCGGTATACATGGCAACCTGCTTAGGTCACAGTACATACAGTAATTCCACTTCGGCCAATTTCTGGTTGTAAGCCAGGAGTTAATATAAGTGTGGCAATAAAGATAATCGTGAGATTAGAAACAATTTTTCATACTTTTCGGGCCTATATCTCAAAAAGCATTCGATACCTCCGCTTTTTGACTTCAAATTCGTGTTCAGGAGACAAAAATACGGAAGAATCACCAAACATTTTTTTTATCTCGGGTGCATCCGATTAAATGAATTTTACCTCATTGAAATCTGCATAATTAATTTTTACTACTTTTCCATGTTTCCAACCTTATTTGCAATATCAAAGGTGCCGACGCTAAGTGGCACTACTGTATGTACTGCGCTTAGGTGTTTTAGTTCCTACGTCAGCAACAGATCCCAATCTATATCCATGGGAAAGTTTCGTTCTCCTATTTCTAGAATAACCCCAGGGGTTCCTCAAGGGTCACACATGGGCCCCCTTCTGTTAAACAGATACATTAACGATATCTCCTCTTGTTTCATTAATACAAAATTCTTAGAGTTTGCTGACTACAAGACATTTTTTCGAAAAATATCTAATTCTTCCGATAAACTTCTGATCCAAGAAGATTTAAATCGTCTGACTCTATGTTGCCAGCAAAACCATTTTTATCTGAACACAAAAAAAAAATATCAATGTATAACATTCTGAAGGAATAAAGCCACTATCGAAAACGAATATTTCCTCAATAATGAACTTTTAGCAAAAGTTTCGGTGGTCAAAGATCTCGGTATTTATATCGATTCCAAACTCTTTTTTGACCAACATATCGAATATGTTTCAAAAAAAGCTAATAAAGCACTAGGATTCCTAATGTGCGTTTGTCACGACTTCAAAGAGATAGAGTCTGTTAGAAATCTATAAATGGTATAGGTCAATAGTGTTTTAAGCTTCGGTTCTTCTATTTGGAATCCCTATTGTAACTGTTATATCGACCGATTACAAAAAGACAAAGATAAATTTATAAAATATGTTTCAAAAAAATTTCATACTTATGCAGACTTCGATATTTGCAAACGAGAACTGAAGCTCATATCACTAGTCGACAGACGTCAACTTTCAGATGTTAAATTTATCTACAAAATTGTTAACGGGCAAATTTAATCTAGCGAAATTTTAAGTAAAATTAATTTCATTACTCCATCCTATAACACTCGAGGGAAAAATCTTTTCAAAATTAGTCAAAGCTCTACTAACTACTACCTAAATTCTCCTCTGCAAAGATGCAGTAAATCATCCAATAGGTACAATCTCGTCACTCGCCGATGTGGATATATTCTCTTCCTCTTTGATAACTTTTACAAACACTATTAAAAAATATGTATATTAAAAAATGTATAATATATATTTTTTTCTTCTTCTTATTTTTATTGTAAAGCAACATTTAATAAGGATTTATCCATTTTGTATTAGTTTAGTAAACAGTGAATACTGTGCTGGGCTCGACCTGTTTGTATTCTTATATAAATAAATAAATAAATAAACTATTGATATTGATGAGGAAATTTGGCAGTTTTGCTCAAGTAAACATGCAACATAGGAAGTTTCAACTGTTGGGCATATTGAGCCTCACTATTTAGGTATGTATATTACACACACTCCGACGTATTTTAAACTAACTATTGTTAGTTGTGGTCGGCTAGCATAATTAACAAAAAATATATCTAAATTGTTGGATAATTCGATACATGAAATATGATGCAAAATGCATGTGATTTTGTATTGTTATAATAGCATTTGAGGAAAATTGTGTGGGCTTGTGCTAATGACATACGCATTGACGCACATACAAGTTATGGTAAAATGATTTGCAAATTTTATTTTACATATAAATTTTGTATCCATTATGCTCAAATACGACAAATTTTAACGTGAATAAAATTTGGATTTAATATTTTTATTATCATATAAAATATTTGAAATCTGGTAAAACCTCTGACACTAAGTATTTTCATAATAATATCAAAAGAAGATTTTTTTAATGTCCAAATACATTTTAGATATCACTAGGTTTAATAAGGTGCTCTTTGTTTTAAAGTATTTTAGAATAAAAATTGCGAATAAAATTGAAAAACATTTAAAATTGCTAAACAAAAACAAGATAATATACTTTTAGGTATATAATTTATTTACACTTTCGTCGTACACAAACAACTCTACTAGAAAACAATTTACAGAAGAAAAAAAAGAGCAAAAATCACAAGTATTGGACGAAGTCGTTGAAGAACTCTCGGGACTAAGTTTTATTTCAAGAGAATTTGTTTTTTATGTTTTATAGTTGAGCTAAATATAGAAGCAGGCTGTGGCATCAATCGATTGACGTAAATCAATGATTGTACCCCATTCATGGAAAACTAAAGCTTACGAGGGGTGCACAAAAAAATATTTAGACGGTGGGTTAACTTTTCCTTCGCGATATCTAGGAGGTGATGAGACCTATCAGCGAGTACGCTTGCTAATGTTTATTTTTATTCGAATGTTGGTTAAATGTTTCCTAAACTTAATACCAAACAAATTTTTTAGTCAAAATTACATAATAATTTTTTTTGTAATTTTTTTAGTAACTTTTTTAAATATTGTTTTAAACTAAAATTAATAATTTTGGCTAAAAAACGATTTTGTGTAGAATTGGTGAAAATTTATTAAAAAATTATTGGAAATTGGAAAATATTTTTTTAAACAAAATTAGATGAAACAATTTTATGAAAAGAAAAAACAACTTAATATCATTTTTACAAATAATCCATATCTACCAAATTATTTGTTATTTATGAATCACCCTGTATAAAAACATCGAAATTATTAGTCTCTATTTTTACGAAAGATTCAATACGTTTTTTAAAATTTTATTTTATTTAATCTAAAAAACCTTTTTAGCGTTAGGTGTAAGGTGTATCTACATTGAGTATTACATTAATTTACACATTTTTCTCCACTTATTTCTGTCTTGTGTCATTTTCTTGCTTTCCTCCCATTTTATATTTCTTTTTTCCAATTCCTGCTTTAGTACATCATTCCATTTTTTCCTTCGCCTTCCCCTTACATTCTTTCCTGATGTTACAGATTCATATACCCTTTTTGCTACTATCTTGTTGTTTGTTAATTTTAACGTCTCTTTTCTGACCTAATGGCCTAAACTGAACGGGACCTACAGCTTATCATGGGCTCCGAACCACGGTCCTCAATCATCTTAAACCCAGGACTATACCTTGGTCATGCAGGTGATCTACCGACTAACAAGTGTGTAATTGTGTCACCAACCCCTATCAGTTCCACGAGATATCCGATCTCATCCGGCCTGTTTACCGGCGTGAATGAAACTGCGTATGACACAAATACCTTTTTGCACTTGCCCAAAGTCTTATCTGACTTTAATTCCACTTGAATACGGCAGGATTCGAACCTACTCCCCGAACACTGACCAAGCTGAATAGGCAGACGCCTTACCAACTAGGCCACCGTGTCCGGTTTCCTACTATCTTATCTTGTATTGGTTTTATTTGTAGCTTTGTCTAAATGTTTTATTCCTTATTCTGTCTCTCCTTGTCTTTCCTTCAATTTTCCTAAAGAATCTCATTTCCATTGCATTAATTCTTGACTTGTGTTTATCTGTTAATGTCCACGATTCACTTCCATATATTGTTGTTGGTCTGACTATTCTTTTCACTACTTCTGTTTTAACATTCTTCTGTATTTCCCTGTTTCCAAGAAATGTGTTCTTCATCATATTATATATTCTTCCAGTTTTACTTAATCTTTCGTTTATCTTCTTATACAACTTTCCATTTTTCTCTATTATCGTGCCCAAATATTTGAAACTATCTACTTGCTCTATATTTTGTCCAATTAATTTAATACTATGTGTTTTATCCTCGTTTTCAATTATTAAAGCTTTAGTTTTCTTGATGTTTTTTTTTAAGTTTACTTTATCTAGCTCTTTATTAAGTATATTTAGGTTATACTGTAGAGTTTGCAAGTATAGCCATATCGTCTGCATACATGAACTTCGCTATTTTAATTTCTTCCATCTTCCAACTTTTATTCTTCTCTTTGTTTCTTTTTTCGCATTTAAAATGATTTATAAAAAAAAGTCCACCCCGAAATAAAAATATACATTTTCCTAACATATTGATCTTTAATAGAATTATCAATTTAAATTAAATATTCATTTATTCGGTGCTTTCTTCTTCTTCATTGTCAAATTGTCCAGGTTTTTTTCTTTGATACTGCTTATGCAGGTTTTCCATTTTATTATAGACAAAAAGGCTGGTGAAAAATGCTAAAAACAAAAACGGATTTTTGGAAAATTGCAACTATTATTTTACCGCAGATAAATAAAATTATTAACCACTTAACGAAGTTAAAACACTATCGTCTACCACTCAACCTAAACACAAATTTTAAGACACTCTACGCGCGTTTCGACAACTATGTTGGCATCATCAAGCTAGACTATCATCAACTCCTGATGATGCCAACATAGTTGGCGAAACGCGCGTAGAGTGTTTTAAAATTTGTGTTTTGGTTGAGTCGTCAACGATAGTGTTTCAACTTAGTTGATAAACCAAAGGTTCCAATTTCCCAAATTAACCCCTTAACGCATACATTTTTTGAAAAATACCGGCAGAAAAATCAGTTTTACTTTATTTAAGAAAACACATTTGTTTTTGGTACACACGTTAAGGGCTTAATTTTATATATACTTCATATATGACTTTCGCGAAATGTTTTATACAAAACATGAGTCAACACAACTAACATAAAATTACTATCTTAACCACTTTGAAGGCAAATATGATCCGGATGATACCAGTATGTATATACATATTTAAATTCGATATTCCTCAAACAATATCGTGCATTTTCTCAACTGTAAGCCAAACGAAAATTGAATATAAATTGGAAATATAAAGTGGCAAACATTGTTATTGTTTATTTACGATATAGTGAAACGTCCCATGAGAAATATTTGAAATGTATCTTCGTTTTTTTTGTCTTATAAATTACACGCATGCAAAATAACTCCAGAAAAGAAATTCAATTACTTCCAAATTATTTTCAATTCAGGATATACACATAAATTTCACACCTGTAGTGTGAAATATATTCATCGTCCAATAACATTGGTTGATTTACAAATTATACCCACTCCTTTAAGTTTCCAACTATTCCAAATCTTGGGTTGTTTCCTTGTTCTTTTTTTTTGTCTTTCCAGACCTATCTTATGTCGTTCATGGTTCGCAGGTGCTGAGTTGTCTTTGTTTAATACATTCTATCATCCATTGAACATTCTGATGTTGGCTTACATTTGTTTTTTATCAGGTCACTAGTATTACTTCACAATGGATCTTCTCCACTGCTTGAAGCTTACTTTTTTCTTGTTGTACGTCTTCCAAATGTCTGAAGATGGTTATAAATATTTAATTCCGTACCACTTCTTCTATCTATGTATCTATCTATCTGTGATGGGGGTGTCGATACACTGCGACCTATAGGATCTATTGTGCCCCCTACTGCTGCCCAATCGTTGTGGATGTCTCAACGATTAGAGCAGTTCCTCCAGTCCTACTGCTTTCAAAAAGTTCAGGATGTCGGTAGGCTTCAGGTTAGGTAGATCTCCCTCTTCTATTTGATATTCTCCCAGGTATCGTACCCTTGGATTTTGCAGGGTAATGCGTTCTGAGAGAATGTGGATAGAGGTTTCCTCCTCTTCCTCGCAGAATCTGCATTCTTCTTAGTCTACTAATCCGAGTTTCTTTAGGTGGCCTCTCAGCCGGCAGTGCCCTGTTAGGATACCCGTTAGTATTCTGAGCTTATTTTTACTTTTACTGACGCAGTCGTCAGATCTCTTCTGGTTATAGTTTCCCAGTAGTGTCTTGGCCTGCCTCATTCCTTGTAGACCTATCCAGTATTGGGATCTTTTGTTATTTACTTCTTTTCCAAGTTCATCAAGTATTGTACTGGTGCTTATTCCGCAGAAGGGTTCAGGTCCCAGAAATGGTGTTTCAGCCCCTTTACTTTGTTTAAGCGGTGTTTCTTCAAGATATATGTTTATTTCTTCATGATTATTATTGTCAGAAACGTTTTAAGCTATCATCAAAATATATGTACTTACCCGGAGCCATATAAATAAAGTTTTCTGCTCCCCTGAGCAACATTTTCCCAAAATTTAATGATGGCATTATTTTTAAATAATGTGGAGATATTCTAAAAAATACGATATTCTTCATATGGTAAAGAACACCAAATTCTGGGTGAGGATCGGCGCCCATTGTTCGATAAATTAGTTTTTCCTTAAAATGTGATTATTTGACTTTTAACTTTATAATTGAACGTTTGTGACAAGAACGTTGCTAACAATAAAACAGCCTAACAAAGTATGTATAATATATACTCCATAAACACTTTTATGACCTCCTAAAAGCCTCGATATTAATTTTGTAACGTTTTCTACTTCTCAAAAATTAACAAAATGTTCTATGACCGAAGATTTTTTGCAACCATTGGCAGCGTTTTTGTCGCAATTTTTATTAATAACTGTCTTAACAAAAATTAAAAAAAATAAATTCAATATATTTGAACATCCAGATTACTTTTTTATAGGTTTTAACCCCACCGCAAATAGGAAAAATGTAAAAAGTTAGCTATTTACAAAAAAAAGTATAAAAAAATCTTGACTTTTTAACTTAAAAGTTAATTATTTAGTAATTAACGTGTTTTTGAATAGTACCATCAAAAAGAGAACCCTCTAAAATATAAACTGACATAATTTTTACCCATTTTTTTTAAATTCAGCTAACATTTTGTTCACTCTCGTCAATGTGGTTTTAATCGTTTCTATTACCAGGAAGATTAAAAGTCCTTACTCAGACTCGAATTCATTAAATCCTAAATTGAGTCGCCTAAATATAAATGATAAAAAGGTTCTTTTATACAACTCAAAATACGAAAATAAATTCCTATCTAACATCGTCTCTCCTTACTCATTAAAATGTAAGTGGACACCACTGAAGCATTTTCTCCCTAAATGTTTCTTCGGGTAACCAAAGTGTTTCATTTAAACTTAACCGAAATCTCTTCAGGGGAAGTAAAAGCATTTTAATCAAATCAGTGATGATAAGTCGTTGTGAATATTATATTTCATTCCATTTTGTTTTTAACTAGGAAGTGCAAATATTCAAAAGATTTATGTGGAACATTTAAAAAATAATCCTTAATTCAACTTAATCTTACTATAGAAATATCTTCAAATATCAAATATTTGCACCCACTCTATTCCCAACAATATATTTTACTAAACGTGAATGCTCGAAAAATTGCTGATGAATACCCTCCTTTCGGACCTAATTACCTGTCAGAACTTTTCACTATAGGCACTAACTAATGACGTCCAGGACTATTCTGGTGAAGCTCGCACAACAGGAAGCGAGCCGATTCAGGATCAACAGGAGCTGTGGCCGTGGCCGGGGCCCCCTAGAAAGCTACCTGTGAAACGGTGAAAGGCATTGGCGTACTCTTTAAAAGCATAGAACATGACAATATTTCAAAAAATATTTGTTCAATCGATTACAAGTAACAAAGAATTTATATAGGTACACAATCCCAAGATGTTCCTGCATCTCTTTGAAAATGATACGGAAATGCTCAAAAACGGTTTGGTATTACATAAAATTAAATTTTAATTTTCTTTAAGAAAATAAATGTATTAAATACATTTTGCAATATCCATTCAATGTGCTACCATTTATTAACAAAGTTCGCGGCCTAATCGGAGCCCCACCCGTAAATTGAATCACTCGTTATGTTTTCCTACTCTTATGGTCATCGTACGGTTAAGTCTTCACATCTGAGACTCCGATTAGTCCGCCCACGTCCGCCTTTGCAGCTTAATTACAAAACTCCAATGTAAATTAAAGTTAGAGGTTTGTTTTAATAATTCACAGGCGTGAACTGTAAATTATTAAATACATTATTTCTAAAAAAAATAACTCACACGTAAATTAAATATAGGGGGAGTCCCCATACTCTAGCGGTAATTCAGGGGCGTATTAATCATTTAATCGTGAGCTTAATTTTTCGACAGTTTCATGATTAGAATAGAAGAGTATCTTTTGGAAAAAGGGTGAGAAACGAGAACGAACAAGCACGCTAATAAATTATCAACTTGAAGCCCCAAGGCACCCTCGTACGTTGGTAAATGTCATTCATATCTAAGAAGTTATATTTATAGTTTATGTATTTATATACAAAAGCTTTATATTATAAAAACATATCCTTAACTTATCTAACAAAGCTACCACACAGTCTTATTAATTATTACGTAAAATAAAAAAAAATGTAATGAAAAAAAATAATTTCAGATTTACATAAACACTATCTTGAAAATAAAAATGAATGATGTAAAAAAATGATAATTTTAAAACATAAGTTTTATTAAACAGAGACAATGTTATTCTTTTTAATTATTTTTACATCAAAACTAAAAGTATAATGATCATAAATGTATAAGGATTTTTTTTGTTATGCCTATTAATATGATATCTTCAATAAAAAATAAAAAATCTAGAACTTTTGTATAGATTATTTTCCAACATATTTAAAATGTTATCTAGATTAAAATAATTTATTTTATTTTTCGCTCCATTTACAAAGTAACTACTTTTCCGATACCTGGGATATTTGAAAGGCTTCTCCTTGTGAAGTCCGCCTATAAAACGTCTACAATATGCTTTTAAAACGTCTAGATCTAGATGAACGCGTGCGTATTTCATGAAGATGTTTCCACACATCGTAAATCATTTACTAGAAATGCTACTCCACTTTATTTATTCCTATAAACTCTAAACAGAATCGGTCTTCGTACATTTGACAGGCAATAAAAATCTGATTCATTAAAAATATATAATTGATGGAAACTTAAATCATGGATGGCTACTTTATTGATGACAGAATTCGAAAAAAGAAGAGGCAAAAAGTCGTTTAGGAAGTATCCAATGTCCTACATTTTTAACTCGTATTTTGTACTGTATTTTCTTCACATCAATAAATCCTTGAAAGTTCAACTTGGTGTTCAGTTTAATATTTTATTAGCTTAGCTGCAAATCTAATAATACTTTTAAAAAATCAATTTGCTTCTATTTATAGTATTAAGTTGACAGTCTACATATCACAAACGATTATGAAACATGAATGGGGTAAATTTTCAAAAGCAACAATTGAGTAAAAAAAATCTATATAGGTAACCAGCTTTTTACTTAAATATTCAAGCTGATAAATGTAAATTATTGACAACAGAAAAAGAAAAATTGAAACGGATATCGTGTGAAGTATTAATAAACTTGGAGTTAGAAATACAAGTATCAGGAAAGTCCTGGAGGTAAAACCATTGGTAAAAAAAAATATGTAAATTTAAGTTATAAAAAAATCATATCTGAGTAATTACTGAAGAAAAGCAAATAGAAAAAGTAAGAGCAAACAATGAAAAAAATAATCAAAATAAATAAAATATCTATTTTTATATTTTTTTTACTTTCGGATGTATCTAAATGAACAGTATTGCATATTTGAACGTTATTTAAGCTTGGGAGTTTTCCTAATGATCTGTTAACACTTTCAGTGCCAGTCGTCGCCTTAAGGCGTTTTCTTACTCCAGTCTAGGGCCAGTGTCACCAAAAGGCGTTTTACTTCGCTTTTGGCTGGTGCTGGTGTCGCCTTCAGGCGTTCACAAACTGTGAAATTTAAATAGGTTACTGATTCAGTGAAATCTACCGGCACGTTTGGCAGTGAAAGTGTTAACAGGTAAAAGGGGTCTGGTGCGCAAATTTCATCTAGAATTACAAGACCATTTCGAGTGACAGGTAGTCCATCCTTTTTGGTGCGCATTTTGGACCCGCCGATATATATGTATCTTTTGTAAAAACCTGCAATAGGTCAATAGCCCTTTTATATCCCGATTTGGCCTTTTTAAACGTGTATAATTTAATACGACCGTCTAGTATGAAAACTTTGCGATCTTCCTTAAAATTAAAACAAGTATCATGTATATTTTATTGCTTAATTCAAGTCATTCAACGTTTTAGCCTATTTTAAGAGATTTGTCTGTTAAGACACTTCTATTTATAGCTGGGTCGATTGAAATGAAATAAAATCGAGAGAAGTGAATTTTAAAAGAAAATTAAGTTGACAAACGAGAAAGCTAATAACAGATAAAATGAGATTACTTAAAATACGGCGAAGTCTATTTTTAACACTTTAACCGGAGATTAATGTGAAAATATTTCGTCTTTTGGAAAACTGTTAATTTTAAGACTTTAAATACCAAAGATATTTAATTATATTTACTTGTCAGAAGAACTTCAATGAATCTGAGTGCCTTGAAAAATTCAGCAAGAACCGTTGGCAATTTTTCAAAAACAGATTCATTAAACTTGAGCCCCCAAAGAAATATAGATCTCAGTGACAAGTGTAATAGAAATGTCAATGTCATGGATTTCAAAAAGGTTAGGATTTTAGAAAAAACAGATTTTTCGGACGTGTTTCACCCAACGGCGCCTCCAAGTGGGGTGCACTAGGGGCAATTGTCCCCCCAAAAAAAAGTCTGGCAATAAGAGAATATTTGTCATATCCGTGTAAACCAAATTTTAATGTTTTTTGTAGATTCTAGGCGCCAATCGTTTCTTATACAAAATTCATTCTGCGTAAACCAAATTTTAATTTTTTGTAGATTCTAGGTCCATTTCCTACAAAACTCAATTTTTTCGGTAAGTTTGACATTGCCAATCGTTTCTTAAAAAAATGCATTCTGCGTAAACCAAATTTTAATTTTTTTGATTTTTTTATATTCTAGGTCCATTTATATCCCAAAAAACTCATTTTTTACCCCAAAAAACTCATTTTTTCCCTCAAAAATGGCCCAAACATTTTTTTTCGGTAATTTTAACAATGCTAATCGTTTCTTAGACAAAATTCATTCGACGTAATCTAATTTTATTATTTAATTTAATTTTTCCATTCATATCAACTAAACCCAAAATATTAAACTTTTATACAGTGTGTCCAATTAAGTTGGCATCATATGGGAAACTTTTTTTTTTAGTCTTATGAAAAAAGGTATTCTTTATAAAAAGTGGTGCATGGTCTAAATCCTAATATGCAACCATCAGATATCAATTTTTTTAGTCGTATACGAGGTTTGTCAAAAAATATGAATTTTGCTCAAGAGTAAAGTACCTTTATTTTTGAAATATGAAAAAAAAAGTTATTAAAAAAATTTATTTCTAATGGCATTTTACGTCAACGTACTGATTTTGAACGAGATATTCCAACTTTAAGAAAATTTTCATTTTTAACATTTTTTGATACACCCCCGTAACTGATAATTTTGAATTCATTGAAAAAATTAAGAATGTTCACAGGGACCTTACAAACCCATACTAGACTTCCGTTTATAAGCCCGGATTAAATTTTTTTGATTTTCCTTCTATCCCACTAAATATTTTGCAAATTTAATTGATTATAATGTGATGCAGAACTTCTTATGAAGAATATTTTTTTAAATCAATAATAAAGGAATTTTTCATTTGTTGTCAACTTTTTCAGACTTACTAATTAACCACACCATCGAACAATATTCAAAATTATCAGTTACGGGGGTGTATCAAAAAATGTTAAAAATGAATATTTTCTTAAAGTTGGAATATCTTCTTCAAAATCGGAATGTTGACGTAAAATGCCATTAGAAACAAATTTTTTTAATAACTTTTTTTTCATATTTCAAAAATAAAGGTACTTTACTCTTAAGCAAAATTCATATTTTTTGACAAATCTCGTATACGACTGAAAATTTTTTTATATCTGTTGGTTGCATATTAAGTTTTAGACCATGCACCACTTTTTATAAAGAATAACTTTTTTTCATAAAACTATGAATAAAAAAGTTTCCCATATGATGCCGAATTAATTGGACACAATGATATAATCCTAACAGCCGACGACGTTGCCCCCCCCCCCAAATCTCTGGGCAGGATCCGCCCTTTTTTTTCACCTTTACCTAACATTTTTTACGGTAGAAATAAAAAAGATACCTTAATTGGAATAATTTAAAACATTGTTTTTTTCAGAGAACAATTACATCATGCATGCAATTCATGACAACAATAATCAACAGCATTTTACAAGTGTAAACTAAAAAGGGTACTCACAAAAATTAATTAAAATAAAGTGTGTCCTTCTCGAGCTGCAAAAATTAATATCTTCAATATGCTATAATCTTTACAGTGATCTGTAGTTTCAGCTCCATATTATTTCAGCGTTGAAGTTAAATTTTTCTAACATTTTCACTAAAAAATAACATAAAAGAAATAAATTATAACAACACATTTACTACTCTAGACTTATTTACTAAATTCCTAATGAAATGTGACATTTTATGATGTAATAGCCAGTGACACTGCAGACTCTCCTTCGTGACGAATGATTTCCGTGCGCTGAATTAAACTGTTCAATTTCCAATTAACTGATTAGTACGACAGGATTTCACAACAGGAAAGTGATGGATGGGGTATTGCATGGCCTTTTTACAAATATATGCGTTTGTTTTTATTGAGAGAAGGTTTTGTAATACGCATTTTTTGATAAATTGAATAAAAAGCTATAGGATATTTACTATTTTTGTGTGATAAATTAGAAACATTTTTATAAAAAAAATAGAACCAAGGCAATGCCGTTTATTTTAAATGGACTAGGTTCAATTATCTCTACAAATTCGGATTATTTTAGAAAGAGCGGTTTAAAATAGCCCCACAAAAACTATAGTGTATAACTCTCGTAATTTTTATCTTTTAAAAGCTGCAATTTTTTCAAAACTAACTAACTAATTTAATTTTTAATTTAAATTTTAAAAAAGCCTAATTTTTCCATATTTTTTCATATGAACAATGTATTTTTTCATACCATCTTAAAATCGATGTTTCAACGAAGAAAATGAGCTCTGATAAAGTTAAAAAATTGAAAATTTCTAAACCAACTTTTTCGATTGAAAATTAGGCTTTTTTTTAATTTAAATTCGTATAAAATCAAAAAGAAAATAATTTAAAGAGGCTACAAAATAGGTTTATCATACAAAATTTCGAGATAAACCTTTCTATCTACGCCAATGTGTCTCAGGCTGTGCAATATTTATTTTCCATGGGGTGAAAATGGGTCAAGGAAATGGTGGTTTATTGTGTCTCTTTTGAGGTAAATTGCTTCGGGACAAATTATATTATTCACCAGGTGTTTTTCCCATCTAAAAGGATTGTTTTCTATGCTATATATGATCAGACACAGTCCTAACGAACTTTTTCAACTGTTGAATATTCTCTATGACAATTGTGAATCGTGTGAAAAGAAACAATGTTCAAATATTTTTAGTAAAGTAGCATCACATTATCGATTTCTTCGTAATCAACACAACGAATTTGAGTTCGTGTTTGCTTAATTAGTAAAATTTTATTTATAGACACTAATAAATATTTATTCATGTTAATGTACCTGGTCAATCAATAGGTTAGTAGGATGACATATTGACAAATCCATACGATTTTTAGGAATTATTAACCATCTAATGATACGTGTTAAAATGTTATGTTAGAGTGATTTTAGTGACCCTACTTTTGTAATTATGTTGTTCCAAAAAACATAACAAAAGTTCACAACTTGGACATTTGTCCATCAACAAACTCTGTTCGAAGTGGGTACAAAAAGAACAACCTGTCAACGAATAATTTTACCATGAGGTATGTGACAATGGATGACACATTTATTTGAAGGTAGATATTGAGAAAAAACGACCTCAAATGAAGAAGAAAAAAGCACTCTTATATCTTAAGGAAACTGACAAGGGATGGTACAAAACAGACATCAGTAGCAAAGAGAATACGACCAGAAAATACTATTAATCAGCACGAAAAACGTGCATAGAAAAATTTTTATTTTCCGCTCTAAAATTTAAAATACTTGACTATATAAATGCCTATTCTTTTTGTGCGTTCCTTTTTCAATTTGGTGATAGATGGACAGGGACCATTTATATTTGCATTTTATGCGAAAATTGGGTTCGTTTTATTAAAAAAAAAACTTTTTTTTTAGTGAGTATAAACTAAATAAACTAAAAATATTCTCGCTTCTATAGAAAAATATTTATGTAAATAGTGATTGTACCAAAGATATTTTTCATTTTATATTTAACGTATCTACATAAGAAAGCTGTGACGCTTTGAATATACTTTCCATTGCAAAAATAATGCTCATTTTTACCATAACTGTGACAATAATGCTGATTTTATGCGAAAAAATACACATGATTTAAAGCAAACATCGCATTGTTTATCACCATTTCTTATCGTTAAAAATAAGATGGGATTTATACGAGAGTCGATCAATAAGTACCCGTATTTGAAGTTAGGTGGCGCTGCTGAAAGAAGTTGACATTATTGTCGTGTATTACCAAGTGTCAAACGTCACCGGAGTAATTTATATTTTGAAGTCAGTAGGATCATACGAATTTCTTGTTTCTCGATAAAATGGATAAAAGAGCTATTGATTTTTGGATGGAAGTTGAATGCTGTCTATGGGGACCCTTCACCACCTATGACAACTGTTATTCGTTCGACGACTTGACATCTCATCAGCACATTCTTCCAGAATTGTCGCGGCTTCAACTGCGCTACAAATTACTGTCACATCCACCGTACTCGCCCGAATTGGCTCCCTGCGATTTCTTTGTATTTCCAACCTCAAAAAGGGCCTGGAGGACAAAGAATTTTGTTAACGTATCAATTAGGAGCATTTTCAAGAATAGTAAGTTCCAAAAATATAAATTCTCTAAATTGCGAGAACAAGATTATGTTTGGATAAAAAAAATTCCGTATAAATTTAATTCTGTTACTCTAATCATACACGTACACGTTTCAATCACAAAAGATTTAACGAAATCGCCAGAAACGGTTTCCTTTTTCTGGCATAAAGCAAATTTTAGTATAGCTAAGCAATCATACCGATAAGGAGTGTCACAAAAACTCTCCCATTAAAATGGAAACACGAAACTAAAGTTAGACACGAAACACTGTTGCTTTGGCTTGTCGGACACGATATGCCGCCGCCTCTTATCGAAATCCGAACCACCGCACGCAATCTCTTGCTTACTAGTCCATATTGGGAATTGAGCCTGCTAATAATTTAAGAGGGTATTATTTGGAATATTGGCTTGAATAATTGAACAGTATATGCCCTTTTAAAGCGTATTAAGTAATTTTAGAAATACCAACGTTTATACACCCAAGTCTTCATTGAAGTGTTACAAAATATTTATTAACAGTAAATAATTATTTCATTCACGGCATAAAATAATTTATTAGGACTTTGCGCTTAAAAGGGATTCACTAATCAGCCACCAAGTGAAATGTAAATATCGACAAACAATAATTTTTAAATCAGATTGCATTGGAACCTTAGCGGCGAAACGTCTCCTAGATTAGTACAACTATAGCTTAGTTCTCGATGTAAAAATAACAAGTGAAAATATTTAAATTAAATAAAACTATACCACAGATTAGCAGTATACAGATATGAAGCTCATTTCCTTTGATGTTTCTTCTATTTCTGGTTTCTGTGACCTTGGACCTTTAAATTGGAGTGCACCCATGTTGCCAGTTCTGAAAGGAACATCCGGATACAGTATTGTCTTTTCATGTAACGTATAAATTTGATTCATCAATTGCCATTAGAGTCAGAAATAAGAAATATATTTATAAAATATTGTGTTTTTGCTGTCATAATGTTCTGAAAGATAATATTTTTGGCATAAATAAACATTAGAAACTTAAAATCAAAGTAAACTGTTAAAGCCGGTCCCAGACAATCGGCGAATACGGTAGTCGCGAGTAATCGCGAATTGTGTAATACATACAATATGTGCGAGTGTATTGTCCCACACAACTCGCGATTACCTTATTCGCCGATTGTCTGGGACCGGCTTTATACAATGATTTTATGAACTGGCAAATGCACTAGTATGCAAGTCATAACCACAGAAGGAAGAAGAATATTGTGTTTTTGCTGTCATAGTGTTCTGAATTATTCGAATAAATATTCAATCATAGAAAAACACAAAATGCATATGGATTTTAGTGTATATTGTAGTGAAATATGTTTACATCGTGATTTCATGCATAATAATTAAGTTTATTACTGTAAATTGGCTATTCGCCTTAAGTAAAATAATTTGTTCTTAGTTTCCTGGTGTTTTTCTACAGAAGTGGCTACAAGCGCATAAAGTTGCCTGTATTTCTTTTTGGTGGACTCTATTTGGTTCACCAAAGTTAGTTTGTGGCATGCTAAATCCCTTCTCAATCCGTCAAAAAGCATCCATATGCTCGGATGGCTGCAATGAAATATGGAATTAAGAGCATTGTGAAAGCCTTCATAACAATTAGTGCATGTAAAGTGTAAAGTTGATAAAACATCGTTGGTGCTTTATCAAATGTTCCGTCGCCAAAAAGAATGTCTTGGTTTAACTGGTAAAATAGTTCTCGATCTCCCAAAATAAAATTACAATTTAAACATATTAGGTACATTACAGTATACACTAAAATCCATATGCAGTTTGCGTTTTTTTCAGGTGCTCTTTTCTTCCAAAACAAAACGATCAACAGTCATTGCGGTATATCAAATTATCGTACAGTTCATAATTAAACCATAAATCAGGTGTCCTGCCCAAAGTACAATCGTTTGCATTTTATCACGTTTGCTTTTTTATATGCGCTTTTATACATGTGCGCATTTTTCCGTGTGCGGTTTTGACACTGTGCGTATTTTTGCCCGTTCGGATATTTCATGTGCGCTTATATGACAGTGCGCTTTTTTCTGTGCGGATATTTCTTGTGCGCTTATTTCCTGTGCGCTTTTTTCCGGGATTCACTGCCTTCAAAGTGGGTTTTAAATTGGCGTGCGACTCTATCTCTGTCTAATTTCGTTTGTCTTGTCTGACCTTCCTATCTGTAACTATCTAATCTGTGACTATACTATAGTATAAAGAAGAAAGGAGTGCATTAATTTAATTTGCAGAAGTAGTACAGGTTCAAGAGGTAGAAATTGTATTTTAACCTTATCCTTCAATGATTATTTAAAATATTAGTTAAAATGAAAATTTTAATACATCTGATCGACAAGTTTTCGTTTTGATTTAGTCATGTTTCCATGGTTTTTACTGTAATAAACCTTCTCTTTTGACAGATATGTCAGACTTTATTTATTCATAGCCGTATCGTATGTATTTTAATTGATTCGGAATTTTGTATTAGTATATATTTCAAAATGGCTTCATTCTAACCACCGATGTGGAATATGAAAATCATATTACACGGGTACGTGTACACATTTTGTACTTGTTATCACAAGCATAATCGTCGTAGATAAAATATATTATAGACGAGATGGCCCGAGAAAAAGGAATTGAAATTCTCAGATTGCCTCCTCACCACAATTAAAAGGTAATGTTTCTCGAAACAATACAACATTGAAATTAGGTATCTGATGTGCGAGATTTGTTTTGAAGACAGTTTCAAATGTAATAGAGAACAATGGAGAAAATGTTCATGTTAAAAAGGTGGAAAATTCCTTTTGGAAAGTGGATATAGCAATGGAAAACTTAATACACCTTATAATAATAAACATCAGAAAATACAATGATAATACCAGTAGTTATAGTGATAGTTAAAGATAGATCTTGAACTTTTTATTTATTTAATCTTTAATTTTAGGTACTGAAGTGTTACTTTTAATGCCTAGACTGCCAAGAGATTAAAAAAAGTTTAATCCCATTAACAACATAATCATCCTTGTTATTTATCGGTTAAATTTAATTCGTTCAACGTTAAAGTGCAACAATTTTGTCAGAAGCATAAGGTTTATTTTTATTTTTTGAAAATAATATAACTTTTTTCATTCAAAATTTAATCTACGAATTGCATATATGCCATTTTATATGAAGTGAACTTATTTATATTATATAAACTTATTTTGCAAACTACGCCTATAGAATGTGACGTTGTATCTCCACTTTTACTGCACTCCTCTTTTATTCAGACTATAATTAAAATTTAAATTCGGAAAAAGGAATAAAATATTAGAAGGTTTAAAATTTAAGGACAAATATTTTGTTCCTGAATTGAGGTTTATAAAGTTTCCCAAGATTGTTTTTCTGTTAACTATTCCACAATTTTTTTTTCACATTTTTAACCAAATTTTTTAACAAAAGCATTTTTCAACCATTTTTGTAGCTTATTTTTTTGTCAACATTCTTTTTTTACAATTTCCTTATCCCAGTATTTTCCAACAAAATTTTTTCCACCGACAATTTTTTTAAATCAGACAACGTTATCCAAACTTGAATAATTAACTCAAAATTTTTAGAACGCGTACCATTTGTTTGGAATGTAATTTATTTTTCTTTGATTAATTAAGAAAAACATTTTGTAATTCAAAAATATTGTTTCTAGATATCTATAAAATTATGACACCGCAACAATTTGGATTTGATGGATATGGTAGAGATGGTAAGCACTCGTTTCATTCTATGAACCTCTCCCAGATCATCTCACGTATATACGTTTAGTACAACTCACCTTGGCCAACCAGTTATAACCACTTTAAAGTCATAAACAAATCAAATCAAAAGCCATATTTTATATCATCTCATTTGAGCTATTCCAAATATTTTTTTATGACTTTTGCCATATGAGGTCGAGCGTTGCCATGTATATGTCTTTGGTGTTGATGTTGAGGATGATGGCAACAATTGACCGGGCTTAACGTAGTATTTTTTTCTTCATGTTATCGTAGCATATACCCAATATAAATATCATCCTCAGAGCCAAGAAACGGTTTCCTCAGATTTTCTCAAGTAATTAGAAAATAAACTTATACAAACTTGTTGGAAATGCATCTGCAACCACCAGAACTTGTTGTACCTGCATCAGAGATTGAGTTCTAAATCTAAAGAACTTGTGTACAAAAGAGTTGGTAAATTCGAGGTTCTACCTTAAGGCTATGTCATTACTTGGGCTTTGAGAAGTTTGATTTTCATTCTGTCATTAACTTTTTGACAGTGATAAATTCAGCTGGTAATTGGGGGCAATATTTAATATAATTTTGTTAAAAATTCTTGGTCTTAATCGTAAAAGTATAAAACACAATTTGTTTAGACTCATTTTGAACTTATTAATAATTTTCTAGACTTGATTACGTAAATACATGTTAACCCCTAAGTATAATTATCTAAAATGTTGACAAACCTTTTACTATGCAAACTTAAATATCATGATCACATTCCAGCTTAATAACTTTTGACTAAACATATTTACAAGGGTTGAGTACATAACCCAGTCTGTTTATAGACAAGAGCAGTATATGGATGGTCGAAAAAGTTAGTTAGACCATCCACATATTGCTAAGAATTTTTATTCATTAATCATGTAAAGAAAACTACACAAAAATGTGATACAGCTTTGACGGGTTGCCATGGGTGAGTTGGTAGATACATCCGCTTTGTTTAGATAAATCTTATGCTTTTTAGTGCTATAATCATCACTATCACCTTAACCACCATATCCAAAGTTCATGGAATGATCTAAACCTATTTTGCTAGTCTGTATATCTTTGTTATCAAGTAATGTTATGGTTACACTTTTTGCTAATGACCCAATATTGTAGTATTTGTGACTTATTGATAAAAACCATTTTTTTTATTAGTTATTTTGAAATTAGTGTCTTTGGTGGAGATTTTAAGTCCTTAGTAACAGATTTTCGACAATTTGGAGAGGTCGAAAATTATCGATAAAGTTTGATATATAGTCATATTTTAACTCACAAACTTATACAAAAAAAAACAAAAATCACCTATTGTTTTCGTAAAAGACAAAACATAATATTTTTAAGAAGGTTTCTGTTGTTTCTCATCAGTGTAGCGAACATAACCAATAAGAAAAAGAATAATCAGCGAAAATGTTGCTTATGTTGGGCCTTTTTTCATAAACTTACTTTCTTGAAAAACAACAAAAGAACATTTTCTCCAAAACTACTGAGATAAAGACTTTGCAGAGGAAATTAATTTTTACAAATTGAACAAAAAAAACATTTTAGCAATTTCTGTTAAAACCATATATTTTCTGATGCAATTGATTTTGTTAAAAAGTGTCCCCACAAAATCTTTTACTACTTGACCTGAAAACACTAAAAAATTGTAATGGATGGAGAGATTTCAATAAGTGGAAAAAAAATTTCCATCAAAACTCTCCTGGTACATTTACTTCAACGCTACAATAAACGAATAAGGTAGCAAAGCTGTGAAATGATACTCATTTTCAATTAGGTTTTCTGTAATGAAGTTTGTTTTTTTTTATTCATCAAAAATGTATCTTGTAATAAAATTTCAATTTACGCTAAAGCTAATATTGTATTTCACTTCCAGTCTCTGCGTTTCCCAACAGTTAACCCTAGAACGATATTGTGAAATATTAATTACCAAAGAATTACGTTTCCTCTACCCAGCTCTGCATTTTCGCAGTTTATTTTATCGAAATTTAATGTAAATTGCTAGTAGTTGAAATTTTGCAGTCATTTTTCATCAATTTTTCCTGAATATTACACTGTTGTACGGAATTATTAATAGCAGAGATTGTTTTACTAGTTTTTAAGATTAATTTACTCGGGTTGTCAAATAATTTACTTTAATATTGAAATATTCATCATAATTTTCATGAAGCTATTTAATTATTAGACCAGTAGCTCTATTAGTAGTAAGGGGGTGGTCGAAAAGTTTAGGGTAAATTATTAATAAATTAAGAAAAATCAAGTTGACTGGGTAAAAATTCCAGAAAGAGGGTTGGATATTGCTTTTTTTACGATTTGTGGTTCGAATATGCATCCTATCGGAAAAATTTTAACATAAAAGTTGTAGATAATTAAAAAATCTAAAAATTTTCTGCCACAAATCGTAAAAATAACCCATAACCAATATCAAACCCTCAAAACGTATATTTACCTACCCCACCCCGCATTCTGGTACTTCTACTCAGTCGTCTTGATTTTCGGACCAATCACATACCACTGGCGGATCTGAGGGGGGGTTCTGAATAGTTGATATTCGTTCAACAACTAGTAGTCCAATAAACGAAGGTGCCAACCTGGGCATTAGGTCTGTCCGGCACCATTTTTTTAATTTGCAGGTATTCATGGGTACATTCACCCCCGAAAATCTCAGCTGTCTGAAATCTCTGGAAGGGCGGGAAAATGGCATTGGTCTCAAAAATGTGGTTTTTTTCGCCTATTTTCGCCGATATTTCCGAAAATATGACACTTAGAGAATTTTTGTTTGAACGAAAATGAAGATCAGTTCATTACCTACAAAAATGGTCTACATCACTTTTGTCAAAAATATTATACTTTTCGACATAACCGGCTCCAAAACGCACCCCCATTTTTAGCTCCTGCCCTGCATTTAGGGAGCACGGTCTAAAGGAATGAAACTCCCAAGCGGAATACAAATTTTTCAATAAATCACGTAAAAATTAATATTTTTCCATGATTCAAAGTTCAGATGAAAGAAGGAACCTGTAGCTATAATATCATGTTTCTTTTTCCTTTTATCTATTTCTCTGAATTATTGAAAAATCGGGCTAAAGTTTGTTTTTGCTCGATATTTTGACCCTCTTAAAAATTTCTTCATATTTTTTTTATCAATGAATTTTTATTTATTTATTTTATTTATTTATTCTATAAATACAATAAATGATAAGCAATAAGTGCTACTGCACTTGTTTCGCATGATAAAACATCATCATCAACATTATAAATAGAATTATACCCAAAGACCAGACATGAATACCTGGAAATTAAAAAAAAAATTGACGGACAGACTTGATGCCCAGGTTTGGGATTTTTCTGGCGTTAATTTACTGGACTAAATAGTCTGGATATGCAAGCAAACCTTTTGATTGGTTTTCAACAAGAAGAAAACACACGTTATACAAACCAAAATTATTCGTTGTATTGAATGTTTTCTCAAAGACTCAAACATCCCAAATTTTTATCACTTAATCACTTTGATTACTAATTTCCATTAACTGATGCCCCCCCCCCCCCTGAAAAACTCTCTAGATCCGCCACTGTCACATACTTCTAAGAATTTCTTTTTAAATGATTGAATGAACACAAATCTATTTTACTTTAATGAAGAGAATTTTATTTCATAAAAAATATCAAGCGAAAAGAATTAACTAATTTTCATTAAAAATTGCCATTAATTTTAAATTACTTTTTGAGCTCTTCCACCACAATTTGCCTTAAATTTAATTTAACGAATTAACATCAATTTGCTCCCGATTTTAAAATTAGGGCGAATGAAGCAAATAATATCGTTCCACCAAAATTTATTAAATTAAAATTCTCGGACTAATACAAATTTTATTATTAATTTAAAATACCGAAAGGGCATAAATCAAGAAGCTTAGTCTCAAGTAACGGTTTTTTTTTCGAGCCACTTTTGTTTGAAATTAACCAACTTTAAACGATTAAAAAACGACTAATTCAGTAGTGAAATGCATTTTTTTAAATTTTCTTTTATAATATAGTTATTATAACACTAAAAGTAGTGCTATAATAGGCCATAACGGGCATATTATAGCACGCCTTTTCACAGTTGGTAGCATAATTTCCTACATGTCAAATCAGCTATCTAAATTTGCCTCTGAATGACTGTCAAGTATAAATCTCAAAAGTATAAAGGTAAAAAATATATAATCTAACTACAAAGAAATTTAGAATCATTTTTTAATAAACATACCTTTATTGCGAGATACATCTTATCTTCAGCTACGTTTATAAATTTGTTAATGTCTTCTGGTTCTAAAATTTTTGATTTTTACCTGTAGATACTCGTTTTAACATAGCTTGCAATTTATTAAATTTTGATATATCAACATTTTTGTATAAATTTAGACAACATCTTAACATTGAGTAAGTCGTCCATAAGGTAGATGATTTAAATTTTTGGCGTTGGATTTCAAAATATGCAAGTAACACATTTTCTGAGATGTTTTCAATATTACTTTCACGACACCAATCTTGAAACTTATTATATGCTTTCTCATAAAGATGCCGAGATTTGTCGGGAATTGAATTACCTATAGGTACTATTTTCCGCAATTTTTCGAATTTTTGGTGGCGTACACGACATTTCATCACTCATTTTCACATAGGTTTTACAAACTTCAAAATACAAGGAATGAAAAAATGAAAATTCAAACTTGAAATGACTGTCAAGTATAAATGTCAAATCATTGTTACCAACTGCTACAAAATTAAGGAACTACGTTACTATTAAAAGTACGAAATATTTTTAATTGTATAATAAAAATAGGCGAAAATTTTAAAAAATCGCGTAAAGAACTCGTTTCATAATCCGTTTATTGTATTCGTTCGTTATAATTTCGAACTCATACAATAAACATCGTCTTATGAAACTCGTTATTTAATATACTATTAAATCATTCTATTTTCTTAAAAAAATTGTATTTCCATGTATCCAAAAATTTTTCGATTTATTTGAAACCTGTAAACATCACAAATCCCGATTTTCGGCCAATCTTGACCTCTACCTCGAAAATTCGTCCATAAATACGCTATTCCGACTTCAGATTCGTGTTCATCGCCCCGAAAAACATAAATAAAAGTCCTCACGAATTTTTTTCCGTGGGCCTGTGTATTTCATACCAACATTAGAAAACAAAATAAACCCCTAGACACTAGCAGTGTTCTTTATTGTTTGCAGAAAAGTGGTTTTCGTTATTTTGAGAGACTTTTAGCTGAACTTCTGTAGCTGGTGTGAATTATTAATAATAGCATAAATTTACTCTAGAGCAGTGGCGGTACAAAAAGGCGTAAAATAGATTTAAAAATGTCCTTTTAATAGTTACTAGACTAGCGTTTTCAGTGAAAAATTAATATTTTTTAACAAGAAGAAATACATGAGTTTTTAATTTTTAATAAAAAAAATACTCGACATTTCATGAAATAATAAATTCATAATTTAGTTATATATACGAAGTTTGAAAGAAGGTTTTTTATTTAACCATAAAATGGATTTTTTTTAAAATTTAAGAAATCTTTCCTAAAAAGAAATAAATACTTGTAGTCAAAAACGAGGTTCAAAAGAAGTTTGTGATCTATTCGAGGTGGAAAAATTATTTGGAAATAACTTAGGACAGAAAGTTTTCAACGTGGTAAGTAAGAAATACTTCTAGTCAAAAACGGGAAATAAAAAAAGCTTTAATTAGCCATTAGGTCACTAGGTTTTGAACCTGCAAGGAAGAAATACAAAAAACGTTTCTGAAATAAAAACAAACCAAAATTGCATCAGAGAAAATCACTTTTGCACTTGAAAAATTGATTGAAAAATATAGGAAAAAGACTCGATAGAAGATATTTTTAAATCATTTTGATTGTTTGGCGGTGAAGACGAATGCAAAATTACATTTTGGAAGAAACAAATACTTCAGGAATTGAGTGAGGATAAAACTGATGAGCAAAGTGAAGAAATGGTCGATGAATCTAATTTCTTTTTATTAAAATTGACTTAAAAATAATCTATTACGTTACGTTTTTTTGATTGATTTAAAAAAATTAAATACCATGAATTAAAAGGTAATTAGAAAAAATCATTCTTGGATCGCCTTTGGATTTGCCAAAGTTGCAGAAAATTTCATTAAGTTTTATAGAAAAATAGGAAAATAAATAAATACTAAAAGTATATAATAAAATTAAAAGTTAATAATACCTAATAATGCTTATTTAAATAGAGTTTACATTAAAATACATACAATAAATATAAATGTTAAATAATAGTTATTTATGGTACTAGTGTGTTATGTGGAAAATAAATCAGGCCGAGTGGTATAAATTCTCAAGTGACTTAGGAAACATAACATGCGAGTGGCATACAATGTTTTATCCAACAAGTGGAAGAAATCGTTTTATGAGATAATAATTAATAAGCTTTGTGATCAAATCAAAGCTACTTGCGTCTCAGTACCCTATAAATGTCAGAATGACTTTTTTACATTTTGGTCAAAGCAGGTTGTTTGTTTGGTTGCCACGGGCATGATACATTGTTAACAAATGTTTAAATAAATTTTGACACTTGTCAGTTTTCCTTTCAGAAAAGGAAAGCTTTTTTGAAGAAAAAAAGTATACAAAATGGGGAAAACCGATGAAAATTACGTTCCTGCGGATATCTTTACGAAAGCGGAAGAAGCAGCGATGCAGATTTTGCCAGAAAAGTCCCGAGATGAATTTACGGAAGATAAAAGGTATCGATGAAAATGTTCTATTGGCTTATTTTTTACATTTGCAAAAAAAATTAGCCCCATCGTCGCTATGGACCAAATAATCGATGCTTCGCTCGACTGTTTATAAAAAAATCGACATTTCAAAATACGACAAACTAACGAGCTTTTTGAAAAGCAAATCACAGGGATACAAACCAAAGAAGTCCAAGACATTAGAACGACCTGAAATAGAGAAGTTTTTGAACGAAGCTCCCGACAACGAGAACCTGTTGATGAAAGTGGCTTTGATAATGGGGATTAGCGGTGCTTGTAAATGCGATGAATTGGTCAATTTGAAAATAGAAAACATTCAAGACAAAGGGAAATATTTTCACGTAGTTTTACCAGACACAAAAACCAAGAAATCGAGAAGTTTCACCATCCTTGAAGAAGGATTTCTAGTCAACCCGATCAATTTGTGTAAAAAATACACGTCTTTGAAACCAAAAAATACTAGTTCTAACCGCTTTTTTGTTTTTTACAAAAATTGCAGCCAGTGTGTGGGAATAGATACGTTGTCGAAGATACCTTCAAGAATTGCAATTGTTTTTGAAATTGGAGGAACCAGCGCTCTACTCCAGTCACTGCCTGCGAAGGTCTTCGGCGACTCTTTTGTCCAATACAGGGGCTAACATGACTACTGTGAAGCGTCACGGGGGATGGAAGTTGTCGACCGTAGCAGAAGGATACCTAGAAGAATCGGTGCACAACAAAATACACATTGCAGAAAAATCACAAGGTTTTAATGCGTCGGCGTCTTCCAGCACTATCAGCAGCTGTACCGATATGGGAGCGTCTGGTTCCAATGAACCAACGAATTTTACAATGACTTCAAATTCGAATAAACCGTTAGCGTTTTCCTTTAATTTCAATATCAATGTGAATTCTGCTTGTAATAGTAATAAATAAATGGAATACTACTTTAAATATGAACGTGAGTTATAATCCATAACTCACTAGTGAGTGTTATTTGATAGTTTACTTGTCTAAAATGACATTAATAATGAGTCATAACTGTTATGTGTTGGATAAACACAGTTATTCACAGAAGTTGTTTTACAAAATTGCATGTACTTAAATAGTTGTAACGATTTTTTGTTCAATATGAGCAATTTTATACTGCAGTTTATTATTTTTTCCAATATTATATTTGTTAAAAAAATAATCGATTTCTAACGTTGCTATGTAAATATTTAACTTAAAAAACGTAGATTTATTGAATTAAACGTGCACTGCAAAGAAAAAATCGGAAGATAAAAAATATGTTTAATATATTTATTATAAATTCTATGGATCTCTTGCTCGTAGAAAAGTTTTAACAACGCCACTGGTGCCAGCCATTAACATTTTGTTTTAGCCATTTTTTCTATTAGCGTCGTAGTAAACAGAGACGTATTTAAGCTTTATGCTTTAGAAGTGAAGTTTTTTAAGTAGACGCTTGCGCTTCCGATTTAATAAGGAGAAGCTTCTGTAAATATCTCATGATGAGGTTATACACACCGAACGCTGAAAGGATTTTAGTATAAACCGGAAAAGTTTCAAAACATCCAGTCAAATTTGTTTTGTTAATCCCTCGTTAGCTGTCTAAATGGCTAAAATGCACGAGTTTTGAGAGAGATTGTTCTGGCTTTATAGCAAACTGTAATCCAATGCTTTCACCCTTCTCAAAAACGTCATTTCATTTTATATTTCTGCCTGTAACTGAATAATTATTCTTTTTATAAACCAAATTAACTCAATTTTTTATTAGAAGTTCCTTAAAAAATACCCTAACATCGAATTCAGGTTACTTCCAGCTAGAAAAAAATCCCTTGTCTATCTCAGAACCCCGGAATTTATTTTCAATACTCAATCAGAGATCACATTCGGGCGTGCGTGATGACGCGCTTCCGTCCCTTAAGGAACACAACCATAAATAAGAAGGGAGTGTCTTACGTAAGTTAAAAGTACCTAAGTACTTCACAATTCGTTTTTAAGAAGCAGATTTGATGTAACATTTCTTACAGCCTTAACAATTTCTGGAGGTGTATTTGAGTCACTCTCCATAATTTTTAGTATTTAAAAGTACAATAAATTGACAAGTAATACACATGCAATATTACCGAATTCAAATTTTACTACAATGTTTGACAGGCATCGCTAACTTGACCAGCGAAACCTGTGTTCTGTGTATGCTGTGTTGCCTATTTACGTGCAGATTGAAAGCTTAATTTAGTTCATCTACTTTTAATATTTCAATTATCGATTAAATATGTATTGAGAGAAATGGGTTTGAATTTCTTAAAATAATAGATGTTCAATTAAAATATTCACTTGTAATCTCCCTAGTGCTTGGATTATTACCGGAAATTTCCGGTTATTAATTCAAGCAAGTGGGGGATTCAGGAAGACTATTTCACGCACTTGTAAAATGAACCAATCAGGAGCTCCAGTCAAGTTTGGATTACCCATAACACCGAACTTGACTCTTTACTCTGGTTGGTCTGTTAGGTTCGGTGTTTTCAGATTTGTGTATGTGACAGTTAAACGTCAAATATAAATAACCACGCTAAAAATTCCACTCGTGATTGAATTTATCTCATAAGTCTGTCTGCGGACTCGTGGTGCTTGAAAACTCAGTTTCGTTATGAAATGAATCAACAAAATAATTTACGCTTCTGATATTTTGGCATCTGCACGTGACAGCTGTCAAACCAAGGAAATTATAACTTATTTTGGACTGAAAATTTTTTCGGAAAATTCAGGTTGTCGTCATAGCAACCTGTCAAAATCAAGGCATCTGATTACATTTTGCTTTAAACATCAACTTTCCAGTTAGATTTGAATGTGCAAAAACCTACTTTGTAAAGTGATCGTAGAAAAGAAATATTCACCATGCATATCATACACTCGACGCAATATTTTAAATCCGCGCTTGCAACCTGTTGTGAAAATGGCCATTAAGAATTTATATTGCATCCTCCAGCAAACTCTTAATCTCAATTTAGCGTAGAAAAGAGACCCGACAATGTCAACTCGCCAGCAAACGTATATTTACGTGGCCCTTCGCGATCTCCCAATGGGCCGATGGAGTGCGTGAAAAATATGTAGGCCAATGGGAGGAGCTTCATTGTACACGTGGCCAAGGATACGATGAAACAGAGAAGATGTTCCCTTCGAAGGATATTTATTTTTGAGGTGCAATAATTGAGGTTATTATCGATGGTTAGGGATAAAGGATTGCTTGAACTTTCTTAAAAGTTATCCTTTGAAAAACGATCAACGTTTTACTCAAGGATCTGTTTTAATGAGAAATGTTTTAACACAGCTAGGGGTGAAAATAATCTTTGTATAAAATTTAAATTACGTACCTGTTAAGAGGGTTAATATACTGAATATCTTTTGATAAAGTTATTGACAACTTCGTTTCCCAAAGTGTGGGTCGCAGAAAAATTTTACCGGGTCGCGAAAAAAATTGTAAAAACACAAAAAAGAAATATAATAATAAAGATATACGCAATAATACAAGCAAGGGTGCCTTTTTTCACCACTTATACCTCTGAAGATGCGCTCACAGCCTTGGTGTACTTAAAAAATAAGTATCGAAACAGATTGGATGTCGAACCTAATTTGAGAATAAAATTAACTCATTACCTCCTAATTTGAAATTTTTTTGTGATGACAAACACGATCATCCTTCGTACTAAGGACAAAATATGTAAAACAAAGTTTACATCATTTAATAAACTTTAGTAAATGAATATAATTGTTTAATTACTTATATTTTTTGTAAATAAACGTTTTTTTTTTTTCATAAGGTGGGTCGCGAAAAATTTTAAAACCTCGTACCGGGCCACGGTCAAAAAAGTTTGGGAAACGATGCGCTAGCTAGTAGGTGGCCACTATTATGCACCATTTAGGGAACCCCGGGCAAGGATGCAAATTGGGCCTCCTCAAATAACGTACTGTTTTCTGAAAGAATTATTTGATTTTATTTTTTAGTCTGAGAACTAGATATTTCAAAGTTTTTCTACTATTTGAGAGTTACAAGTTCTATACTACTACAACAGTAATGTAAACAGACTTTTGGCAATATTTGCCTATTTGAATCCACAATGCGTCTCTTTCTAACACATTGTAGAGTGAGAGTGACAAATGTCTGCCTTCAATGTATTAGAAACAGACGCGTCAAAAACTAGTGGAGAGTTATAGCGTTAAGGACAACCTACAGAATGACCAGAGAAGGATCAACCAAACGCAAGTTTCGACTCCTGCAAATTTTGTCCGAATCTAAACGAACTAGGCAAGAACAACACATTGTAGAGTGAGAGTGACAAATGTCTGCCTTCAACGTATTAGAAAGAGACGCGTCAAAAAATTCGTGGATTCAAATCGGCAAACTTTGCCAAATTCTGTTTATATTACTTTATTAACTTCGTGTGTAATGTAAGTTTTAAATCATTTTTATTTGCGTACATCATTGTGTGTTTCGAGTAAAGTTGGCGGGTGTATGAAAGTTTATTTTAATGTCCAAATAAACAGGATCTGAACTCAAATAACTCCGCAGGAGGTTAAAAAAATAAATTGGAAAAACGCCTACAAAGAGTTTTGATTATTTCTTAATTTTTTTACAATATAATAATGTTGAAAATATTACCCAAAAAGGTGAAAGAATTCTCAACTTACCCACTGTATCGCTAATGTAATTTGATGGCTAGGCTGGCTAGGAGAGAATGAGGGGGGATAAGGAAAATGCCTTTCTTAAAACAATGTCTTAAAACAAAAAACTATCACGATCCGAAATTTAAACACTCGTTTTTTTTTTATTTAATTAAATTAAATTTTGTTCTCTTCAATGTACAAGTACTAAAATCTTACTCGAGGGAAAAGCAACGTTGCCACGTTTTAGAATGTTGAGGGAGAAAAATAGACGTATCTCGACGAATAAGGAAAAAATAATATCGTCTTTATCATTTGCATATGCATTATAATTCAATATAAATATGAATTTTTAAGAACTAAAGCGCGAACCAAAGTAATATGTTATCAAATTCGCCTCAAGAAACTTCGAAAATACTAATTATCCTTCCGCAATGTTGTTAGCAAAATCAAAATTCTACGCGAATCCACAGCACATTTGCATATCCCTAAAATAACATTAATCATATTTAGACTGCCATCAGTAAATCTGGGAAATCTGGGAACCCCCGTGGCTTGTATTTCTGAACGGTCCCACTTCATTTTCCGAGCACTTGCATTTTCTGGGCACATGCAGTTTCGAGCTGTAAATCATCTACACTTGAGTTGAATATTTATAAAGAAATTTGCATTTATTCACTATTATGATAGTGTTATCTAAAATGCTTCCGTTCATAAACATTTGCCTCGTAAAATTGATGGGCACTCATTTATTTGTTTTTAGTTGGAAAATTGATCGGTACAATTTATTATCTCTTTGTATAAACATCGCCGCAGGTGTTGTAGATAAATAATAATAAAACAGATATACAGAAAGTCGTTTTCATATTAAAATAAAGGATTTGACAGTATGTTTACTTTAGAGTCAAAGTAGAAACGTTAAATTAAAAAATATTTTTAATCTAAAAACGTTGTTTTAATATCCAAAAAGAAGAACATTTAATTAAATTTCTAACTAGTTTACTTACTTCAAAAGTTATTCTTAAAATATACACTATAAAAAATAATTAGTGATTTTACATTAAATTACGGTTGTAACATATTTAAGCCGTAATTTAATGTAATTTTACTACATGAATTGTATTTCTACATAAACTTGCCGAAAAATTACATATATAGTCGTAAAATTACATTAAAATTCTGAATTTTTACACTAAATAAACCGGAATATTACATTAGTTTATTATGTAAAATCAACACTAAATCTCAGAAAAGTAGGTAAGTAATTGAAAAATTATGTATTTTTACTATTTTTTTATCGTATTTATAAAGCAATTTTAATGAAAAATTACACAATGCTATATGTAGTTTTTAGTAACTTTTCTCTGATTTTTTCAGTACTTATGAATGGAAATAAAAACAATTTAAGTACATATATATTTTTATTTAAAACCTTTGTAAAAAAATATTAAACAAAACCGTATTATCATAATATGTATATCAAACAAACAAATAATATTTTTATATACCTATTGGTAAATTAATTAATTCTATACCTAGAGGGTTTCCAATGCTTACATAAATTTATTTAAAAAAAGGTTAATTCTTTACATAATTTAAATTAAAAACTATGTTTCCTAGGAGACCCTGTAGGTATGACACTGAATATCTATACACACCTTGTACATGGTTTTCATGTTAAATTGTTATTTAAATCTGTCAGTAAAAAAAATAAATAAAATCAAAAAATACTACACTAAATGAGCTTTACAATAAAACAATGAAATATTACCATATAATTCCAAAGAACACTATCAGAGAGATTTTTTCAAAATCTTGGATTTCTTCTGGTGTTGAAAATGGAAAACGGTCTGGAACATTTGCAGGGGGAATCAGTTTTTCAGCATTTGCCAAGTTTAGTTGGAACTTTATCTGACTTAAGATCAACGAGTTCTGCTAATAATTTTGATAAAGTTGTCAACACTTTTGTTTCAAAAGCTGAAATAAATAATATATGACAAATTGAATGAATATATTTTCTCCACGGCCAATACTGAATGTAGTTATTCTGAAAGAAAATTCTGAAACTTTTGTCTCTTATGTATTTTATATGTATTACATTCTATCACTAGAGATAGAATCTGTATTGCGTGATTGTTTACAAAAATAAGGTTCGCCGTGAATGTCAAATTAACTGTCAGTATTAGTTAACGTGGTCTTAATATTGGTTTATAAAAACTTTTAATTTATTAAAAACGAGAAGAAAATCAAACGATTCAGATGTAGAATTTGAAAATACTCCTCCAGAAATAAAAAAATATGCCGATAATATAACTCAAAATTTGCTACCGCAAAAATCCAAGCTTGGAAATAGAAAATACTACCTACACAATGTTGAGAGATTGAGGTTTCATTTTACTATATTTAATTTCTACTTTCTGTGGCCGTGGAGAAAGTACAATCTGTTACTCTGTTGGAATGAAAATCCGACACTCGTGGTTCCTCACGCTCGCATTCGCTCGCGTTCGGAATCCTCCACTCGTATCGAATTCTCATTCCAACCTTGTTACAGAATATACTATTATTTTATACCCTAGTTCAAATTACCTGAATTAATATGGCGATTAGTATTGTCAAACAATATCAGAGCACATTGGTGTGAGAGGTGAAGAAGAATTGCTGTTAACAAATGAGGTATAATCACTGTAACTTTTGGTTTCTTTGGTGTAGCTGGAAGTACATTTTTGGTTGCTGTTCATAGAACTTCTTTTGCTATGTTCGCGTCATTTTCATCGTCTGACTGAGATTCTGTGTCAGATTCATTTCATACACACTTTTGATAGAAACTTGCATTACTTTCTGAAGATTCGTATTCGTCACATGTCAGATTTTCCAATTTGGCCTCAGCATCATTATAACTCTCTAAAAATATGCATATTAAACCAATCTTTTAGAAGTATGTTGACGTTTACCTACAATTACGTTCTGAGATCAACAACAAAAACACCAATGAACCGTAAGGGTTTTTAGACAGGATTTATTTACACACAATTTAAGATTTTTGGTCACTTCTATTAATTACCATACTTTATCGAAAAACAATCATGTGGTACTCAAATCAATCTTACCTTTAGTACGTTTTTTTATTATAAATCACAACTAACACCATTCCTGCTGTTTAAGCAACTGTCGCTTACTTTAAGCGCCCCTAGAAGCACAAAAATTATAAAAAATCAATTACATTGATTAAAAAATGGAGAAACGTAACCTTGTTTGCACTTGCGTTGCCGAAAAGAATGAATAAATGGCCGCAAGCTAGCTACATGGTGAACTGATGTCACTTAAATTCCCATGACCAAGATAGTACTCGCTCATTGGCTGATATATCGTGAGCTTTCGGAAAACGAAATATGGAAATGGTAAAATTAACAGATTTACCGAAAAATTACGATAATTTACCACAATTATTAATTTAGTTGGTGATTTTACCTATTTCACCGTAATAATACATAATATTTAAGTAAAAATACACTAATTTATTAAGATATCGTTAAATCCAACGTATTTTATTTTGTAACGTAAACATACGTTAAAAATGATGAAGTTTAATGTAATTTTCACCCTATTTTTTACAGTGTATGACGTGTCTACGTTTTTGGATAGAATTGACCCTTTTATTCGTCCCTTTTTTTCCGGATAGGTTTTATAAGGTGATCACATAAGTAACAAGTTTTATTAAATTTTTTAGGGACTTGTAAGGGTACATAAATTTATCGAAAAAAAAAGTCATCTTTTTTTAATATATCGGGAGTGTTCCAACAAACGAGAGCCATTTCCGATCAAAAAATTTTCTTGTCCTTTGGTAAATTGGCAGGATCGGGTTTTTCAGCAAAAACTGAAAGGTTTAATATTGAATTTAATAAAAAAAGGTTAAACATACAGTCACTTCCTTTATCTTAATTTGGATAATAAAATTTATTCACGAAAGCATATTTAAATAAATCCAAGACTCACAATACCATGTGATAAAAAAGTATTAGAGTACTATAACATGTATTTAAGTGGGAAATTTGGTTGGAGCAACCGACAACACTGTTATGTTCGACAAAAGATGATTTATTATTATTGGGTAATCCGGTTTTCCGTAATTTGGATTTTCTATACTAGTTTCAGATATAAAAAGGTCGGAGCTTTGGGATGATGTTCAAGGATGGTTAATTAACAAGTTCTCAAGTTTTTAATTCAGGCCACCAGTGTAACTATCGAAGACGGTTACGGACCAGTAACTATGACTGCCATCTACTGCCCTCCTAAACACCTCAATAAAAAGCAGCAATTTGAAGAATTCTTCATAACACTAAGCAACAAGTTTTTCGCTGGAGGAGACTACAACGCAAAACGTCCAACATGGGAGCTCAAGGTTAATATCAAGAAAAGGTAGAGAACTCTTCAAAGCAATGAACACAAATACTGGCCGATAGATAGAAATAAAATTCCTGACGCCTTAGACTTCTGCGTAACAAAAGGAATTGACACTAAGAGATGTAAAATGAAAACCTGCTTTGATTTGTCATCAGACCATTCAATAGTTATGATAGCAGTTCATTCAAAAGAAAGACAACCCTCCTTGCATAACAATAAAACAGACTGGGATGTATTTAGAGACAAGTTAGATTCTCTAATTTCGAAAGATCAACCACTAAAGACGAAAGAGGATATACAAACAGCGGTAGAATATGTAACAAAGAATATACAAGAAGCTGCATGGGTTGCTACTCCTCTGGGGAAAAGTGATATATCACCTGTTGTTAGAGACAAAATTACAGAGAAAAGACATCTGCGGAAACATTGGCAGCAAGCAGCAAGTCAGAACTGTGGAAAACAAAAGGAGGTCAAACAAAGCCATTAAAGAACTAAAAGACTTGATCCAAGAAGAAAAGAATGAAGGAATTCAAGAATATTTAGAGAGCCTGACACCAACAGAAGCGACGGATTACTCACTCTGGAAAGCCACAAAAAGACTAAAAAGACCTCAGTAGCACAATCCTCCAATAAAATATGAAGACAATACCTGTGCTAGAGATGATAAAGATAAAGCCAAAACTTTCTCGAAACATCTAGAAAATGTATTCCAACCCTTTCCCTCTGCGATATCCGCCGAGGAAGAAAATGAGATAACGGGGTACCTCGATATTCCATTTCAAATGGAAATGCCTCATCGCAAATTCAAATATGGGGAAATAAAAGAAATATGCACCAAAAAATCACCAGGATTTGATCTAATTTCCGGCAAAATACTACAAGAACTGTCTGAAAAATGCTTTAAGCTACTCACGTTTATATCCAATGCAATACTTAGATCGAACTATTTTTCCAGCACCTGGAAGTTTGCTCAAATCATCACGATCTTAAAACCTGGAAAAAATCCTGAAGATGTCTCGTCCTACAAACCCATAAGCTTGCTACCAATTCTCTCCAAAATCTTTGAAAAGCTGTACGTTAAAAAAAACTAAACATAATAGCAGAAAGGAAAATTATCCCGAACCATCAATTTGGTTTCCGCAGTAAACACGGAACAGCAGAGCAAGTTCATCGTATAGTCAACAAAATTAATAAATACGAATCTATTTTCATCAACATCATCACTGTCATTTGAACTTAGAATTAAAGTTTTTGCTAAAACAGCCTCGAAAACAAGCGCTGAAAAGGCGGAATTAATTCAATGAATTTCACGTTTCTTTTTAAGAAAATCTATCTGACACTAAAAGTCTAAGAAAATATATTCACATTTTCCGAGAAATAAATTTAATTATAGACTTTCCCGTAATCTTTTTAACTGACATCTTATTTATTTTCTTTTATCATCTTTGTTTTTAATATTTTTAATTACTTCCTATTTGAAAATAAAACTTACGGTTCAACTTCATTAAATTTTTCCAAGGAATGATTATTTTTCGTTTAATTTTTTTTTACGAAATCTGTTTTCTAAATAAAATTAATTAAGGTAATCAAACTATATGTTCATTTTATAGATGCGAGACAAAATTAATTACTGTGATGTTTCTGAGAAATTTAATCGCATTCTGAGGTAAATGAATTACAGAGACGGACTGAGTATTTTTATGGTAAAATTTACATATATCACTAACATCTTTGTCTTTACGCATACTCCTAAAGCAGCAGAATAATCAAGAAACGTGAAATTTTGCATAATATATTACAAAAGAACCTAACGAAGCCAGATTTTTATTTTGTTTTATAAAGTTTGGTCTATTTTTGCAATAAAAATGGGATTAGAAACCAAATTCGTTTTTTTCTATAATGGAGTATATGAAGATGTGCAACAGTCTTCATTTTTTTGCAAGAAAATTGTTGTTTGGTTGCGACTCAAAAAATTTTATATTTCAATTTTTTTGTTTAACCGACGCGTTGGCAAACTTAATCCAGATCTGTGTTAAGTTTAATTAGGAACTGTGGACACTCTAACCGTTTCTATAAATAGATACTAACATGATAGTGCATCCAGATTCGTATAATGTTTAGTTTGTAGCATTAAACAGTTTGTCCTAATTAGTTTTACCTAATTAAGGACAAAATCCAGATGGCCGTGAGTTCCTTTCTACACGCTGGGTTGGCAATTGTTCAATTAGATAAATTGCGTTGTTCCAGTTTGTGTATTTCGGTATTTAATGGAAGCAAATATTAATAGATAGTTTCCTTTTAATTTCTAATGGTCTCTTTTCATTTGAAACCAGCCATATTTGTACGGAATTATAGGAAGAAGATATTAAAAATTATTCATTTTCTTAAAAATTATTTCTTACTCAGTTTTCACTTACTTTACACTCTATTTATTTCTGTAAATGTATCATACAAATTTTGATTACGCGGCGACCTCAAAAGAATTATTTCACTGTTTTAAAATTCAACAAAATCCGCTAAAAAATATTATGAAGGTGCCTTATAAATCAAATATCATAAACTTTGATTCATTACAGAATCCATTTTCAATTTAATACGTGTTTGAGCACATAAATGTAAGGCAGTAGGTAGTTGGGTGGTTAAAGGGATCTCTTTTAAATAAAAATATATGTCATCAGGATTTTTAACTCTATCTCTAGTGTCTATGTTAAAATATTTAGGCAGAAGTATAAGGATGATATTCCAGGCTACCCTTAATTTATTGCTTGCACTTAGAAACTGAGTTTTAAAATGAGATTGTAGAACTCTTAAAACTGAACCAGTAAGTTGGATAAAAATGGAGCTTTTACATCGGAAGTTTTTGATATACAGATAGTTTAATCTGATCCTGACGCAGCCAGTATATTATCATCATAAAAATATCTTCAAAAACTACGTTTTGTTGGAAGAGAAATTTCAAACACGTATATATTTAAGGATATATTTTATCGAACCATAAGTTTATTTTCGATAGTTTCGTAAAGTTCATATAGACGTCCTTCACTTCTCCTATATATTTAACATTATGAAAGGATATGGACACTTTAAAGTAATTAAAAGTTTGCTACCTTTATATCAATTAACCTTTTAGTTAAGTACAGGAGTCTGCGTCTATTAAATAGTAATTTCCATAAAGATAGTTGCTCCAAATAACAGTTAAGTTGAGTGAGTCCTAAACCAACTTTCCTAGCGTAAAAGGTCAGAGTTTACCACTAGACAATTTAATTTTATGGAAATAAAAACAATTAAAACTCTATAGAATTAATAAAAGAATCTTTTTTTTCTTTATGCTATTCACATAATTTTTGTCGAATTACATGCGGATCCATTACGATTTTTATAAAGTAAGGTTATGTTCCATTCATAATTTACTTCTTTGATTGTTTTACAAGAGCCTTATGGGCTGTTTGAGTGCATAGGAGCGAAAAAGCGAGCACGTTCTCTTTTTATGAGTTTGGATGGGACGGAAACCACGTGTGCTGCTTTAAGTTCGCGGTTTATTCAAAATTTTCGATTTTTACTGGTTTAGATGTCGCGGTCTAAACCGATCAGGCGGAGCTTTGATTGTAGTGAATTGTTTATCTACAAATGACCATGAGTGTGCATAATGTTTTTATCTTAAATTTGATTTCTATTTAGTGTACAGTATTGGCTTTTGTTTTATTTTCCGAGAAGTAGGAATTTGAAAAAGTTAGTTGTTTGCGGGAAAGACATAAAGTACCATTAGCAATCAACGTATAAGTCGATAAAGTTACCCAAAAAATGAACCCTTTCGCCCCCAAATTACAAATGTTCCTTTCTCTGTATTGCGTCTGTTCATTTTCCATTGTCGTGCCTATGAAAAGCAATTTTCTTAACGAACATAAATTACTTTAAGAGCAAAAAAAGCAGCCGTAAAGAAAAGGTCTAACTAACTGTGTACGCCAGTAAGAAAACAGCGTGGGTAATGAAAATGTGTGGAAATTTTTGCCTGTTTATTTATCTATATAGTGTGAAAATTGGTGATGTAATAAATTGGAAATATATTCATATTAATAACAATATTATTAATAATGCTATACTTATTTTAACGAAGCCAGAAGATAAATAAATAAATATCGCTTTTTTAATAGTTATTTATGGTACTAGTGTGTTATGTTGAAAATAAGTCACGCGAGAAAATTTATAAATTCTCAAGTGACTTAGGAAACATAACACGCGAGTGGCATACAATGTTTTATCCAACAAGTGGAAGAAATATAAGATAATAATTAATAAGCTTTGTGATCAAATCAAAGCTACTTGCGCCTCAGTACCCTCTAAATGTCAGAATGATTTGACAGTGACTTTTTTACATTTTGGTCAAAGTAGGTTGTTTGTTTGGTTGCCACGGGCATGACACATTGTTAGCAAATCTTTAAATAAATTTTCCTTTCAGAAAAGGGAAGCTTTTTTGAAGAAAAAAAGTATAGAAAATGGAGGAACCGATGAAAATTACGTTCCTGGGAAGCGGAAGAAGCAGCGATGCAGATTTTGCCAGAAAAGTCCCGAGATGCTTACGACAAGGAGTTCAAAATGTTTGGGTCTTGGATGAATTCACGGAAGATAATAGGTATCGATGAAAATGTTCTATTGGCTTATTTTTTGCCCCATCGTCGCTATGGACCAAATACTCGATGCTTCGCTCGACTATTCACCTTTATAAAAAAAAAATCGACATTTCAAAATATGGCAAACTAACGAGCTTTTTGAAATGCAAATCATAGGGATACAAACCAAAGAAGTCAAAGATATTAGAAATAGAGAAATAGAGAAGTTTTTGAACGAAGCTCCCGACAACGAGTACCTGTTGATGAAAGTGGCTTTGATAATCCCCATTATAGCGGTGCTTGTAGATGCGATGAATTGGTCAATTTGAAAATAGAAAACATTTAAGACAAAGTAGTTTTGCCAGACACTAAAACCAAGAAATCAAGAAGTTTCCCCTTACTTGAAGAAGGATTTCCAGTCAACCCGATCAATTTGTGTAAAAAATACATGTCTTTGAGACCAAAAGATACAAGTTCTAGCCGCTTTTTTGTTTTTGCAAAAATGGGAGGTATACCAGCCAGTGTGTGGGAATAAATACGTTGTCGAAGATACCTTCAAGAATTGCAATTTTTTTGAAATTGGAGGAACCAGCGTTCTACACCGGTCACTGCCTGAGAAGGTCTTCGGCGATTATTTGGCCACTCAGGGGCTAACATGACTACTTTGAAGCGTCACGGAGGATGGAAGTGCTCGACCGTAGCAGAAGGATACCTAGAAGAATCGGTGCACAACAAAATACAAATTGCAGAAAAAGGTTCGAATGCGTTGGCGTCTTCCAGCACTATCAGCAGCTGTACCGATATGGGAGCGTCTGGTTCCAATGAACCAACGAATTTTACAATGACTTCAAATTCGAATAAACCGTTAGCGGTTTCCTTTAATTTCAATATCAATGTGAATTCTGCTTGTAATAGTAATAAATAAATAGAATACTACTTTAAATATGAACGTGAGTTATAATCCATAACTTACTAGTGAGTTATGAATTATAACACACTAGTGTGTTATTTGATAGTTTACTTGTCTAAAATGACATTAATAATGACAGTCATAACTGTCATGTGTTGGATAAAATAATTTATTTTCCATTTCAAATTCTGTCAGGGCCTGAAAAAAATTTTGATTATGTAACAAATGTTCCTCCTAGCTATTGGAGGCTCTCTCTTTGCTCCCGTTAAGAGTTAACCAGTGATGGTGGTAGGGAAACCACGGAATACCTAGATCCGGACTCTTTACAAGCGGTTGTTAAATGTGATTATCTTATATCTAGGGGTGCATTTTCTAGGAGGTCTTCAAGGTCTGTCGGGAGATTCTGGGCGTCTTTGATGATCCTTAGGTTTGGTTGTGGGAGTTTCTTCTTTGGTTTTCTGAATCTTTGTTTCCATGGCGTCTTGAGGGTGTTCTGTGTTGTTTCCTTATATGGTCCTGTTGGCCTATCTTGTTCGGTGAAGCTGAGAACGAGAAGGTATGGTGAGAGTATTTGTGGTTGTCGTGGATGGAGTTAGTGGGTTTTCCTGTTGATTCTTCTCTTAGTGGCGAATAATGCAATGCATAAGAGTATATTTAATATATTTATATCTATTAGCGCTGGAAAATAGTGACACGATGAGTGAAATCATATTTCAACAAGAGGGTTTATCTCTGCATTATTTTCTGCCAATAAGGAAATATTTGAATCAGGTATATGGATTGGACGACGAGGAAGCATTGATTGGACAACACTTTTTCTTGTAGGCACCACCTAATTCAATTTGGAACAAAGAATGACCCAAGATTTTTGAAATATCAATTTTGATACATAATCGTATTGCAATGTATCAATTTTGAACACATCAAATCGTTTGTGTAATATGTAACTTTATTACTAATCCAAATAAAAAACAAAACATGGCTTTAAAGATCCCTGAAATGCTTTTAATATGTGGAGTTTTTCCTATTTGATATTTTTTACTTGACAAACTTCGCGACGCCGCTGCCCATGTTTCGTAAAAATGTACTGTTTCAAACTGTTTTTGTCACATCTCGTTTCGGAATTAACTGGGTGAGGGTTGACTTTATGGACTCTATACAAAACCATTTACCTACGTAAAATTTTTCTAAGCAAATTGAACCTTTGTTAACTTTTCCGAAATCAAAAACAACTACCTACTAACAAAAACCAACATTACGGTAGTCTTTGTTATATATTTTCCAATCTTTCTAATATTAATGCTTCAATTCTTTATAAATGAAAATATCTTGTAGAATTTCTGTGTTATTCATTCTTCCTTTTAAATTAAAATAGCCGGAGGAATAGAACTGGATATTACATATTAGAAAGGTGGGTAATTTTTAACCGTATGCTTTCATTCGAAATTATTTGGAGAAAAATAATCTTTTACCCTTCGCAATAACGGAAATAAAAAGGTATAACAATACAACTGGATAATAAAACCACTTTTTTATATTAAAATATTTTAATTTGACGTTTCGACTTTTAGTTTAAAGTTGTTTTCAAAAGATTGACATATTGTCATTCATAAAAAAGAGCATTTAATAATAATGCAATGTTCCTGAATTGTTTGTTAAATAATTAGTTTTCTTTGACTTTAACTGCAAATTACATTTTATTATTTTAGATATTTAAGGTGGTCTACATTTTTTTTAATTCAAAACGAAGCTTTGACAAGAAATTGAAATTGAAGGAGTAACTTTTAATGGTAGCTACAAAAAACTTTATCAGAAAAAATCAATTGATTTTATTCCTTCTGGCGTAATTTATGAACGAACTTTCAAAATATTTGAGTTCAGACCTATTATTGTAATACTTTAATAATTTTCTTCGAAGTTTTATTTTAAACTCTAATCACCCATAACTTTTAACAACTTTGAAATATAGTATGTATGTTTATTTTAAAACTTCCATAGTATTTAAATTGAAATCGGGGGACTCTTGTTATTCTTATGTGCTTCTTCGTAAATGTATTAATTAAAAGATAATATTTAAATACAGACAGATTCTTCTATAACGTGAGTTTAAGGGAATAATTAAGGCTTTTTAACATTTCGAGGAGACAGTGTTTTTAAATTCAAGATTAAAATTATATACATTCATAATCCACGAAGCAGGCGAGAAGGCATTGACAGTGAAACGACATACAAATCGAATCAAATAAGTAATTAGTTAAATCTACAATTACAGAACACAAAAATACAATATTAAAATTTCAATGAAAGTTACAAGATGAATGGGAAATCACTAGAGTTTAAGCAGTCAGTATTATGGAAATGTTTTGATTGCTTAAATTTATGCCATAATGTTTAAACAATATTACTGGAAGTACCTTATTTCAAGTGAAAAATGTTTGCACTTTAGTAAAGCTTCGCCAAAGTATTTTTAAATCTTATAGCCTAAATTTATTCAAAAAACAAATAAATATAATAAATAAATAAATAATATTTCCTTCCACTTGGTTTATATTCAAAGTCATTGTCACGGAAATGACTTGAACAAATAAAAGAATTTTTAAGGTAGGACCTTCACTTCCTCAAATCCTAACAAGGAGTACTAAATATTTCTCCTTTCAACATTAGCAGGAAACCTAAAAGTCATGTCTTCGTATAACTGTTTAAATAAAAAATTAATATTACCTAAATACTTAGGTAGTTTGGCAGAAAAACAAAATGTGATTTAATTTTTAACAAAATATATGAAACCTACATAATTATAAGTCGTTGCAATAAGTTAAAACAATCCGTTAGGCATTATTAAAGAGTTTATACAGTCGATAAAATACTAATTCTACGCCCCTGAGCTTTGTTTATAATCTTACATGTAACTTACCGATGAAATGATAAATCGGGATTTAAATAATCAATTTTGTTGCACATAATACACTCATGAACCGTATTTATCTAATAAATCAACTTAAACCAATAAATTCAATGTGAAAAAGAAAATTATAATGCTATAACCTATGAAACACAATAATAAAATACAGATTTGTGTGAAAATGGCAGCCACTATTTCACTACGAAACATTCTATCTGCTGGTTTCGTTGGTTTCATTCATAAAGAACGTTTGATAGCGCTTAGTTGCCGCTTCTAATAAATTTCCGTAGAAATGGTTTAAACTTAAATCGTGGTAAAGTATCTTTGTCAATATTTATCTATCAATATGATTTGTTGTGTTATTAGTTATGAAGATTAGTGTTAACATAGATGCACAATTATTTTAGCGAAACAAAATATCTCATTTTCCAAGATAATTTTTACATAGATTTAAGATTTTGCTAATGGCGGAAAAAACTATAATAACTTTGACAACATTGAAACTAGAAATATAAATTTAATAACACAGCGCTTAGACTGTTACTTGTTATTGGCGCGGGCCGAAATGTAAACAAACTCTATCTTATTCTCCTATATCTATGATGTGACGTCAATGTGTTCAACCTGCAGCCAATACTAGTGGTAGTAGCACAAATTTTACACCCTCATATATGTTAAAATATTTTATTTTTTCATTAATTCTTATTTTTTTAATTAACTTCAGTTCGGTTCGGTAATTTGATAAATAAACCTTTATAAATAAAATATTTTAAGCCTTCATATTGCCTAATTAAATCATATAATAAATCCTAAACCCCACATATATCTCAGGTATGCATGTGTACGTAGCTGGAGTCCCCAGGCTCATCCAAGCTACGTCGCAGGATCTAGGAACGTCGCAGGACCACAGTCAACAGAGATTTGTTATCCAAGTTGCTCCTTTCTAAATATAGAATCGTTACGGGTGAGGGAATGGGGTGCCTGCTGGAAGTAGCACCGAATTGGGAACGCTGTTAGAAAGAGAGTGGGAAATTAAGGAATGTGACATCAAAGACAGAGCGGGATTTAGCCGCAGTGCTTTTCACATTTCCTCTTGATAATAATAAAGTTTGTTATTTGTAGCAGAGAACATTACACGTGCTTAATAAATTCTTAAACAATGTTAGTAGTAGAACGAACCACTAAGGTATTTATTTTGTTTCAGAATGTCCCCCAGCGGACGATGGAATGGAAAGGTTCGCTTGTCCGACGCCCGATAGACAGGGCAGATATCACTGCATTGACGACCATGTTCTTTGTGATGGATTCATAGACTGTCCCTCGGCAGAAGATGAAGATCGGCAGTCTTGTATGTTCTATAAAACGGTAAAGCTAAAGTTAGATTACATGGAAGGACATATCCTACACTATATGATTAAACGACACGTACACACACACTTTAAAAATAATGTAATAATGTAAGTCCCCACTATATTTTCTCTAAGTCCATCTTCCATTATCAACTTTCACTTTTGATGAGAGCTATGAATTAAAAAATTCAACCATATATTCGTTGGGAACATCTTTTGTTGGATAATCCTAATCCTTTTGCTACCAGGATAACTTAATCTAAGATCTAAATAAGCTCTCACCAAAATTAAAATATATTTTCCATCTAATAAATCGCTTCATTTCTAGTCTGTTGTTTCATTTTTAATCTCAACTAATCGTTCCATTTATATTCTCATCTATTCCATATCTTCATAATCGTTTCTACTTTTCCATTCTCGCATTTCACTCCTTGTTAATCTATGGTCTATATATTTGTTCTTGTTTTAGCCTGATTTGTATTTAAAAAGAGTAAAAAAATATTTTTTTCTAATTTTGACATATAATGTGACACTTTTTAGAACTGATTGACGTTATGATACATCTTACTTTGTGTAACTAGTTGCACAAAGTAAAATATTATGTAACTGGTGACGAAAAATGGATTTCACAATTAGTGACAAAAAAAAATCCATTTATTTATCTGTTATAACACAAGATAAGAACATAAATTATAAATAAATTATTATAAATATTGATAACACAATTATTACAATTGTTTAAATTAATTCCCGACGACAAACTTGTTTCATAGCTAGCACTGGCTGTTATTTGGGAAGAGGGGCACATTACATTAGATGTTTCACCAAATATATCTTGTGAAACACGTTTTTTATTTTCTATGGAATTCTCAACATATCCCTCCGCAACGGTGGTTGAAATTTTAAAATATCAGCGCCACTGTCAGCTAATAAAGTGGCAGAGCTTCTTCTGAAGGAGTGGCCAGTATATAAAGCAGGATTTGAAAGTGCAAGAAATTGTGCAATAACTTTTGGCAGACTGCTAAACGTGTTAATTCCCACAGGATTTCTGGTACATTTTCCATTTACATATTTAACAAAAAATATGTTGTGTTTAAGGTTCTGAGGACGCAACTTAATATATTTTCTTAAAATTTCAACAAAATTCATATTTTCAATGTCACCAGTAGTAATTACAAACTGCCGTATAACTTTTGTTTTTGACGGAGGGATATCAACAAGAAAATGTCTTCCTTCATCCTTTCTGCAAGCTCCTGCAATTCCAATAATCATTACAACCTTAGCCATTAAGTATTTCTTGTCATCAGCTTCTAACAAAAATTTGGCAAAATCTTCTTTGGTAAAAACTTTTGACTTCTTAGCACTGTAGCCATCCGATTGCCTTTTAATATACGCTATCAAATTTGTGTATTTTTTAATATCAATATTCTTGTTTAGATTTAGTTCGGATCATAACATTGAGTAAACTGTCCATAATGTGGATACTTTTAAATCATTCTTACCATCAAAATATGCAAGTAAGGCTTTCTCATTAATATGTTTTATCTTCTTCTCATCACACCAAGTTATAAATTTTTCGTAAGCCAAATCGTAAACTGCCTTTGACTTTTTGGGAATTACTGATGAAAGAGCATTACCTGCTGCCTCTTCAACATCGCTTGGCAGCTCTTCAAAACTTGAGTCACTCATTTTGTAAAAGTAAATAAGAACCGTGCGTTCTAACTTATTTATTTACAAAACGTCAAACTGACATGAAGTGATAGCAGTCAACAGACTTGATTTCTGTTTTCACAATTTTTATCAATAATATTCTATATTTACTATTACTTTATTCAAAATTAGAAAAAATCTTGTATGTAATACGTTAAGAAATGCAATTTTGTGTAACTTGTGAGCTTTTGCAACTGATTACACCGGAAATAAAAATTGGATATACATTTTCTTAATTTACATTAAATTGAAAATCAACTTGGGTTATTTCTAGTTTCTCCTTTGTAAATTAAACATCCCTTAAAGTCCAATTTTCTCGAATTAATTCAAGCACAAAACACAGTACCTGTTTAGTTAGTTGAAAACGGGAAAATTTATTTTCCCAAATTAAATACCGAAATCTCTTTGATCCTACTCAACCATCACAAATCCTAATTTCTCTGTATACATTGCTAGTGACACGTATGTCATGTGACAACATTTATACTCTTCTGGCATAGCTAACTAGATTTTGGTTTAGAAACGTGTGCGTGTGTGTGTATGACTTTGTTTTCGGATAATCATATAATAAAGCTGCTAAAAAGGCTTTATGGTTGAAATTCAATTAATCATCAAAGAAGCCTGTTAATATTTATTTCTTTCACAGCGTTAAAGAAAAATTTAACTAATTCATGATGAATTAGTGAATCAAAGCTCTCGCTTTTGATATAATTTGAGGACGTAATGCCACTTTAAGCTGTAGTAAAGTAGACACATATTATTATATTTAATACATCATTACTGTAACGATGAATTGAAAGCAGATTTTACCAAGAGATTGTACTTTTGTGAATGGATAAAAAATCAGTTAATAGAATGAAAATTATATTTACCAATAAAAGTATAATACGTCATGCAAACGGCACAACTTTTACCACTATAGTTCTGAAAACCACAAAATTCATATGAACTCACCAACCTAATAGAAGCCTTAATGAATGAGGTGGAATAGTAAATAATTGTGGTGTTTGACATTTATTTTGGAAGAAGTTGAAATGGGCAGGAACTTCTTCGATTTCTTAGCCAAGATTTTTCTCGATTAACGTTTACCTAATTGCGTAAAAAATGAAATACGATTTCCGATTATTTTCTAGAATCATCTTTATAGAATCTGAATTTTGAAAATAGCTGATATTGAAATATTTTATTATTTATTTTGTCAAAAGTAAATCTCGAAAATATTTTATACTCAAAGTAGAACTTGGACTGTTTTAAATTAAAAAATTATTTTCCATTATTATGGGATTATTCTTAAAGTATAATATTTGCACTGATCCCAATTGAGATTACGTCATGATGGAACATCCCGATGAGCCCAATAAGTCAATTTACTATATTTCTGAATTTACTTTACATATTGTACCTTGTTTGTTTTTACAAAATTTTTGAATGATTTGCAGGGATGCAAAGTTTTTTGACCGATTCTGCTCTTCTTCTTCGTTTACTGATATTCACAATAATATGCAAAACGTAAAAATAATCTTATTACCAAAGATTTTACCATACAACTAGACAATTGACTGGATTAAGTATCGGTTTTTAAAAACCTAAAACGAAACAATAGAGACAGAAAATACAAAAATAAAAAAAATAAATTTACTGGATGAATCATACATTGTAAAGAATTGCGACTATTTGACGTACCAATTGGGGATTGCGAGAAAATGAATAATATGAAAATGTGAAAATCTACTCACCCACGTTTTAGACATAGCGGCGCCAATTTATGCTTGAATGGGAGTAAGTGGGAAGCGTCTGAAGAACAATGAATAAACTAAATATCAATAGAACGTCAACACATTATTTATATGCAGGGTGATTCATAAAGAATATTTCTAGCATATATTTAAAGGCTTAAAATATTAATATTTAGGTTATTAATTTATAAATTAAATAGAATCCTTTGAATTCTGAGAGTGGCCCCACTCTCCGAATGCAAAATTTTGTCCCTAACTTTTAAGGTTTATTTTTATTATTAGTGGATTTTTGGATATTTGCTTTGGTTTTTTTCTAAAAAAAAATAGGAAAAAATATCAAAAATATAGAATTTTGCTATTTTTTTTAGGCTATTTCCCTCGTCTTAATTTCCACCAATCACAAACTGCATGACAGCTCCTGTCAGCAGTTTTCTCGAGTTTACTCGCGGCAAAACTTGACAGCTGTTGTCACCAAAAATTACAATACCTTTGATAACAAGTAATTATGGTCTCCTAGGACACCAGAAAACGACGCTAAACAAATTTTCTGATTTTATGGAAAAACGAACTTTCGAAATGGACTAAAGAAGCAGCAGCTAATGCAAGATTAAATACAAAAGAAATAAAAATAACAAACCACCCTATGCGGTCGACAGCAGTCAGTAACCTGGCTACAGAAGAGATAGGTGAACAACAATTAATTAAAATTACTGGCCACAGTTCAGCCAACTCAATTAAGCCTTATCCGCAAATGGATAATGAGCATTATTCCAACATCATAAACACCCTTAGAAGTGACGTCTCAGAACCTCCAGCTAAAAAACAGAAAACAGAAGATTCTGCAGCCACTCCTCGAGCTTCTCGAGCTGGACCCATCAACAACATTAATGATTTACCTACAGCCAACGTTATCAATGAGTTAAATAATTAAGTTTTTATATTTTGCATCTATAATATTTTACATTATGATACGCATTTGAGAACTCTAATGTTTCATTGTAGTATTTTGTGATTAAATAAATTACCTGTTTTTCAGTTTTCAAATTAATACCTACATATTTATGCATATATAATAGGTAGTATGTTTTGTAAGCTACGTGTATGCAGAATAATCTGTTACTCATGAAATAGTCATTGTCAAATACCATTCGGGCATCTAATTTTTCCTGTGAAAAAAATTAGATGCCCTTATGATATTACTTACCAAAAAACTAAATCAAATTTTGAAAAAGTTAGAACGCAGAAACATAGATTAGACCTTTACCAATATGTACTTATTTTTTCATTCTCTCAAAATGAAAAATGAATAACCTGAAAAGTTAGGGACTTCGAAACCCTTGCATACACTGTTTTATAGTATAGTACAACTTCCTCATAATGAAAATCTCTGAAAGCAGATTTAACCAACTGGTTTATATATTTTACAGTTAGAGTTTGTTAATTAACATGAGCTGATCAGGATTAGCTTTTACGCTTGTTTACGAGTTTCATGTAAAATCATCTAATTACACAATATAATCCGCTGCAGAAATAATGAATATTTTATGAACGCCAACAGTGATTCTGTTAAATATATAGGTGGGAGTTTTTCAACTTAAAAAACTTCCTTAATATTCACTAAAATCCTTATCTCAATCATCCAGACTCCGTAAGAAAATTTTGAAATTCCTCCGAAACAATTACAAGGAAGCAAAGTACGTGTTTAATATCAAGATTATTTTCAAATTCAGTCGACGTTTCTGCCATTTCAATTCTTTTAATCTGATAACACCAGAAATGCATGTATCCCGACTGACTTCCTCTTTTTTATTCAACTTACATTGTTCAGTAAATGAATTTAAAGCGTGGCCAGAAGGTTAAATGCACTTCTATAAATAGGTTGGCGGGATAACGGCAAGAATTAGACTATTTTCAATTTTAAAAGGGAAGGAATAACCCAGCCGGAAACTAATTCCCATATTACGCGGATATCTGTTTTAAAACTGAAGTAAATGCCGCTCGGTTGGCGCAACTTTCATTTAATAATGCATTAGTTAATCGCCATAATAGAGATTCTACAAATGTTGCAATGTTGCCAAACAGAAAATAGCAGATTACATAATTAAAAAATCTGTTGTGTCGCCACAAGACTTTCCAGGCAGTTATAAAATAAAAATTAAAAAAATTAATTTGATGTTAAAATTTTTTAAAGTCCAAATCAAATGATATTTGGTTAAGAATTTTTTTAAAGTAAAAATGACATTTGAAATATTATGAAAGGAAAAACATTTCACATGTCAAAAAAAAGTAAAACAATTTTTTAGGGTCGGAATTTTGTTTACTTTTTCTTTGACATGTCAAATAATGTCATTTGGATTTTAAATTTTAATTTTTTTTCCATTGCTTGGTTTTAATATTAAGGAATGAAAATTTCAGGATGTATTTACAAGCCAGTGAGGCACCTAAATATCAAATAAAAACTTTTAAGTCTTATATTTTTTCGCAATGTACATAGGTCTACTGCGCCACCTGGTGGGGCGATTTCAACCAAAAACTAATGGGTTCAATCGCCGATCATCCGAAACTCATATTCAGCTCAATCGGATTAAGCGTGCGGACGCTATCGTGGAAGAATACAGACACACAGACAGACGGACAGACTTCCATCTGGAAATCGTTTTATTCGTCTCAGGGGACCTCAAAATGGATATATCCGTCGTTATCTCAATTTTTTTTTAGCGCGTTCACAATACTTTCCCTTTGGCGAGGAACCGGGAAAGTAAAAAAATTATGTAAAAAGGACTTTAAAAAAAAGGTGATGGTTGTTATAATGTTTGTTTTATGTTGATTAGTTTGAAAAATGTCATGAGGTGAAGTTAAAAAAATAAAGAATATTAAAAGTAAAAAAAAATCAATAATAATTTCATTATCATTTCAATATGTGCTAAATCTCTCTCCCTTAAAATAAGTGAGTTTAAAAAAAACAAATCGAAAGATAATAAAAGAGAAAGTGTACCGATTTTTTCAAATAATGTGGCCCAATTGCCAACATTTTAACACAAAATAAATTTTTGAAATTTTATCCAGTTGATGGCTGCTTTGAATCATTTAATCCCCTTATTTTATGCCATTGCAGGAAATAATTATTTTTTTGGGGCGGCGCTTTAGATATACCTACCGTTTTGAAAATTATATTTATAAGGTTTTATTAGTATATTCTGTAACAAGGTTAGAATGAGAATTCGACACGAGTGGACGATTCCGAACGCGAGCGTGAGGAACCACGAGTGTCGAATTTTCATTCCAACAGAATAACAGACTGTACTTTCTCCACGGCCACATAATATAGGAATTAAATATAATAAAATGAAACCTCAATCTCTCAACATTGTGTAGTATTTTTATATGGAAGCTTGGATTTTTGCGGTAGCAAATTTTGAGTTATGTTTAATTTTCTACTCCTTTTTCGAAAATTTTTGATTTTCTGATCAAATTTCTGGCCTCTCTGAACCGCTGTGCACCGTTTCTCCTTGAGTAACGGGAAACAAAACACGTGCAAAAAGAAAATCCTGGAAAGTTTTAAGTGAGTTTTCTATCAAAACAGCGGGAGTATAAATAAAATAACCTATCGCTTAATATTATTTATAGATATGACGGGATATTTGTCTTTATTTCAACTCGATAAATTTTTATTGATACTCTAGATGGCGCTTGCATCCGCGTACACTCAAAGTTCATAGTCGAACTAGCGAAAAGTTGAGAAAAAGTTTTGGAGTGTCTGAAAGGTTGAGTATTATTTCAAAATTGATTTTCATTCGAGACGTTTGTCCTTTGCGACTTTTCCGTACTCAAGTTAGGAAGTTTAAATAATAAACATTTATAAACATATTGACAATATATAAACGTTTAAAGTCAATGTTGGAAACATTTTATTAATTGTATATTAAAGTATAAGTGGATATTAAGTTGAATTCCTAATGTAACATCAGTATACCCTTCGTTGTCATGGAAATGAGAAAAACAAAAATTAATTTGCAATCTGTCACATAAGATTAATTGGTGTTATTAAATAGTAAATATTTGAATAAAGCTTTTAAAATATTTGTTAGTAATATTTTATTTGACGTTACAAAGTACGCTTGTCAGATCAATAATTATATAGTTTACATTTAGACGTTTCTCGGGTTGTTGATGTTGCCATGGTAACTTTAAAACCGCGCGTTAAATAAGCAAAATAGGGTACCAATAAAAAGAATCTGTATTACACAATATAAATTGATTTCATACTTGTTTTTCAACATTTTGGTTTTGGTGGACGTGGCTTGTTAATCCTGACATTTATTTCTTCTTTTTTAATACCCATAATCACGACAATTCGTTTAAACAAAACCAAGAGTAGATCGATAAATAAACATAAAAGAAATAAAAATAACTCAAACGGGATACGAAGAAAGATATGGAGAATATTAAAAAAGGAATAAAGAATAAATATAAAAGAAGTAAAAGATGAAGAAGATGAAAAAAAATACAGATAGGTATAAATATCATAGTTTAAAAAGTCAAAGAGAAATAGTAATGATCATGCAAGAAATATGGACAAAAGGGAAGGCACGAAAACACGGAAAGTGGGTAGAAAAGAAACAAAACATAAAGATACTGTCACAAATCCCATATATAATTAAAATATTAATTTTGGAAAAACAAAGTCAAAAATTTTATTTACCAAAATTATTTTAGTTTAAACTTATTTACATAATAGAAAACAATGTAAACATTTAATCAAACCATGTCTCATAGCAAAATTTGGCTGACAGTGCAGAAAGACGAAAGTCGATGTTAGATTGCCTAATTGAGACGCTATTACAGAGGTAAATGTAGGACAATTGTTTAAAACTATGAACTCTACAACTGTCAGCGAATTTTTTATAGAAACCCTTTGCGACAATAAGGAATGGACAGCCAGTTGTTGGTTGCGGAGTCGGTCGTTGGCTGAGCAGTCAGTAGTTGGGAAAGTCATAGAAGAAGTGCAAGAAAATGCAATAAACAAATCGGGAATTAGTGAAGTAAAGAAAGATGGAAAAAGGAGTGCAAAATATGATACAAGAAATTTAAACGCTTCTTGATGAGTGAAGAGAACAAAACCCGAAGGAGGAATTAATAAAAATATACGAATCCATTTTTTAATTAAAAAAAAGAATAAAATTATATCCAATTCTTCTCTAAAAAAATGACTGCAAGCAACAAGCTGCCTTTCTTGTAACATCGAATTTATTGGATAAAATCCCAACCACTTATAGAATTAATGTTGAACAATCACTCAGACTGTGTCGTATCGATTGGTTCAGGTGTAAGCGAAAATAAATATTTGAAAGCAAACATCTAATCCGAATTTAATGAAATTGTGTCCGTGAAAGAATTTTTTTCGATAAAATAACAAATTTTCTTCGTTTTATTGGACATATTGTGGCGTAGGTACACAAAAGTTTACTTTTTACGACTTTTAATCTTATTTTGATATACAGGGTGATGCATTGGAGTGTTAAAGTTCGATAAAAATCTAAATCTAAATATATAAGTATGATTTTTTCAACACAAAATATTTATTTTTCCATCTTAAAGTCGATGTTTTAACGAAGAAAATTAGCACTGATAAAGTTTAAAAATTGAAAATTTGTAATCCAACTTTTTCGATTGAATATCAAATAGTTTTTAAATAATATGCTTTCCCATCCTTTTCTTAAATATCTTTGCATAGTGCTGCATCATCATTTCAGAAATTTAAAGCCGTCGAGAAACATTCCATCGCCAACTGTTCCCAGTGGCGCGCATATAAATACAAATTTGTTCAGTGGATGCATGTTTATAGTAGAGGAGGCCGAGATGCTAAATTTGCAGTTACTAAAGCGTCATGGGGACCTATTGGATTGTGAAGATTAGGTTATGTTAAGTTTTCCATTTTAGTGGGGGGAAGAGCGTGTAAAAATTTTCAAAAATGTAAAGAAAAACAGTAATATGGTAGACGCGACGGTCCATTGTGGCTAAACGGTTAATATTTTGAAAATTTTATTTTTTCAGGGATATGTGGGTTGATAAAGGCTACATTTTAAAATTATTTTTAAATATACAGGTTGCCCCAAATCTATTAATTTTGGAGTTATTTTTATTTTTGTTCTATTTTACATTATTTTTCTACCGTAACGCCTAAATATAACACCCTGTATTTGATCAGCTTGGACTATGATCCGAAAAAATTATCTTTGTAACTATGTGTTTGGTTTTAACATTATTAAAAATGTTTCGAGATGCATCAAAATCTGTATGGAAAAGACGGATAGATTTTTGTTTATGGGCATTGGAGAAGGTTAGTGAAGATGATTTTTTTTATAATACCTATGCTGTTTACAGATGAATCCACTTTTCATAATAATAGATTAGTCTGACGATTCACCATACAGATTTTGATGCATCTCGAAACATTTTTAATAATGTCAAAACCAAACACATAGTTTCAATGATAATTTTTTCGGTTCATAGTCTAAGCTGATCAAATGCAGGGTGTTATATTTAGGCATTACGGTGGAAAAATAACGTAAAATTTAACAAAAATAAAAATAACTCCAAAATTAATAGATTTAGGCATAGTAGACCTTTATAATTTTTAAAAGGTAATGGAATTTGCTAATAAAATACAGGGTGTCCTATTTAAAATAAGAACGATATTGTCGTTTGAATATGTCATTAGAGAATCGCTCCGTTTTGGACGCACTGTATAATTTTAAACAACTCTAAATAAATTATTGCTTTCAATTGTTAGTCTAATTTTTTTCAGTTAAAATAGGATTTGGCTGATTCCATAGGTTTCCAAGTTATTCGTTTTCTTGTAAGTGCTTCCATTTTTAGAAATATCAAAATATCTCGAAAACTAAAAAGCTTAGGTATAGGGAATACTTAAGAAAGTTTATCTTATTTTTAACGCTTAATCTATAAATGTAATAAGATATAGGGTATTCCATAAGAAATAATATAACTTTGATACGCCATACTTTTTTGGGACAACCTGTATATTTCAAAATAATTTTAAAATGTAGCCTTTATCAACCGACATATCCATGAATAAACAAAATTGTCAAAATATTAACCGTTTAGCCACAATGGACCGTTTTTATTACAACTTTGTGACTCGCCCATTTCCTTATGCCACGCTCAAATTGACAGATTATTGAAATATACACTTTTCTGGATGTACTTAACTTACCTTTTCTTAATCTGACGCGCTCGAGTTTTTCAAAGGATCGATTGATTTTTTTTTACTAATCTGAAGGGCTGCCCTCAACGCACCCCCCTATATTAAGTGTTCATGTATGGTAGGGGTACATTACAGGGTGCAAGGTTTCTCCCCATATGTATTTCTGACGCGCTCGAGTAACGCGGAAAATCCCCGCTTGGCCCCCCCTACTATTAGGTCTAAAGCCAAATTGGTTAGCTGGTATGATGAGAGTAATTACTTTTCCAGATCTTTGGACATTAGTAGCAGTAAAACTTAGGCTTCTTTTTTAATTTAAGAAATATTTTGCTTTGAAATAATTACAACTTATTTAAATAATTTTCCCTAAATTTTCCGACCACCCACATACTGCTTAGAATTTTTAATGAATTCGGGTATTTAAAATCGTTTGGCTCTGATCTAACGAGAAGAATTGTCGCAATCGAATAAAATACATCCTTAGATCCTTTGTTAGTGTATCATTTGTTCGGAAAATTCGTTTTATTTTTTATTGTTCGATCCATTATACACTTTCTGTTTTTCACAATTAAACCAAAAAGACGTTATTTTTATAGGTGTTTTTCTAAGAGAATCGTCATTATTTTTTTAATTTGTCAGCTTTCTGGGATACGTTTCAATTAATTATTTTTAATTGGTTTTATATCTATTTTTAACTGATTGGTTAACGGGTATCGTGTAATTTTTCATGGTCTCCAATTTTCCGTTTTTATTTATTTTGTTTCCGTGAAGTTTTTGAAAAATAGTTGAGTATCTAATATTGATGGCAGAGTTGGAAAAAATACCGTGTTCTTGTCACAATCAATAAAGATATTTAAAAGCGGTCTACAAAAAACATTTCTACATCTTTAACAGCTTTTTCAAAAATGAAAGAACTACAGTTGCTAGTTTTAGAGAAAACTAAACTCCACTTTGGCGCCTCCTCCTGTCAAAACCAATAAAGATATTGAAAAACGGTCTCCACCAGGACATTTTTACATCCTTTCTTAACATCTCTTCCAAAAATTAAAGTTCTACAGCTGTTAGTTTTAGAGAAACGACATAACAAAGACGGTAATGTAAAAGCCGCAAATAACTAAACTTCCACTTTATCGCCTCCTCCTGACAAAACCAATAAAGTTATTAAAATTCGGTCTTCAACAAAACAAACCAATAATCCTTACCCACGTTATAATATGAGCATCGGTCTCATAATTGTTTTGTAATACAAACAAAAGTAAATCAAAATACGAAATCCCTAATATTCCAACGCCTAAACAACAAAAAATATATATAAAAACCACTGTCGAAAATCGTTACAAGATGGATTTAACTATCGAACAAGAATAAAGCAGTTAAAGCCTGGTTAGCATGAGCCTTTTATCCCGACATCGTATTTTACAAATGATGTAAGTTGGCTCTGAATAAAACATCAGACCGCCTCTCCTCAACTTTTTTGAAATCCTCGCGCGCGGTTATTTAATGAGCAGATTGGGAAACTCCAGAAATATGTAATCTAACTTTACAACGGAAAAGCCAAACGTTAATGAAGGCAAATGTAAATTTTAACAATTGATTATTTATTTTTTACCTTACCAGGTAACAAATATTTAGGGAATGTTATTAATAAAAGTTACTGCTAACTCGAATAAATACACTTGTGGATTTTAAAATGGCATAAACATAAAAACAGAGAGGGGTCAAGTTTGTTTGCCAATAGACGATTATTGAGTTCTAAAAGGAAAAAAACCTTGTGTGAGAGCTTAATTATCTCAAAAATTGCGTATTGTAATGTCATTTATCCGTGTCACGGCACGACGATTGCAATATATTCAAAACACTTGCTGTAGGCTTATATATAATCTAAAAAAGTATGATCACATATCTTATCATTTTAGATGTAGTGGGTGGTTGAAGAAGGAAAACATGTTTAAAATGAATTTTCTGATGTTTTTAATAAAAATTCTCATAACTTCGTGCCCTTCATATCTTAAAGATAAAATTGTTTTTCGTAAAGGTACCCACTCACTTAGTTTACGGGACGGTGATTTTATTGCATTGCCCAGATATCGCACTGCCATGTTTCAGAGATCATTTACCTATAATGCCTCTAAATTATTTAACTCTGTCAAGATACCTCTTGGACCATCAATGTTTCACAGAGGTTTTAGATACAAATTAAAACGATGGTTTCTTGAAAACCAAGTAGATTAAGAAAATTGTTTACCGTGCGGCATAGTTCAGCTTAGTTTAGTTGTAGTTTAGAATTTAGGATAGCTGAGTGTGAATAGCCATCGGCCAGACTTTGCCATGTATACATGAACCTACTGTATGTATAGTATTACGTATAATAAAGACGTTATTATTATTATTAATATCGGACCTTGTCGGCCTATCCAAGCGTTTGGTTGGTACTGGACTATTGGTAAAAAAAATTTACTGTCGCAAATAGGCTATTCACCTACCATTTTCGTTTGGCCAAACACCCTTTATAATAATACGTTATTAGATTCCTAAGGGTCTAAGGGACCTTTCTCATTTAGAAAATAACCAAAATGCCTCAGAGCAAAAAAGATTCAGTAGATTTAAAATTATTTCAAAAATCCTTATAATAGAAAATGCAATTTAAAAAAAATACACTACAAATCCACAGCGGTTAAAATAGTAAAAAATAATTTCCTTTTTGAGGATGATAATAACGAATATTGCGAAAATTTAAACTTGACCTAGGAATTCAGAAATATTACGTCAAATAAACGTTTAGAGCAGCTCCCGTTTTTCGAAATCGAAAAAGGAATAAGTGGAGACAGGATAATGCGTAGGTGATAAATTTAAGGAAGTCTAAAGGGCACGAAGTAGACTATGAGCCTCTTTTTTGACGGATGGATGTTGTTGAAAACATAATAGACTGTTATTTTATGAATTCGAGAAGTTTTTTCGCATTTATTCTTTCTTTTATAGTATTCTAAGCTTTAACTTTTACAATTCGTTTGATGTTGGTGTTGATGAAACGATCGGGTTATTACTTATAAATGAAATTCTTGGGAAAAACTAATAAATTTTTATGATATTACGATTATTGAACCATTCCGGAAGAATTTATATTTAAAATGGCTTTTTGCATAAATCTACGGTTTAATTAATTCACAAAAACTGGATCATTAACGCGTTTTTAAAACTGCAGATAGTCATTTCTTTTATATTTATAACAACTTCGCATATCGAGAAACTGATAAATTAGAGATTTCTTTAGATTTTCATTATGAAAGAGGACGAGTGATGGCCATGGAATACTTCCTTGGGGAACCCCAACACTGACTTTGAGAATATAACTTAATTCAGTTAGTTCTTAACTAAATAACCGAAGGCAATATGTTTAGATTAATGGTTTCAAGTCTGTCGAATATCTAGCTACGTCCGGCGGTCCCCAAGGATCCAATCTGGGTCCGTTATTATTCAACATTTTTATTAACGATATATGTAGTGAAATAGATGTCCCATTTGATATATATGCTGATGATTTTAAAATATATTACACTGTGACGCACTTTAAGGACTGAGAACGTTTGGATAAACACTTGGTCTAAGGATAATAAGTTATCCTTAAATATTGCTAGATGTACACTCTAAAAAATAATCCGCTGATATATAACTACATGATAGATAGCGAAACCATACAGTTACTGACTTAGGAATGACATTTAACTCGAGACTCTCATTTAATTTGCACATGATACAATCATCAATTCAGCATATCGAATGTATGGATTTCTATATAGAAACTGCGCTGAATTTCAAGAAGTCGGAACTTTAAAGCTATTATATTATGCATTTATCCGATCAAAACTAGAATATGCCTCGGTTGTCTGGAGTCCCTATTATCAGGTTCATATTGACCAATTGGAAATTCTTCAACGCCGTTTTTTTAAATTGTTAACTTTAAAAATTGACGTAATTTATCCTCCAATTGGCATATCGCGTAGAGACTCGTCGTAGATATTGCAGCTTTCTACTCTTATTTAAATTAATTAATAATCTAACAGATTGCTCTAACTTACTGGAGAAATTAAATTTTTGTATTCCCCGATTATCGTCAAGAAACAGCAATACCTTTTATCTCGAAACTTTTCGTACCAATATTTTAAAGAATTCTCCTTTATATGTCATGATGTCTACCTGTAACTCGGTTTAGTTAGTAAGTAAAACCTATATGATGTTATTATTTTTATTTTTATATGCTGTTATTATTTTTATATTGTTTGTAAATTCAATTTCGTTCTGTAGAATAGTGTAGTAAATAAATAAATAAATAAATAAATAAATGTTTTTCACAAATTTACGCATATCTTTGGCTCTTTCTTAAATAAAAAATTATTAAAGAGTACGGGCGGAAACGCAACTAGTGTCTAATTTAAAATCAATATATATTTGAACGTTTGATAGAAGAAGACCGTTAAGAACATTTCACACACTTTCACGATATACATATATAAAAAAGAAAAAAGTTTTAAATCCAAGAAAAAACGAGGATTTATCTTGAGGATGCAGTCAAAAATCTGGGTTAGGTCAAAGAATACTCTTTGTTAAATAGTCGAGCTTTCGGAAACGTTTATTTCCTTTATAAAGACATTAACTTGAGATTAAATTGATAGAAGTACAAAACGTACATGTCAGGAACAACAAATAACAGTTAAAAATTTTCACAAAACATTCATAAAATATGTAATGTTAGCAGATTAACAATTAAATTCAATATCATCAATGGAAATAAGAACATGATTTGCAATCTTTACATATTTTATGAATGTTTTGTGAAAATTTTTAACTGTTATTTGTTGTTCCTGACATGTACGTTTTGTACTTCTATCAATTTAATCTCAAGTTAATGTCTTGATAAAGGAAATAAACGTTTCCGAAAGCTCGAACATAACAAAGAGTATTCTTTAACCTAACCCAGTTTTTTGACTGCATCCTCAAGATAAATCCTCGTTTTTTCTTGGATTTAAAACTTTTTTCTTCAACTAGTCAATCAGTATTATATAAAAAATATATATTTTTTAAAATATATTAATTAATTTTATTTTTGTTTCAGACAAAAGCGCACCTGGACGTATTAGCTGATGCGCTACTTCGGTGGGCTCGCGGACGTTAACCCTCCTCTCAAACAACCTTTTCGGGCTAGCCATGGACGCGTCTTAGTCAGGTCAATACGCGCCCATGTCTGTCCCCCTGCCCTCCGCCCACTGATTAGCGTATACTTCAGAGAGCTAAAAGACTTCGCTGGCAGCAGCTGAGACGCAGACATCTTATTCTTCTACATCAATTCTTCTTCTATTTTAAAAATAAATTCCTTTGGTCAATTGGACTCAAATCGGGGCTGACTGGGTGTCGGTGAATCAGTACTGCGGCTGGCCGTATAAATCATTCCCCCATAGGCATTCCGAGCTGAAAAAAAAACCTCTCCCGGTCTAGAGGAGGCTTTAGGACGAAGGCCTTATACTTAAATTTTTATCGAACACATCTGGTGCTCTGTAGTGTGGATCTTAATTTTTCAACAAATTCCAATCCAGATTGTTAAGAGTAAAAATGTTGGTTATTATGTTGTATTTGTTACACTATATTGCTGTTACTGTTGTTAATATTCTAAATTAGACTGTTAGGACTTGGTAGACTCTGACTTGCAATCGAACGAATGTATAGCTCGATAAAATTAAAGGCACAGCTCCGGTTTTTCGACTTCTTTATATTTGCACATATTTAGTATATGGAGAAAAAAAAATATTAAAAAAAAATAAATAGAAAATAGTATTAATTATGTATGTATTTGTAAGTGTTGCAATGTCTCAGATATTTATTATATTAATGCTTTTGATGTACATTCATTGGGCACTATAATTATCAGAAATTGTTAAACCTGAGCCAGTTGTGAACATTCTGACTAGAACTGGAACTGGAGGCTGGACCTTTGTCTAAAATAAAAATACCATAAGGATGAAAAAAAGTTTGCTATTGTACAGTATTTGCAAGTTGTCGATTTTTGGATTCGGGTGATGACCCCTCCAGAGTCATCCTGAGCCACCGAAACCAATTTATCGACCTATATCAATGGTAAAAGTTTTAAACATTGGTTTCTTAAAAGAGTTCTACTCACCATGGACAACACGGAAAGATTGCAATCGTCAGTAAAAACGCTCAATAAAAGGCTACTAAATAAACCAAACGAAAAGCGTTTTTACAAACAAACAAAAACTAGGGGTATGTAAGTCAGAGATACAAAATACAAGATTAATAGGTTTTTATTTAGGAATAAACTGAAAGTCTGAGCTCTGTTAAGTTTTTACTAATTAGTTAATGTTTTAAAGTGGAACAAAGATTTAAAACAATTCTGACAGTTAACTTTTAAACACTTTGCACAAATTGCCATAACTTTGACAAATTAAACATTTTAAAAGTGATTTTTTTTCTTCGTGTAGAAGCATTTGAGTTGTCAAATTGCAGTTTAAGATTTTAGTTCCACATTTAGTTATAAATAATCGAAGTACCGGCCTATTTGTAAACATAAACATAAACGAGTTTATAGTTGAAAGAAATTACGTACCACACTCGTAAATCTAACATTTTCGACAGAAATACAAAATTTTATTTTCTATTAACCGCAACTAAAAAAACAGAACAACCAGTGGTGTCACATAAGTAACGAAAAAGGGACTAGAAAAAAGTAAAAAAGTGTTGAAAATTGTTTTTATACAGGGTGACTGAATTAGGCGGCAAAAATTTAGGAGTAGATAGAACGATTCAAAATAATATTAGTAGTTTATATTTGTTTTTCCTAATTTGTGCAGATTCCGAAATATTTATCCCTTTCTTTATTACATATTCTTTACAATATAATATGGTTTTGTTCCTGCTAGCTATTGCGGATTTTGGAAGAGTTACCAAGTAGGGAGATCACACTCTTTACAATGGGTTATTAAATGTGTTTATGGGCGCATTTTCCAGGAAGTCTTCAAAGTCTATTGGGAGGTCCTTAGGTTTGATGATGAAAGTTTACTCTTCGGTTTCCGTTTTGAGGGTGTTCTGTGTTGTTTCCTTGTATGATCCTGTTGGCCTATCTTGTTTTGTGAAGCTGAGAACGAGAAAGTATGGTGAAAGTATTTGGGGTTTCATGAATTAGTCGGCAGGGGTGTCGTTGATGGAGGTAGTGGGTTTTCCTGAGGATTCTTCTATCAGATGCGAGGATGACATATAAATATTTGGAAATGGTGGACTATGGACTTATATTCCAGGGTCTGTCTCAAATAGGTTTTGTAGGTTTAGAGGAGAGTAGATAGTAAACCATTTTAAACTAGGCGGATTGTAATCCATTTAGAACTAGGCGGGTTCTAGACCAACAGGCGGGTAGGATCTAACGCAAGTTGCGAGGAGAGTACCAAAAAGGCCTTAGCTAATATCTCTGCTATTATTGGGCCGATTTGAACGAGGAAAACGGTATAGTACTGTATGGGGTATACAGATTAAATAAGTAAACAAAAATTATGCGCAGTATAGTTATCAAAAGGGCCTTAGCTAATAACTTGGGTAATATTGGTACGATTTGCTCTATCGAATGTTCTTTGAACGTCAGCAGAAAATTAAGTGTGTATTGATCCCCTAAAAGGAAATTTTTGGTAATAAACTACTTAAAAAAAAGCTTTCATAAATGAATTTTTTTAAGTACTTATTCATTTATATCCTTTTTCATCAAATGAGGATAAAACATCAAAAATAAAATTTCAAATAATAGAAAAATAAATAAAAATTTGTTGTTTTTAACACTATAAAATGGATTTTCCTCGAAAACGGCGCCAATTATCGATATCGAAAGGAATACTTTATTTTTTTTAAATAGTTGGACTATTCCTGGACATTATTAAATTGTCGAAATTGTAACGACTATTATTGACGTCTAATTCAGGATCTACCAACTATAAAATACAATTTTCTGCTCTTTTATAGGAGAAATAATAATTAATTATTTATTTACATTCCTGTTGTGCCACTGGATTACCACCTCTGGTTATTCGGTTGCCAATGAAATGGGTACATATTGATTCAGATAAGGTATGGATTTTCACGTTAGTCTGACCTTATTTCTGTGCAATTCAAATTGAAAACAAGAAACGAGACCGAAAAGTCAATAACCTCTGGACTTGGAATATTAATCAGTGCTAGACAAATCTTTGTTTATCGAATTCCGGGGTACAAATTTAAGCTTGAACCCGGCATTACAATTTCTTTCACTTTGAACATCATTCGTATATATTTTGGTAATTGTTGATGCAAAACAGAAGATACTATTCGCAATTGTGCTACCATCTATCGGTAAAACTGATAAATGAAGCTTTATTTAACAATAAATTTATTTTGTAGGATTTTTTCTAAAAAAATGTCCTAGTTTTGTTTCGTCACTTCAATTTAATGTTATTTTACATTTTTTTTTCAACAATAAATGTATTCGACATTTTTTATTCCCGCCAGGATAATAAGAGTTTAAAAAATTTAAGAAAAACATGTGACAAATGTCAACAAACATATACAGGGTGGCTCGTTAGTTATGGCTTAAAAAATAAATAGGTTAAATCGATAACAAACTATATATCTCAGTTATAGAGTTTGATATAGAAACACCGTGTATAACTGTCAATTTCCCATCGTCTGTCTTTATTTATAAAATGTTTTAAAGCAGCTTAAAAAGGGCGAGGACAAAAATTACCTCGATGTTCGAAAAGTATAGCTGAATCTGTGATCAGGATTAAAAATACGCTTGTAACCTACCTCAATATGTTTTTTTTAATGACAAACATCAACGCTAGTAATATCTTTCAACTATAAGTATAAGGGAGAGATAATCAGACCCTATCTGTGAAAAATTCATTTCCAAAAGGAATATCACTAGAGATTTTCTTACTCCTGAGGGTCAAAAGGGATTCCCCGCCCTATTTCTTCCCAATATAATCATAATCCTTGGTCAAAGAAAAATTATTTAAGAGTGAATACGTGAAAAAAAAACATTTTTTTAAAGTTGCACTAAAAAAAATGTGATATAAATAATGTTAAAGAATTATTGTGAATGGAATTAAAATGATTATAATTTCTTTTGTGCTAATTTTGTGTAATTTTCTGAAAGGTTGTTGATTTATGACGATATAGTTCTCACTCTTAAATGTTTTTTTATTGGGCGGCCACCGAATATATTGTGACTCATTTGCCGAAAAGAAGTTAAGATAGAGTTAGGGGTTAGAATAGGAGAGTTCAAAAAAAATTAACTTCTTCCAAGGCTTAAATTTCCTGACCTAATAAATGTAAACTAGCACATTTGCACGAAAACGCACTACTTGCACCATATTTTGTTTCTTTAAGGCACAAGTGATGTAACGTATGGCTCAGTGGAATATTTTTAATGTGATATATTATATACATAAATATGGATCCTGCCAAAGGACAGTTTTTTTTTAATAAGTGTGATTCCTTTTTAAACTGAAGGTGGACTCCTTAAATCTTTTGTGAAAAGGAACATTTCTAGTCAATTTCTAGTCAATCTTTAGTTTCTAAAAGTAACAGAAAGTAATAACGGTGAAATATCAGAAGTAACTGACGCAATAATTTCAAGAATATGACAAAAATGCGACTAGTTTTAAGTAAAGAGACACAATCATGAAAAAAAATATTTATCTTACCGGGGTCGCATTTTTAGTCACATTTTTTAGTAGTAGGACCCTTTTGAAACTTCTTGTCGACTTTACGCTTAAATATCTAGTAGGTAGTAAAATATGTGTTTTAATTTTAATTATTCGATATAATAATATTGAAGGAGTTTCAAAATGGCGAAAATTTATTTAAGGAGTCAATCCCAAGAGACACACCTGCACATAATATATTAAAATGTGAACAAAATATATTCTATAAATATAAATATATTTATTTTTTACGTGTTTAGTTCTAAAAAAAATACTAATTGTTCATATGAATGTTTATATAACAAAACACGATGCACTGATATCTTTAAATTTTTCGTAGTAGATTTCATTATATATGTAAATGTCACAATGCACTTGCGCACAAAAATGACCGAATGCCTGCAAAAATATTAGCGACATAAAACTAAAATTAACGTACAGAAAAGATTCTTTTTGAACTTCATATTGTTTTTTAAGTCATCAATTGTTTGCAAGCCGAACGCCCCCTCTCGGAATTTTAGCAATGCATGACAATGTTTCGATTAGTCGTTTTTCGGAGGCAAGATGCAACTCAGGCAGTACTTTTTTTTGGTCATGTTTGGTAGGCAATTTGGACCAGGGCTAAACCGATTTTAAATACCCAAATTCACGGAAAATTCTTTGTAGTATGTTGATGGTCCGAAAATTTAGAGTACACTATAAGTAAATTAAGAATAATTAAGACGACTAAGTAAAAGTTGTGGAAGGGGGATGGGAATAGATAAATATATGTTTTGGGGGTTGGATATTGGTTTTTTACGATTTGTGGCTGAAATATCCATCCTATTGAAAAAAGTTTAATATAAAAGTTGTAGATAATAAATATAAATATAAAAATTAATCATTTTTCAACGTAACCTGTAAATTATCAAAAAAATCGCTAAAAACAGCTTTTTTGTTTTTAATTTTTAACTCCTGCAAAAATATTTTTTTTAAGAAAATTGGAGAATACTTTATTTTTGTGTTTTAAATAAGCCGTTGGAAAATTAACACAACCAAAACCGATGTGAAGTACCTTGGTCTTCACCTGGATCAGAAACTAACATGGAGGACACATATACAAACGAAAAGACGCCAATTGGACCTAAAATCAAAAAATATGAGCTGGTTGATAAACAAAAGATCTCAACTATCCATGGAAAACAAAATAATCATATACAAGGCCATATTGAAACCTATCTGGACATACGGGATAGAATTATGCGGATGCAGTAAACCAAGTAATACAAAAATACTCCAAGCATACTAATCAAAAATAGTCAGGACGGTTACTGCTGCTCGATGGTACGTCTCAAATCAGACTCTACACAATGACTTGAACATCCCATATGTAACAGAAGTGATTAGGTCCAATGCCAACTGCCAACAAATATAGAAACCATGCCACTGAACATAGTAAGCAGCTAATTAATGAACTCTTCAATCAACCTGTCGAAAGAAGACTAAGAAGATTATGTCCAGAAGATCTCGATAGATAAAAATTCAGAGATCCATCGCTGGATGGAACCTGCCCAAGTCACCTTTCCATATCAGATTTACTAATTACTCTGTATTTGTTATGAGTAGATTGTAAAATGCAATAAATAAATAAAAAAAATAAGCCGTAATTTTTTCAAAGCAAAATATTTATTTTTCGATTTTATAGGTACGAATTTAAATTTTAAAAAAGTATAATTTTCAATCGAAAGAGTTGGTTTACAAATTTTCAATTTTTTAGATTTATCAGTGTTTATTTTCTTCGTTAAAACCTCGACATTAAGATGGTATGAAAAAATATGTTGTTCGTATGTAAAAATATGAAAATTAGGCTTTTTATAAAATCAAAAACTAAATATTTTGCTTTGAAAAAAAAATTAAAAACACAAAAAACGCTTTTAGCGATTCTCTCTAAAATTTTGAGGTTATGTTCAAAAATGATCATTACAAAAGTTTTAGATTTTTCAATTATCTACCACGTTTTCTTTAAACTTTTTTCGATACCATGTCTATTTCAGCCACAAATCGTAAAAAACCAATATCCAACCCTCAAAACTTACTTACCCCACCTCTTGATTTTCCGATCATCTACATATTGCTAAGAACTTTTTTGTTTCAAAAATGATTGGCCCTGATCTAATTCGGATGTCGCCGTCCCATTATCAAGTTTGTTACGTTTTTTGAAACTTGATTTGTAAAAAATTCATACAAAAAGAAGCTGCATTGGGTATATCCTTCTTGAAATTAAATAACCATGGACTTTGTTTGAATTCAAATCAGTGTTCCATAAATGTTTTGACACGTATTGGATGCGTTTTTTACAAAATAAAAATATTGTAGTATTTTGAGCAATATTTTTTGCAGGTATTCGATCAAAGAGCAACTTTAGGTAGTTCCATTGTCGCAACCTGAAATCCCGACCCCTCCCCTCTATCCCACAGTTTTTTCACCTGTGACCCATGAAACGGCCATTCAAGAGACGCGAACCAAGATGGCGTACAAAGTTAACAAATAATTGTTTCTGACGGCCTAAATATTTTTATAAATAGATTTGTTGACTGAACATTAAGCCTGTTAATAGTTTTCAAAAAAAAATTGGCTCGTCAATAGTGCCTCTTGGTTCGCCTTTCGAAATGTCGTTAAAAGCTCAGTTATTTTGGATTTTTGAGGTTGTGTTATGTAATAGTGACGTCCTCTGATAGATGTCGCTGTTACTAGAAAACTCTAATTCAATTAACTGGGATTGAGAGAGCTACCACATGTACATGAATATATTTTACTATAGTGTGTAATTACTAAGGTGTAAAAATTATGATACGATGATAGTTAAAATGACAGTGCGCTAGAATGATATGTAGAGAGTCCACAGGGACATCTCTAAGAGTATGGGGTAACAACTACTATCTATCCTGATACCTATAATATTATAAACAGTAAACCTGAATATTATAAATGTACAATAAATGCCTCAGCCAATAAAATGGTCTTAAAATTGTCTACACCCTGATTTTTTCTCATTCCATTCCTGTTATCCTATTTCGTACCAGACTGATGGCTTAACTATTAAAAAATTAATCTTACTATTACCTACCAATCATCAAACGTCGTTGCTTGTTGGTAAGATCGCTTGAAATTTCATTGCCTGATCCTTCGATCAAACTATAAAACTGATCTGAAAACTTTTTAAAATTTCTTAGGTTAACAACATTCAGAAAGCTCAATTAAAAGTGGAAAATTCTAAACATTATTTGCAACCCTGTATTTTTATTTAAACTTTATTCATTTTAATTTTAATAAACGATTAGAAAAAATTAATCTTCAGCCAGTCCGGTCCTAATCCCATCAAATGACAGAACCGAACTCCAGTTGATTAAAGAAAATAAAGAATCTAGTAGCCCATTGAACTTTTAACGTGTGTAATAAACAACAGTGGAAAATAATTTGAATCGAATATGTTATGAAAGAGTTTATATTCTTAGAAGAAAAATTATTTTGTTAAAAAACGAGTTTTTCAACTCCAAATTTTTGAATCTAAATCCCAAAAGCGGCATCTCTTTTTTGTCATCGCCAGTTGGGCCTTCGAAATCAATTCTATTATTTTTCTTACCGAAGTAAGTGGGGGATGTAATGAAGTTATTTTTTTTAAGCATTCAATTTAAGATCAAATCAAAAATTTATTTCAAATTAAATAAAATGTTCGATTTTTGGCTAGCTCACCGGGTAAATTTTGAATTCTTTAACGAAGAAACTACGGCCTAATCACGCGATGCCTATGTAGAAATAGTAGGGAAAATATTCGGAGAGTCTAAATGGTTTCAGAATTTTAAAATAAGATTAATTCTTATTCACCGGTCAAAATTAAAAGAAAGTCCGAATTTTTCCGCCGTAAAGTAAAAACCCCAAGGGTTTCCGAAATAGATTTTGAGATTCTGTTTTTCTTTTTGGAAAATTAAATTATTTAATTAGAATCTTTCCGAATTAGATTTTTTGAGATTTTGTTTTTGGAAATTAAATTAGTTATTTGAGTTTTTTAGTTTCACTTTAATTATCCGTCCGTTCGGAAGCAAGCCTTTGATTTTTAATTTTCATTTCTGCGTTATAATAAAAGCCGATTAACATTTCTTTTAGGAAATCACTTTGAAATCCGCTAGCAAAGTCCGAGTAAAACATTTCTTTTAAACTTATTTTTTTTTGTTTCGGGTTTTGAGGGTTGGGCTTTGAAATATTATATTTTGAATCTGTAGATATTAGTTTTCGTAAGCAATATATGTGTCAACGTTATTTTTTTGGTTTATAATCACAAACCTTGCCTCTTTTTAGAGTTTAAAAAAATATATTGTTTCTGAAATCAACAAGATGCTTGGAGATTCCGTATTTCCACCTATGCCCCTAAGACGCCGTTTCTAAGGGTTGTGGAGTAAACCACATTAAATAATCTGGCGTTCGAGCAATCTCCGTATTAAGGCGTCACTCGTAAGGCATAATTTTCTTTGTGGCAAGAAAAGGCATACGTAAGGTCAGTACAGTTTTTTACGACAGTTTAATTTTACTTCATAATCCATTTTAATAGAAACAGGAAGTCTGCAAATAATTAATTTTTAAATAAGGACCGGTCGATGGCCTATTGAAAGCCAGTAAAGTTGATTGACTATTATAGAAAATAATTCACCATTTATATATTTCGATTTATATTCAGTGAGACGTTAAGTACATAAACAATCCACGAAAAATATTAAAACTATCTTTTGTTACGACCACATCCCCAACAAGTCATTCATAAGTTTCAAATATTCCGTGCCCAAGGATGAAGTGAGATAGATATATAAAAGTCCAGAACATGGCAACGAATTTATGCTTCGATACATGGGCGTACCGTTACAGAGGGAAATGGGATGTGACACAATATATTTATTTTTTTTAACGGTTTTAATTTTACCGGTTACATAGGAAATTTAAAATACTAATGAAAATATATTTATTTAATCAAATTAATTGTAAAAAAATTTAGGATCAGTTATTTAGCTAGTCCGCTCTGAAACCTAGTGTTCGTCAATGCAGGATCAAGGGAAAATTCATCATTTCCTTGCAAATGTGTCGATGTTGTTTTTATCAGGCTGTTCGACTATCAGGCTATTCGGGATTGAGGTAGGAATAGGGAACTAACTACAAATAAAACACTGATGAATTATTAGTTGTATCATCCTGAAATAATAAAAAAATAATGTTGGTATAGTAGGAACCTTCTACGTTTAGATAAATCCTGAAAAATATATAAACTGTTTTAATCTTATCAAACCTATAACAGAAAAAAATTAGTAAATATCAACTAACGAAAACGTTGGCAGAAGTAACAAATTTCTACATCTACTATTTTTTGTGAGGCAAGCCTCGTTTTATTTTATTTTTTCTCCACTACGCTACATTAAAATTATATACATTCATAATCCACGAAGCAGGCGAGAAGGCATTCACAGTGAAACGACATACAAATCGAATCAAATAAGTAATTAGTTAAAACTACAATTACAGAACACAAAAATTTTCAATAAAAGTTAAGATTCATGGGAAATCACTAGAGTTTAAGCAGTCGGTATTATGGAAATGTTTTTGATTGCTTAAAATATTCAACATATTCTCAAAAGATTGGTTTGACCTTTTACATTACATAAATTTATGCCATAATGTTACTGGAAGTACCTTATATTTTAAGTGAAAAATGTTTGTATTTTAGTAAAGCTTCGCAAAAAAGTATTTTTAAATCTTATAGCCTAAATTTATTAAAAAACAAATAACTGTTTAAATGAAAAATATTACCTAAATACTTAGGTAGTTTGACAGAAAAACAAAATGTGGTTTAATTTTTAACACAATATATGAAACTTACATAATTATAAGTCGTTGCAATAAGTTAAAACAATCCTTTATGCATTATTAAAGAATTACAGTCGATAAAATACTAAATTCTACGCCCCTGAACTATGTTTATAACCTTAAATATAACTTACCCATGAAATGATAAATCGGGATTTAAATAATCCAGTTTGCGGCATACCACACATTGTTGAACCATATTTGTCTATTCAATCAATTTCAACCAATAAATCAATATGAAAAAGAAAATTTTAATCTAGCACGATATAAAACACATTAGTAAACAAACACCAATGTACTGAACATGGCCGACACAAATATACTAGTACCATTCTAATGGTTTCGCTTCATTCATAAATAACAATGTTTGATAGCGCTTCGTTGCCGCTTCTATCAAATTTTCGCAGAAATGGTTGAAACATTGTAAAGTATCTTTGTCAATATTTACCTAGCAATATAATTTGTTGTGTTATTAGTTTCGAAAATTAGTGTTAACGTAGATGTACAATTATTTTAGCGAAACAAAATATCTCATTTTCCAAGATAATTTTTAAATAGATTTAGGATTATGGTAATGACGGAAAAAAATATGATAACTTTGACAACATTGAAACTGATAATATAAATTCAATAACACAGGGTTTAGACTGTTACGTGTTGTTGTCCCCAGCCGAAATGTCAACAAACTCGATCTTATTTCTAAATCTATGGTTACGACTATATGCGGAAGTAGCTCATATCGCACAAATAAATGAGTCAGAAAGTTGCCAACATCTGTCACATTTAAAACAGTGATGATATCAACTTAAAACTGTTACGATATGAATATTTCATATCAGTTTTGAATTTTGCATTTCTATCTAGAAGACAGCAACTACCAAATCAAAGACAGAAAGTTTAAAAGTAAGTATCAACATATTAAGTTCATTTAATTGTTGTTTCTTATTAAATAATTTTTATCTTTGGAATTTGTTTTAATTATTGGTAGGAAAAATATTGTACATACCGCGTTAGAAAGTGATTTTCACACTCGTCCAGTTTCCTCCTGTGAAATAAGTCACTTTCTACACTTGTTATGTAATATATTACTGCTAACCAATCAAGAGTGCCTTTTAATAATTTACCTAATTTGGACACGAAATGTGTATCGGAAATATTTTTAATGTTAGATCTATTCTGTTATTTTTGTTTTCTTGCGTTTTTTACCTCGTAGGCTAACCAGCTGAAACGAGAATTCAACCACCATCCAACAATTCTATAAAGAGGTTTTTTCCCAATAATATAACACAAAGTTGCAACATATTATTTCGTTAATCAAGTTCCTTGCCGAATACAAAGTTAAATTGCGACATGATCTTATTTTCTCCAATAAAAGAGGTAAATCGTTTCGGAGAAAATGTATTAAAACTGGCATTGGTGCCTGGACATCAGGGTATCGATGACAATGAGAAAGCACCGAAATGCGCTGTCTGAAGGGCCGTAAAAAACTGGATCAGGGAAAGACTATTGCAACACTAGCAAAATATGTTAGGGCAAGAACACGGAAAATGATACATAAGAAGACCGTGTTCCAAAACAACAGCTGAACTGCTGTTATTGGACAAAAGTAAGCTGAGACAGATAACAGAACTCATGATTAGTCACCCACCAGTAAAAGAGTTCCTAAACAAAATAGGACTGAACCCTAGGGCTATACAACATGTATTGTGCGAAGTTTTAACACCCATCAAAAAAACTGTACAAACTAGTACAGGGTACAAAAATGCTGGACTGGGTAGAGTAACAAAATGGGCAGCCATATCGGAGATCTTAGATCACACAGGCCCAGAAAGAGAAAAAAAATCAATCCTATTACAATATTTTGCGAAATTATACGAATTAACTGAGAATTTGTGTTAGAATCAATAAAAATTATTTCCGTTCACTAAAAATGTACTTCCTGTAGCGTAACTGGGCGTTTACAAAGTCTTCGTCACTTGGAAATTCGATCAAATCAAATCATTTCCGCTCCATTTATCAATATTACTGATAGATGTTAACTTTATTTATAAATATTTAATGTAATTCAAATCTATTTTCATATTTTACATAATTCCAATTATATCCCTCAATATAGTTTCCGATCGCAGACTCCAAAGCGCCACAAATCTCTATTTACCCGATAAATTTATGTCGTTCAAAACACTATTCAACCGCATATTGTAGATTGAAACCCCTAGTTAAATTAATTGAAACCGTCAATTAAAGGTGTCTCATTATAAAACCACAATTTGAGCAGAGAAATACCAGCAACAGCTTCAGTTGCGCCATCTAATGGGGTATGAAAGTAGTAGTCATTATCGATTGGTTTATTCGCATAGGAAACCTGCTCAAAAAGTTTCAATTCATGTTTTCTTCATTTTATCGGTATCTATAAAACATATTTTATTTTAAGAAATTCAAACCCATTTCCCTCAATACAAATTCAAACGATAATTGCCACTATTGTCCTTTAGTTTCTTATACAAAATTCATTCTGCGTAAACCAAATTTTAATTTTTTTGAATTTTTTTCTAGCTTCTAGATCCATTTATATCCCAAATAACTCAAAAATGTCCCAAACATTTTTTTCGGTAATTTTGACATTGCCAATCGTTTCTTAGACAAAATTCATTCTGCGTAAACCAAATTTTAATTTTTTTGTCTTTCTTTTAGATTACAGGTCCCAAAAAACTCACCTTTTCCCTCAAAAATGGCCCAAACTTTTTTCCGATAATTTTGACATTACCAATCGTTTCTTAGATTCTAGATCCATTTATATCCTAAAAAAACTCACTTTTTCGTTCAAAAACGGCCTAAAAAATTTTTCCGGTAATTTTGGTATTGCCAATCATTTCTTATACAAAATTGATTCTGCGTAAACCAAATTATAATTTTTTTGTAGATTCTAGGTCCATTTATATCCTAAAAACTCACTTTTTTCCTCAAAGCCCAAACATTTTTTTTTCGGTAATTTTGACATTACCAATCATTTCTTAGATAAAATTCATTCTGCGTAAACCAAATTTTAATTTTTTTTGTAGATTCTAGATCCATTTATATTCTAAAAAAACTCACTTTTTCGTTCAAAAACGGCCTAAAAATTTTTTCCGCTAATTTTGGTATTGCCAATCATTTCTTATACAAAATTGATTCTGCGTAAACCAAATTATAATTTTTTTGTAGATTCTAGGTCCATTTATATCCTAAAAACTCACTTTTTTCCTCAAAGCCCAAACATTTTTTTTTCGGTAATTTTGACATTACCAATCATTTCTTAGATAAAATTCATTCTACGTAAACCAAATTTTAATTTTTCTTATTTTTTTTTTGAGATTCTAGGTTCATTTATATCCCAAAAACTCACTTATTCCCTCAAAAATGGCCCAAACATTTTTTTTCAGTAATTTTGACATTGCCAATCGTTTCTTAGACAAAATTCATTCTGCGTAAGCCAAATTTTAATTTTTTTTGTAGATTCTAGGTCCATCTATATCCTAAAAACTCACTTTTTTCCTCAAAAATGGCCCAAACATCTTTTTTTCGGTAATTTTGACATTACCAATCGTTTCCTAGTTATAATTCATTCTGCGTAAACCAAATTTTAATTTTTTTTGTAGAATCTAGGTCCATTTATATCCCAAAAAACTCACTTTTTCCCTCAAAAATGGCCCAAACATTTTTTTTCGGTAATTTTGACATTGCCAATCGTTTCTTAGGCAAAATTCGTTCTGCGTAAACCAAATTTTAATTTTTTTTTAATTTTTTTTGTAGATTCTAGTTCCATTTATATGCTAAAAACACTCACTTTTTCGCTCAAAAATGGCCCAAAAATTTTTTCCGGCAATTTTGGTATTGCCAATCGTTTCTTAGACAAAATTCATTCTGCGTAAACCAAATTTTAATTTTTTTTTAATTTTTTTTGTAGATTCTAGGTCCATTTATATCCTAAAAACTCACTTTTTTCCTCAAAAATTGGCCAAACATTTTTTTTCGGTAATTTTGACATTACCAATCGTTTCCTAGTTAAAATTCATTCTGCGTAAACCAAATTTTAATTTTTTTTTAATTTTTTTTGTAGATTCTAGGTCCATTTATATGCTGAAAACACTCACTTTTTCGCTCAAAAATGGCCCAAAAATTTTTTCCGGTAATTTTGGTATTGCCAATTATACAAAATTGATTCTGCGTAAACCAAATTTTAATTTTTTTGAATTTTTTTGTAGATTCTAGGTCCATTTATATCCTAAAAAACTCACTTTTTACCTCGAAAATGGCCTAAACATTTTTTTTTTCGGTAATTTTGATATTGCCAATCGTTTCTTATACAAAATTCATTCTGCGTAAACCAAATTTTATTTTTTTTTGAATTTTTTTGTATATTCTAGGTCCATTTATATCAACAAACCCAAAATATGAAACTTATACCTAACCCTACCAGCCGACGATGTTTAACCCCCCCCCCCAAATCTCTGGGCTGTGACAAGGGAGATAAAAAAACTTGCACCATTAGTTATTTATTTATTTATTTATTTATCATACTTTTTCATACATAATATTAAGACTATATTTCAAATAATACCGATATTGATTTTAAATTATGTTTACAAAAAAAATCACAAATAAAAAATAATACCGTTTAAATATTGAATAAAGAAAGCTGGGCATATTATTATAAGATATTACGAAAAAGAGACAAAGGTTTTGCAAAGTCTAAGAGAAATTACCTACTTTTAATTTACGCTTATAATATCGTAGACGTTCCATATTTTCTGTTAGTTTGAAATTTTCTCATAGAAAATCTCCCATTAGGCTGCCCCTTGGGATACTAATTTTTCACATAATTTGAGTACGATAAAATAAATGAAAAAACACACAACCCCATAGGCTACGTAGGATATGACCTAGAAAGTGTACCAAAAGTCATAAATAAAAATGATTCATTGTCAAGATAATCACGAAAACAGGTATCCAACACAATATCTGGCCTGTTGTTTGTCGCCTTCCGAATCATCGCTCTCACACTCACATTCTTATATTGTCAATTCAATGTTTAAAACGTAACTTCATCGTTATATGATTGGACTAAAAAATCTTTAACTAAATCTTACATTATATTATTTATCTTTTCTCGATCCATCTTGTCTCCACTAATCTCTGCACATCCACCTGGTTCCTGCGTGTTGTTTCAGGTCCTCTACCCATCTCATCTGTGGGTTTTCTCTTCATCCAATTTATAGTATACTTGTTCCATCGATTGACTTTTTGCTTTATGTTGTCCATTTTAGTTTTACTACATCTCTAACGTCTCTTGCATTTATTTTGTCTCTTATTTTCATGCATTACATTATTATAAAAATTGTTTGATATACTTAAAGAATTGTTGAAGTTATCGTTTTTTATTTATGATTTTTAGTACACGTAAAACGGCTTATCTCCGGGTCTATTAATCTTCTTTTGTTGATTGAAAATTATTTTAAAAATATTCACAATTAGCTTGTTGTATTTTTATTTAGTAATCGTTACAAGTAACTGTTAAATGTTACGCATTACCCTAGCTTGAAAAATATACTGTAAATCAATCCTTAAAGACACCAAAAATTACGTTTGTTGATTATTTTTTTGTGACACGTGCAAAGATTATAAAAAAAATAAAAGGTTCAAGAACTATCTTTAAAAGTCACTGTTATACTGGTATCATTATCATTGTCTTTTCTGAGGGTTATTATTATAGGGTCTATTAAGTTTTCCATTGCTATATCCACTTTCCAAAATGAATTTTCCACTTTTCTCAAATGTTCTCCATTTACATCTGAAACTGCCTTCAAAAACAAATTGTTTTGAGAAACATAACCTTTTAATTGTTTTCAGATCAGTTCAATGGGATTTAACTCTGCATGGTAAGGAGTCAATCTGAGAATTTCAATTCCTTTTTCTCAGGCCATATCATCTATAATATATTTTTTCTACAACCACTATGCAAAACACGCTTTTCTACACAAATTTTGTAATAATTTAAAATGGTAAAAGTACACACTATGGCACTTTTCCCCACAGAAATGTCAAAATTTTATAGTTACAAACAGCAAACAACCATAATGAATTGATTTTGTTAGGTACACCAACACAGCTATGACCTGTCAACATTTTTTTGACAATTTAACATTATCATTTTAGTGAATAATTTCTAGGTGTTCAAATTTTAACTAACAATTCTGTAAGTAAATTATTTATTTTAATTTATTAATTATAAAAACAAATTAATTTATTACGCATTGTTTTAGGAATTAAGAATCAAGATCAAAATTTATCTTTTGAGTTGTCGAATTCCGAGACATAACAATTCAAAATTGTTCAAATTTCACTATTAACTATAAGTTTAACTGATTTTTCTATATTCAAAAATTCATTTTTTAAATTCTTTCTGTTCAAAGTTTAAATAAAATACCTATATGTATAAGTTACTATTTTCTTTCATTAATAAACGTGGTTGTAGAAAAAATATTGTGTACAACTCGTACGCAAAGCACTTTTCGCACTTGTTGTACAAACTACTATTTTTAATTTGTTTTTATGTTGCTTTGCTATTACGAGTAATTCTGGCTTTATATTATATTTTTCGAATGAAGCCATTTTGAAATATATATTAATACAAAATTCCGAATCAATTAAAATACATAAGATACGGCTATGAATAAATAAAGTCTGACTTATCTGTCAAAAGAACAGGTTTATTACAGTAAAAACCATGGAAACATGATTAAATCAAACGAAATCTTTTATTAGGCCGATCAAATGTATTAAAATTTTCATTTTAACTACAAATAAGCATTGGAGAATGAGGTAAAAATAAAATTTCTACCTCTTAAACCTGTACTAAAAGAAACATAATAATATGTATATGTTTTAAGGATTGTTAATTTTTTGTTTGAAACACCAGGTAGTGCTTAAAATGAAACAATTATATCTAATAAATATTAGATTAAATGTTAAACAAAATGCAACAAGCTAAATAGTCGAGTCAATAAAGCTTAAAAATCGACAAAGCTATTAATCCTCAAAATCTGGTGCAATTTTGGTCGAACTTTTATCAAAAATACCGCGGGGGCAGAAAATATTTTGAACTTCAACGAGAAAATGTTTTATGAGGCTTCAGAATAAAGATTTTCGAAAAAATTTAATATTTTTTTGAAATTAAACATTTATAATAAAAATCTGTATTTGAGATATTTCCTAAATGCCCCCCGCCCTGGTCTTTTTTTTTAGTTTTTATTTATTATCTTTTGGTAGTGTGTTACATTTTTCTAGGACATTTCATTTTCCTAATTCCCTGCTATAGGAGTTTTCCTCCTTTTGGCCTTTAATTTTTAAACTTCGCAGACTCGACTAAACCCATTCTCTTTTATATTATATTTTGTAATTATTCTTTTTTGATAGTTAAAATACGTATTTAATTGGTACTAAGTATCACTTTTCTAGTCTTCATGACCATCCTTCCTCTTGGTTCGCAAGTCCTCTTTCTTTTTCTAAGAGGTCCTCCTAGCACCTTAAAATCCTCTTTACCGTTTACATCGATATCACCTTTAACGATTTTTTTCTCCTCTATTTCAGTTTGACTAGAACCATCCTTCTTTTCCACCTCCTTAATTTTGTCTTCCTTCTTTATCGGTAAAGGTATTGGTATAGGAATGGGGATGGGTATTGGAAGAATCATCGGGTAGGGTACTATAATAGTGGGAGGAGGAATTAAAGAGTCAAAAGATTTTCGTAAAATTAAATTGGGAGTGGTAGGTAATGGACCAGTCTGCGTTTCAGGTTGGGGAGAAGGTACCCTGGGCTCCACCGGCAGTTTTATGGGTTTGAATAAAGGAAAATCGTTGTCCGATTCTGGTAATTTATTTTGAAAATCCGTAGGGGTATGTCTAACCCTTAAATCTTGAGGGACATCTTCTACTGATAAGGAAACTTTGAGCATGTCATTGCTATTGTTACAAGTTATGGTAGCTGGTAACCTCTTTCTGGTTTTCTTCTGACTTTTAATTCTATTTCTTCTACTTTCTGGTACTTCTATCATTTTTAAAGAATGAGGGGATGATACCAAACTAAGCGGTGACATTTGAGAAGATTTCTCGGGAGGTTTTGGCGAAATATCCGGAGAGGGACTACGTAATTCTGGAGACTTGCAATTTTTTAACCACAAGTCTGGTGTGATGAGATTTGCGCTAGAAGATTCTTCGACTCGCAGGTGGGGGTGAAGTTCTAAATGAGCTCTAGTTTCCCTACAAAACAGATGCATTTTGTATTGGTTTAAACATTTGTCTGAGCAGAACTGAAGTTGAGATGCACCATCCTGCAAAAAAAACAGTTTACAATTCAAAATAGTTATATTTGTACTAAGTGCGTAAAATGAGTATTTTTTTAATGGCACATGAGAGTGTTAATTTTTGTCGAATGTGCCTCGAAAACACGGAATACAAACAACATTTTTTGTACAATTGTGAATTTGAATTTACATCGTCCCCAGTGGTATTTCTGTGTCGTTACTATAGAAACGGTTTGTTGGCACGCCGCGTGTTTGACTGTTTGACTGTGTTTGCTCGTAGTTGCTTCAATTTCAAGTTATTTTCAAGAAGATGGATGTTGATTATGATAGTGGTAGTGATAGCCCATCAGATATATCTAGTATGTTACCGGCCAAATCCAAGTTAGTATATGAGAAAACATATGACCAATTTCGTGAATGGTACGACAAGAAACATGTAAAAAAGGTTTCTGAAAATGTGCTGAAAATCTATCTCCGTAGCAAAAGCATATATAGAAGATAGTTTGAATAACAAAATTGAGATTTCTAACAAAATATTGAATTGTCCATCTTCTTCCAAATAAAATATCTGATAAAATTGTGAAATCATCTATTCAAGAAATATCTAACGTTTCTGATCAGCAGCAACATGGAACATCTTCGAGAATTTATGTTGGAAGTAATTGTTCAAACTTTACTATCAATTATTATTGCAATAATTGAAATTGTTTTATGATGAATAATCAATTATTAATTGGCTCTGTTAAAAATAAATCCTTCATAAAGTAATATTTCATGTTTATTTTGTGAATTATTTTGGCAGTGAAAAAAAGTAAATATTTACGCATCAATAGAGATGCAGAAATGTCAAGTTTTTTTGACAGTTGTACAAAAAACTTTTTTTTCTCTTTTTACAAGGCCATCCATATTAGGAGGCAGCGGGAGTAATTTTTTTCTTGTTTGTTGAATATTTATTTGGGCCTTGCAATGTACAAGATTCCGGGATGTTAAATTTTATATCGGACACCTCAAACATTCAAAGAATATTTGTAACGAAGGAAATTAATAGCTTTTTTCCTCAAGATTTTCCAAATTATTTTAACAAACAGGCAAGTAAAGTTTTTCTTCTTACCTGGAAATCTACATACGAAACAGCATGTCTGACATGTCGGCACCAATCACAAGTTTTGTTCTTTTTAAAATTTGCCCTTCTAGACTGAGAAAAACAGAGCTCAGAGCAGAATAGTGTTGAACCAGATGACAAGGCAGTAGACGATTCGTCAACTGTTTTCCCGCACCATCCACAGCCATCTAAAAAATTAAAAAATTACTTCAAATAAGAATCAAAAGTTTAAAAAAATTATTTCATCTTAAACACCCTGTATCTCACAGGGCATAACATTTAAAATATTCTTTGTGAATTTATACAATATTTAACTTTCAGTTCAAAAATATTTTAGTTTGATTTGAATGTTGATTTCTCGATTTTCAGGTCAGGACAAGATATCAAGATAAAACTATTCTCGTTCAAGATGAAGGTTACAAAATAGATTTATTTTTATTATTTGGCTGAGGTTTAAATCAATTTTTAATGGTGACCTTTGTACTAATTAAATTTTTTATTTATATAAAAATTCTTAAATTAAAATAATGTTTGGAAAATTAACGATATGCCAAAAGAATAGTGATCGGTAAAAAAATCGACTTTACTACATCTTTGATTTTATTGATATGTCGAAATATATACAGGGTGAATCCACCAACGAAAATACCGGGAAATATTTAACAAATTACAAAATATTGGTTTAATCTTCCAAATTTATCTTGATGCCTTCAAAATACGCCATATTTGTTTAATGACTTCAATGGACTCGAAACGTCTTCCACGAAGTGGTAATTTGAGTTAGGGAACAAGGAAGAGTCACACCAACTTTACAAAGCAACAAATTCCCAACTTGCATTGAGGTTGCAAATTTTTTTGTCCGTTTTGCAGATAGATATTGACATACGCGTGTTTGGAATTTGATTTTCTGCTCTTACATCAACGTATTTATTTATCAATTATTTATTACTGTTTTCGAGAGTACAATGGAAAATATCACAGCCAGGACTTTCCAGAATTTTTAAACGCCTTTTACGAGGTTGCTACGTCGAACTGTTTTTCTTTAAAAATTTTTCATTAGGTAACTGTTCAATGTTATAATTTTTATATACTTTTTAATTGCAGTTAATTGCAGAACTTTGATAGAAATAAAATATCGCCCCCTAATTTATTCCTGGGAGTTTTTTTGGGGCTTTTTTTAGTTGATATTAATTTTTTAAACAAGATTTTTGTATTTATTCAAAAACAAAAAAAAACGAATAATGTATAACGCAAATTGAAACCCTACATATCGCAAATTTTCTATATCTTCGGCTGAATTCCAAGTTCATTAGAATCGAAATTCAATTATTACTTAACAAATGATCACAATTATAACAAAAACATTAATCAGTATCCAATTTCTCATCGATATTAACAAAAGGTATTTGAATTACATGAGCACAGCGAAATTCATTTTATCATGCTGGTTGTTTTGTAGTAATTATTAAAATTTTTATTTTTCTCTTACCCATACTTTTTGATGTAATTTATTGAAAGCAGGAAACAGTTTCATATTTTATATCAAAATTATTAATTCGCCTGATTAATAGGGATATTTGTTGATTACATTTTATTTATTATTATTTCATTAAATTTGTTTAAAATAGGTAAACTATTTTCCAACTGGAATAACTAATAAAACATTGCAAATGTGCTATCAAATACAGTGTCATTCCTAAAGTACGCACCATATGGGTTTAAGGGTTTTTCGACAAAAATTTATTCGTGATAAAAGTCTGTGCATCCCCTAAAACTAAACATGCACCAACAAAATATAGTAAAACACTCGTAATATACGAGGAGCCTTCAAAAATTTGATTTTGAGACAAGAGTAAAGTACCCTTATTTGGAAAAATAAGGCTGAAATAATTAATATTTTTAAATACATGTTAATATCTCAAAAACGCTTAAGATTGGGTATAGGGAAGTGAACATAAACTGTCGTTCTTTTCGGCCTTAGAATTAAGTAAAAGAATAAAAATATGGTTGTTTCATTTAAAAAAATGAAGATATTTGACATTTTTGAACTTGAACTTTTCATCATTTTTTAAACAACCCTGTATACAAAAAAGAAGTTTTCGACATGTCACCAGTTGCCTTGATCGTCCTACTAATCAACCAGGCAAGTTGTTTTTTATTTGGTATTGTGGATGTTCACACAGAATTTTCAATATGAAGGTCTGCACCTGTCAATTTTTTATTAAAAAAATTAATATCTCGATAAATATAAATTTTAGGTATAGGGTATTCTACACAAAGTAACAAAATTTAATGTAGAATTCGAAAAGTGAATAATATACAGGGTGTCCCATTTAAAATAACAAAGTTGCTACTCACTTCCGGTATAACTGGAAATGTCATGTCTTTCAAAATATTTTCAATGAATTCGCCATAACTTGAGACCCATATGTCCCAATTTTCATAAAAATCGTGTAGGTAGTTTCCAATATACAGATAGTGTAAGCTCGTCGTGAAACACCCTGTATCTAAGAGGCAAGGTGGTAGTTATACAAGTTACTTATGTTCAACCATCCACGATGTTTTAGCTTACTTGATACATGGTCATATTTTCTTATGCCAAAGACAAAAGGGCAACAATTATTTTGAATTTTTTGCAATCGAAATTTAGTAACTTGATCTAAGCAAGGATAAAAAACCAAAAGCCCATAATTAAGAATTGGCATCACCATGGTTCTATACAATCGATGTAGAACTAGATATGTTTTTTTTTACTAAAAGTGTGACATGCTCTTGAAATCGAAGGCTACAGTCATAAATTATTCCTAAATTTCTACAACTATTAACAATTTTTAATGGTCCATTTTTAATAACTAGTTTTAAGTTTTGTTCAATAATGGCTTTGTAGGTATGAGGACAATATAGCAGAGAATTACATTTTTTCGCATTTAGTTTAAGGTTATGATTACTTGAGTAGGTACAAATAGCTTCTAAATCCCGATTTATTATATGAGATGCTAAATTTACAGTTTCAGGTACAAATGAAAAATACAGTTGTGTATCATCTGCAAATGAGTGTAATTTAAACTATCCAAAGATTTATGAAGGTCAGAGATATACATAGTCGTATATTTGTTGATAAATAACTTTTTATAAGATTTTAGACATTGCTGGGAGAATGCTTATTGGCGAAGATCACTAGGGAACTCAGGTTTATTTGATTTAGGCAAAGGTTTTATTAACGCATATTTCCAAATATCTGGAAAATAACCGACCTCCAGACAGCAATTAATAATATGGGTTATAAAAGGAGCAGAAAGTTATAGCATCTTTCCAGAAGTGTTGTCACTTCCAATAGCATCCGATTTCAAACCTAATACTAGTGATTTTTATCATTTTCATTTTCCGAAGATCAGCATACTGTTAAGAATTTTTTTATTTCAAAAATGATTGGCCTTGGTCTATTTCAAGTGTGTTTTGTTTCTTGAAGTAAGTCTGTCTTCATAATTTCTTTTTTGAACCATTTCTTCTTCAAGCTTTTTGAGATACCAACAGAAGAAAGTTTATTTATGGCATTTTCAATATTGAAGAGAATCCTTTATCGTATTCTTATGTATCTGGAATTAAGATGCAGATTCATCCGTATTGAATACCCTTTTAATTAAACCTTTTTCAAAACCTTGGCTTTGAAGGCCCGTATGGTAACTGACTCCATTTATACGTTCTGAATTATCGCCACGTAATCCTGGGACATCCTTTGGCCCTTAAAAGCTTCTTATTGTGTATTTGGAAAAATATTATGTCTTACAAATATTTATAAGCACATAAACAAATTACCACAAAAAGCTTTAAAATGGTATATGAAAATCGGCACATGTTTCCTGTTCATATAAAAAAGCAGCTTTGCGAAACATTAGTTTTATCTGTATTTAATTATTTAGATGCTTTATATGGTCCCAATTTAAGCGTTTTATATAAGATAAAAGTTCAGAAAGTTCAGAATTCATGTCTTCGTTTGATCTTCGGCATCAGAAGACGACAAAGAGTGTCACATAAGTTAAGGGAAATTGAATGGTTGAGTATGGAAAAAAGAAGAAAACTTCATTTTGTTGTATTATGTCATAAAATAATGGTAAGCAAAAAGCCTTCATATGCACCGTAAAATTACCTATCGCTCAGACATTCATTATCTGTCCCCCATTTTAAGTTAGAGCTATATAGGCGATCATTTAGTTATCAAGTTTATTATCTCTACAACCTAGTTTTAACAGATTTTAAAAGTTATACTGTTTCTAAACTCAAAACAACATTTAAAAAATATCTTTTAGATAATCAAGCCTAATTATTATTTTTTCTTGGTCGGTGTTCATGACATATCTGCATTGCCTCACTGGGTATTTTAGAGTTTCTGAGTTTCTGAATTTAAATTTTTCGTGTAGTTCAACAAATTTTCTTAGTGTAAATAGGTCACCAATCTGGAAAATGCAATTTCAATTAATTTTCAATTAATATTTCTGGATTTTGTCATTGTTACGCTGTTTTTACACAGGTCCTTTAGGGTTAAGTGGAGGAATATTTTTAACTGTGCGTGTAGCGCATATTTAAAAATATACTTCGCCCTTTATTTTCCTAAATTATCTTAGATTATTACTATTTATCATGTAAATATTGTATCTTGGAAAATAATAAAGACGGTTATTATTATTATTATTATAAAAAAAAATAGAATTAGGCATCAGGTATTTTGATATTTTTAGATATTCAAAACACAACATTCGACCCTTTGTGCGAATCAAAATAACCAAATGGTTTATAATATCTAGCACGCGCTGACCGATATTACACCAACGGCTGAAAATAACTTGGATTATCTTTCACTTTTGTCTAATACAACGAGCTCAATGCACAGCATTCAAATGATTTTGCGGTTTCATGATCCATAATTACAAATTAAATTGTTCGTCACTTATTTTTCGTTTTTAAAATTTCTATTATTTAGACTTTTTCGATAATTATTAAACGCCTTTTGCGAGGTTGCCACGTCGAAATATTTTTATTTAAAACTGATGATAATTTTTTTATTTATTTTAATGACAGTTTATGAACAATAAGAGAAATTATTATATAAGCGCCAACACACCTTCTTCCCCACTCATGTTTACAGTCGCCCTATCAATTTATTTTATGGAAATTCTAAGAAATCTTCACCCTGTTATATATTCAATGAAGGGTGAAAAATTACCAAACAATTCATACTTCTATCAAATTGTTCCAGGAATTGCCTTCAGTTTCATTAATCACGTAAAAAGTGTGTGCAATCGTAATAAATTTTTATTCATGACTTGCATTTTTGCATATTTAGTAGTTGGCAGTATTTATAAAAATATAAGTAAAACTAACACTATTGGAATTTATAATTGATAGATATTTTACTCAACTATATAAATTTATAGACCAGGGCCACATCGATTGTAAATACCCGAATTCTTGTAAAATTCTTAGAAAATGGAATTTGCGATACCGAAACTTTTGAAAATATCACATTGATATTAATAGACAGGATCTTAGCCCAAACTGGATTTGTATTATTGTAAATATTTTTTATTTTTACCTGAAGGTTTTGGTGACAATCCAGAACTGTTGCTTCCAGAATGTGACCTGCAAGTTCTAGAAATTCTTAAGTCTTCCCTAGGACTATCGTAACCATACCACCCAAGTAACTCGTTCATAGCGTTTTGTGCAAATTCCTAAAAAAAAAAGAATAACATGAATGTGCAATATATAAGCAAACCAAATTTGTTCGTATGTCATTTTCGGAATTAGAATGATTATCTTCAGTGCAGCCTTTATTTGATACTGCGTCTACTGGTAGCTGATTATCTTTATACTGAAGACCAAGCAATACTTCTTGTCTTTCTCGCAATAAAGGTTAAGAGAGAAAACTAAATGCTATTAAGGCCTTGTTCATTTTCCTCTAGATTTAAATGCAACTTTAACCATTGTTTTGTATCAAATACTATTAAACGAGCAAGGTTTGTATGTCTGTGTGTATGTATGTATTATGTGTCCGGAGGATCTCAAAATCCACTCGTCAGAATTCAATGAAACTTTCAGGGTAGACTAATTCCTATTTAAATCGGCAAAAAATGCAGGTATCATGTCTGTGAAAATTCGATCTTCCGAGATATTTACAAGAAAAGTTAAGCTTTTAGTTTATTTCCTAGCAACGGCAGACAACACAGAGGTAATATAACCTGTTTCTATAGTAAATTTTTTATTATATATTTTGTTATGTCATTTGAAAACGACTTTCATTCAAGAAAGTCAAAACGTCAATTAAGGCCTCCTTTTTTTTAAATAAGTGGTTTCATTTCCATTAGAAGAGAAACTGATAAATATTAGTTTAATTTGTCAGTTTTTGGCATTGTCAAAAGTAGTTAATTGTCAATCATCGATCATCGATAAAAATCATATCATATTTCTGTGCGAGGGGTATTCCAAAGCAACGTTTAGTAACGTAGTCCCGATACATAATGTTGGTCTAGTAGTGGCCGACGAAAACGTTGATGGAGTGATGATGGAAAATCGTCATAAGAAAATAACCTATTTTTGTAAATATCAACGTCAAGGTTTGACTTTATTTAATTTCGCCATAATAACCTACAAATTTTGACAACTACTGACACGCACATCTCTGGGTAAACGTTAAGATTATGAGGCCGGCTGGGATTTTCATGAAATTTTCACAGATGCTATAAAACATGATAAAATCAATATAGCAATAGAAATTTTTGCGCGGAAAAATATTTTTCACGTTTTTAAAAAAAATATATTGAGACAAATAATTACCGATGGTGGCGCCACATTCCTCGATCAGCTGTTCAACGAAACGCGTAACTTTTGATAAATAGTGCATTAAGTTATACTGAGGGAATGGTTTATTTGTAGTATTTTAAGACTTTTTGTGATTGTTTGAGGTTTTTGATTTGGAAATTACCAAAATATACCTGTACACTTAAGTATTTAGACTCAATTGAACCTGTTTTTTGTGTCGTTATTCTAAAATTGAGGTTATTTATTTCGCATATCTTACGTTTTTCAAAAATTTATTGTTTACTTCTGTTTCTGTGTGCTTTTTTTTGTGTTTCAGGATGAATATAGCCTAGAGGTATTATCATCTTCACCTCTTCTAATATAGAATGATATTGGAAGGGAGCTAAATGATATGCCAAAGAAACATACAACAGTTTTCTGCTGATAAATTTTATTTCAATTTTTTCAGGATAATAATTGTAATTGTAAAAGTGATTTAAATAAAAAATGATTTCTGAGAGCCTACTTTTGATTGATTTATGGTAAAATATATCCTATTCCTTGTTTCAAAATTATTTTTTAAATCAATATCAAATTAAAATATAAAAAATTAAGAAAATTATTTCTTGGCTTAAAACACTTCATAGGCCATCAAATGTATCTGTTGCAAAACTTTTTGTTTTGTTTATCTACAATGTTTTTTCAAAATAAACACAAAATGTATATTTTTTAATCCTTTATTTTAACATAAGTTCAAAGCTAACTTTGAATTATTCAGTTTTAGTAGTATTTAACATTTTATTATATTAATTAATTACTAATTGTAACTGTATAATTATTGAAAACAGGTGTTGTACAAGAGGGGAACATAATAATGGTATTTTTAAAATTATGATGTGACAAAGGTTTTATTTTACTGAATATTACCTTTAGAAAAATGATAAGTTGAAATATCAGCAATGATGTGCACACCTAATTAGATTTTAAGTTTACATATATAAAAGTACAACTGTACACTGTTTGTAAAGACAAGTTTACTTAGTTTATAGGCAACACTTTGCTGTCTTCTAACTAACCATCATTCCTGGCACATTTAATGGTTTTAACATCAAGTGGCTTGCTGGGCAAATGATGTGATGGCACACCCTTTTTGCACTACTTGGGTGCTATTTTGTTTGAAAGAATATCTGCAAACATTTCAGTAGTAATCAAGAAATAATCTCAGAAATGCTAATCTTTATCATACCTGATTTTGTAATATAATCTTCAGATTTAAAATTGATTATACTTTTCCCTGAATTTACGACGATCAACTTCCTCGATGACACCTTTTTTGTTGCTTCTTGGGTGGATCATAATGGAAGTGTAATTCCGGATTTTTAGATTTCCTAGAGGTATACCCATAAACGCAATAGTTTGTATTATTTTAACTAACAAACAACAGCAAAATACACGAAGCACAAAATCAAAACACACGTTCGACTGCAGGTAAACCAACAAAGTTACGCTTTTGGTGCAGTTCAAATTAATACCGGTGGTGTCGCTGCAAAGTTGTGTTCGTCTCAATATATTGGGACACTCACTCCCAAGACAACCAAATTCAGTGCGTTGAAACGATTATTTAACATATTTTTCCAATACAAACGCATAGGTAGATAACTTTTCTACAATTGCCCAAGTAGCAATTTATAACCAGAATAAGCCTGGAAAGTATTAAAAAAGAAAAAAATGTTCATTTGACGGACATAAATAATTTGCTTGTCAAATGATAGCCATCTCATAAATTCAAAGTTGAAAATACAACGTTGCCAATTCAATTTCAGAAATCATCGATTTAGGTAAATATTTAATGGAACGTTGAGTAACACTGTTAGAATGGACACTTGTCAAAATGTACTAAAAATATGTGTAATAGTTTTGGTTTCAATCATCTTTTTCCGAGTTAAATATTCGTACGTCTATGCTAGACTTTAATATTGAAACTCGGTTTGTTAAATTTAATAAATCTTCGGGCAAATATCGTCACATCGTGACTTTTTTTTTTAAATGAAAAATGTAAGTGTGTGTTTTCGTTATACAAAATGCATGGTAAAATCAAAAATTTTGTAGGTCCAGATATTTGTTCTCTAACCGAGACCTTTGAGATCTATTGTTCAAAACCCTACAATTAGTAGTTACTCGGGAACTCCAATTCTTTCGTCAAGTTCAGGGTTTTTCCTGGATGGCAAGCTTATTTGCGTGACAAAGCAACGCAATTGCATATTAAGTGTTCGCCTGTTTCAACCTCTCGTCTTCAGTTTTGCCCATTTTCTTGAGATGGTACCTGACATTGCAGTGACCTGTGATGGTTCTTAGCCCGTTCTTGTTTATCTTAAGAATTACTTTACACCGAGAGGAGTGTTTTATGAAGATTTTTGCCTGTCTTACAGGCTGGCTCTGGACCCACGACAGTTTTCGAGTCCGCCTTTGTTAGCTCGTCCGCAGCTTCGCTGATGACCTGGTGCCCACAATAGACTGAGTTTGTTGCCTCTTTCCGGATGCTTTAGAGATTGGCGGCATTTTCACGTGGAGATAGACCAACGCTCGTAGGCTGAATAGCATTGAGAGCAGCCTGGTTATCCGTAATGAATACACGAGAAGAATTATGGATAAAAATTCAGGTCGTTGCCAAAAAATAATTGATATTCAAATAGATTTTATCTGTATCAGTCCCAACTGTGGTATATACTTTGTGCTAAACTAGAATACATACACGTATTCAGCGGTAAACTATCGTAGTATCGTTTACGTAGACTGCATTAACGTTTCATATTAAAATTACTGTATGAAGCTGATACGGTGCGATCGGATTTCGTCTCTTTTTACCCAAGCAGAGTTAGAGCTGCGCCAGTAGGAGGCTGAACAGAGGTGTAAATTTAGCCGCTCCCGATATTTTAGACTCCAAACGATCTCGTTACATGATTTCGTATTTCGTGTTGTAAGTACACAGAAACACACACGTAGTCATTACAGAACCATCAAATAAGAAGAGCGGGAGGATTTTGTCAAAGAGGTTTATTAACATTAAGGTCATAGGCGTCGCGGAAATTTCTACGCTGGGGATATTTTATCAAAATCTGTAATGGAAAAAACTGAAATAGAGTAAAACCGATTCATTTCTGTACCTCTGGTTTGTTGGTAGATTCTTTATTTGGATTAATAATATAATAAGGAAGAAAAAAAGAATTTGTTTCATTATTACAAATAATTTAGGCAAATATAATTTATTTTTTAAGTTTCCCTCAAATGAATTTTCTCTAAAGGAAAATTGACGAAAATATTGTTGAAAAAAAATGTTTTAGTTTTAGAAAATAATTCAAAATTAAGAAATTTTACCTCCAAAAACGTATCTCTATCAACTTTTAAGTTAAAGTTTAAGGTACGATAATAGACCCCATCTTATTGCGCCAAATATTAGGATTTTAAGCTTCTAAGTGTATTGTTAAAATATTTACCAATCATCAGAAATGAACGGACATATTAGAATTATTCGATTAAAAAAAATAATAATAATAAAGGGATATTCTTGTTAAATTTAGTTTTAGTTTGTTATTTTTAAATCAAATCAATTTATTAATCATTAATCAGTTTGCGTTTTCTATGTTTTATTTTATTAAGTATTCTATTTTAAGTATATTAAGTATTTCTATATTTTTATTTATACATTTTTTGACGAAACAAGTCACTGACTTATCGTCTGAGGTAAACTTTATTTAATTACTATTTTATTCACTTGTACTTTTATATATTGTTCATTTATGATTGAATAAAGTTATTAGTATTATATTATTATTATTATAAATCACCCTGTATAGTGGTAGTAAAAAAAGAACCAAAAATTTACGCAGAATCTGTGGTTCAAGTTATTTCCACTGAATAATTCTTAAAGGAACTGTCAAATAGACATGTACTTTCATAGTTAGTTGGTATAACAAAACTAACACCTGTATCTGCATATATGTATATCTAAATGTAAACAAAGCCTTTTAAAACTACGGCAGAAACTGGATATTTTTTTTTTGCGAAAACAATGGCAATTTTTTTCAACAAAAATCTCTAAAAAACGGTACTTAATACACAAAACAGAGTATGCGATATCAAAATAAAATACGATGAATCCTGGATATTACATTTCATTTCAAAAGTTTGTTGATGTAATTGAATAGTCGATGTTTTGGGGAAAATTAACCCGAACGTTTTCTATATCCATCGAGCTCGCATCGCATTTCAATGGTTCATGAATCTCGTTTTTCAAAATACTGAAAATCAATTGTTATTTGTTAGTTTCCTATTGGCGATGTCTCTTTTCCAAATTAGTAGTTATTACATTTAAACATAAATTATTTTCCTAAATTCAAATTTAAAAAATTTGAAACAGAGACCGGAAATGTTTATTTGATGTTAAGAGGAAGTTGTACTATACTATAAAACAGTGTATGCAAGGGTTTCGTAGTCCCTAACTTTTTAGGTTCATTTTTCATTTTGAGAGAATGAAAAAATAAGTACATATTGGTAAAGGTCTAATCTATGCTCCGACGAACTCGCTTTTTCAAAATTTGATTTAGTTTTTACAAAAAAAATCGCAAAATTCCATTTTTTTTTATAATTTTTCCCATTTTTTTTTATCCACAGCAAATTTCAAAAAAGTGAGTTTGTCCGAGCAAAGCTTAAATCTTTACCAACAAGTATAAATTTTTTCAACCACTAATAATGAAAAATAAACTTTAAAAATTGGGGACTACGAAACCCTTGCATGACAACATTTTACATACCATAACGTGGCGCCACCCTCAGAATTCAAAGGAAACAATCGTTTATGAACGGAGATAAAATACTTTCACATATTTAAATGTTTACGAGGGATAGACGGATGGGTAAAGAATTATAATTTCTGTGGAATATAAAATTATTCTTTAGGGCAGTTAAAACCACTTTTTTAGATTAAAAATGTTTTCTAATTTAACATTTCGACTTTGACTCTAAAGTCGTTTACAGAAATTGACATAACAAAAATATAATAATAGGTAATTTACTATTGAAACAGATCTCTGGACAATTTCACAAGATATGATAACAACATAGATTTTGATATCTAAGGTGTCAAAATATGTGATATTTAAAAGGATAGCGCATTAGCATATTATAAGAAAATTTATATTTTGTCATAAATTAAGTCATCATAATAATATTATCATAATATGTAAAGAAGCTGTGCCATCAATCATCAGTAAGTCGTCCCAGAGCGCCACGCAGCTGGAAATTACATATTTCTAGGTATTTTGACCTGTTATTTTTTTTATGTTTTTTAATTTAATTATACATTAAACATTAAATACTTACAATATAAGATAATATAGTAATAAGTTAGAATTATAAAGTACGATGCACCTAGGTGTATAACACCTGGTGTGCAATATACATCTGAATTAATAATAGTGCAGAGTAAAAATATAAATATAAACAATGTGATGAGCGAATATAGATATCTAAGGCTATTACTATTACAAAAATGTGGCCTAACTAGCGCCGTCTACAAATTACATCGAAGTAGGTACCAAATTACGATTTCTCGTTCGCAAAAACCCCCAGTTCCAAATTTTTATGTATACATATCCGAAAACGCTAAAGTTATTGCAAAAAATAAATCTTAAAATTTAACCTTCAACTCCCTGTATATTCCTTATTAGCAACATTTTATTAGAGCAAGTTGGTTCAAATTGTAATATTTTAAAGTGAAGAATATACCATACTTCTATGTACAATTACTTAAGGGACACCCTGTATAATAGGGCCTATTACAACAATGAATCTTTTAATCATGAATCATATTTGTAAAATGGTATGTTTAACATTTTTTCTTTTGTCTCCTGGTCCTATAAGAGTGATTTATAAAAATTTTATTTTTTAATTTGAAGTAGAACATACAGCTTGAGTGAAAGTGTAATGATTTATATTATATTTTTATTCCTTCATCAGTTGACTTCCTTTTCTGTCTCTTTTTCCAAAATACTTGATTTCCTGCCAAAATCACCCCAAAAATTATTTTTCGTTTATTTTGAAAGCACTTATAGCTTTTTCAGAGATTTTTGTTGTAGATTTTCATATAATTTTCTTAGTCCCTTGTCGTTGAACGTCATTTTTCCTCTCTTTTTCCCAAAATACTTCATTATTCCCACTAAACGCTAACAAGACAATTATAATAAAAAAAAATTGCAATAAGTGGTTTCACTATCAAAAAAAAATAAAGTTCGTTATAAATTTGATTTCATTATACCAAGAAAACTTAAACGAGTTTTTTTACAGGAAGGCAATCTGTCACCAGGTTCCATAAAAATACTAGTCGAATTGTTCTATAGATAAAAAAATTAATTTAACTTCATTAATAGTCTTACAATGACTCAAATGGAAATGTTGATTAATATAATTACCAATAAACGTAATCAAAGAATAATTATGAAAATAAATGTGTCTAATGGTCTTATTCTAGAGTTTAAGTAAGTATTAAAAACTTTTTCCGTAATTTAGATTTATAAAATCGTTATTTGACTTTTTATTTAATGAGTTGCGGCCAGTAGTAAAATTAAAATATTTAATAATAGTTTATTTCGTTTGGTTTGTTTTTTAATTATAAAACCATCTTCAAATCAAATCTACAAAAAAAAAATCTGAAGAAATTTAAATTTGGTGAACAGGAAGTATAACGAGTAGAGAATTGAATTGGCGCTCCCAAAATCTACAAAAACGTCCCAAATGGGAACGGCCGAAGTGGTACTAAACCTGTTTAACAAATACTAAATATATACCTGCCAACTATTTTCTGTTTACGATTACAAGTTGTGGGTATTTTATATACTCTTTAACCGATAATCCTATTGCTGTACTTATAAAGTCAATCAAATATCTTCAAGCGGACTTTATAGTAGGGAAGGCCGAGATGCTAAATTTGCAATTACTAAAGCGTCATGGGGACCTATTGGATTGTGAAGATTAGGTTCTAAAACGAAAAAAATGTATGTTAAGTTTTCAATTTTAGTGGGGCGAAGAGCGTGTAAAAATTTTCAAAAATGTAAAAAAGAACAGTAATATGGTAGACGCGACGGTCCATTGTGGCTAAAGGGTTAATATTTTGAAAATTTTATTTTTTCATGGATATGTGGGTTGATAAAGGCTACATTTTAAAATTATTTTGATATATACAGGTTGTCTCAAATCTATTAATTTTGGAGTTATTTTTATTTTTGTTATATTTTACATTATTTTTCTACCGTAACGCCTAAATATAGCGCCCTGTATTTGATCAGCTTGGACTATGATCCGAAAAAATTATCTTTGAATCTATGTGTTTGGTTTTGACATTATTAAAAATGTTTCGAGATGCATCAAAATCTGTATGGAAAAGACGGATAGATTTTTGTTTATGGGCATTAGAGAAGGTTAGTGAAGATGATTTTTTTTATAATATGCTGTTTACAGATGAATCCACTTTTCATGATAATATATTAGTCTGACGGTTAACCATACAGATTTTGATGCATCTCGAAATATTTTTAATAATGTCAAAACCAAACACATAGATTCAAAGATAATTTTTTCGGATCATAGTTTAAGCTGATCAAATACAGGGTGTTATATTTAGGCATTACGGTGGAAACATAACGTAAAATTTAACAAAAATAAAAATAACTCCAAAATTAATAGATTTAGGCATAGTAGACCTTTATAATTTTTAAAAGGTAATGGAATTTGCTACATAATAGGATTATAACATACGAACGATATTGTCCTTTGAATATGTCATTAGAGAATCGCCTCGTTTTGGACGCACTGTATAATTTTAAACAACTCTAAATAAATTATTGCTTTCAATTGTTAGTCTAATTTTTTTCAGTTAAAATAGGATTTGGCTGATTCCATAGGTTTCCAAGTTATTGGTTTTCTTGTAAGTGCTTCCATTTTTAGAAATATCAAAATATCTCGAAAACTAAAAAGCTATAGGGAATACTTAAGAAAGTTTATCTTATTTTTAACGTCTAATCTATAAATGCAATAAAATATAGGGTATTCCATAAGAAATAATATAACTTTGATCCACCACACTTTTTTGGGACAACCTGTATATTTCAAAATAATTTTGAAATGTAGCCTTTATCAACCCACATGTCCATGAATAAACAACATTTTCAAAATATTAACCGTTTAGCCACAATGGACCGTTTTTTTTTTACAACTTTGTGACTTGCCCATTTCCTTATGCCACGCTCAAATTGACAGATTATTGAAATATACACTTTTCTGGATGTACTTAACTTACCTTTTCTTAATCTGACGCGCTCGAGTTTTTCTAAGGATCGATTTTTTTTACTAATCTGACGGGCTGCCCTCAACGCACCCCCCTATATTAAGGGTTCATATATGGTAGGGGTACATTACAGGGTGCAAGGTTTCTCCCCATATGTATTTCTGACGCGCTCGAGTAACGCGGAAAATCCCCGCTTGGCCTCCCCTACTATTACATTAAGTATAAAAACATATTGGCGCTGTTTGGTGAGAAAAAGTGCGTTAATTTGCGAAAAATTATTGACAAATCTACAAAAAAATGTACTATTCTGTATGAATCACCCTATATTGTACATAATCACATTATAATTCTGAAAGTGTTACTATTATTTTCAGTAAAAACATAACAATCTTCGATACTTAAAGTTTGTACGAAAAGGCAGAGTAATTTTCGTTGCATCATTCAAAGTGCACTTTACGCTCTAAAAGCTATCGGATATTTAAACGAGAGAAACAGACTAAAACTTTGCAGCTTATTTCAGACTTTATAATACTAACCATGTAAGTCAATACCGAGCGATATCATAATATATACACAAGAGTACATAGGTGAACCCCGTAATAGGATACGGGACAATACGGGAACGTGGTGGGAGAGGGACTTGGAGGGATGTTTAGTTTAACATCGGGAGCAAGCGACTCTTTGGGTGTCCATTTTCAAAATTGTTTCTAATTATACAGTTGGTACAATTTTGTAACTGAAGATTAAGTTTGGGTATCGAATTCTCTACTGTCTGTTTGAAATTGAAGAGTCTTGTGTGTTTTTTAAACAAATTTTCGTTTTTTAAATAAAAATCAAGAGTTTATAAAAAAGCACAGAATGAGGGAAACCCAGAACAGTTCAGATATGATTCAATATACCTCGTTCAAAATCTTTTTTTTAATCTCCCAAAATATTTGCGTGTCTCAAAGATTATTATAGGTCAGTGGCATAGATATAGAAGAATAAGATAGAGTTTGTTTACATTTCGGCCCGCGCCAACAACAAGTAACAGTCTAAGCGCTGTTATTAAATTTATATTTCTAGTTTCAATGTTGTCAACGATATTATAATTTTTTCCGTCATTGCCAAGATCCTAAATCTATGTAAAAATTATCTTGGAAAATGAGATATTTTGTTTCGCTAAAATAATTGTACATATACGTTAACGCTAATTTTCGTAACTAATAACACAACAAATCATATTGATAGATAAATATTGACAAAGATACTTTACCACGATCTAAGTTTAAACTATTTCTACGGAAATTTGTTAGAAGCGACAACTAAGCGCTATCAAACGTTTTATTTTTATCAATGAAACCAACGAAACCAGCAGATAGAATGTTTCGTAGTGAAATAGTGGCTGCCATTTTCACACAAATTTGTATGTTTATTATTGTTTTTCATAGGTTATATAGCATTATAATTTTCTTTTTCACATTGAATTTATTGGTTTAAGTTGATTTATTAGATAAATATGGTTCATCAGTGTGTTGTGTGCAACAAAATGGATTATTTAAATCCCGATTTATCATTTCATCGGTAAGTTACATGTAAGATTATAAACAAAGGTCAGGTACGTAGAATTAGTATTTATCGACTGTAGAAACTCTTTAATAATGCCTAAACGATTGTTTTAACTTATTGCAACGACTTATAATTATGTAGGTTTCATATATTTTGTTAAAAATTAAATCACATTTTATTTTTCTGCCAAACCACCTAAGTATTTAGGTAATATTAATTTTTCATTTAAACAGTTATACGAAGACATGGCTTTTAGGTTTCCTGCAAATGTTGAAAGGAGAAATATTTGGTTGGAGGAAGTGAAGGTCCTACCTAAAAATGCTTTTATTTGTTCAAGTCATTTCCGTGACAATGACTTTGAATATAAACCAAGTGGAAGGAAATATTTGAAAAAAGATGCAAAACCAATATCGAGGTAATATACCTATATTTATTTGTTTTTTAAATAAATTTAGGCTATAAGATTTAAAAATACTTTGGCGAAGCTTTACGAAAATGCAAACATTTTTCACTTTAAATAAGGTACTTCCAGTAATATTGTTTAAACATTATGCCCTAAATTTATGTAATGTAAAAGGTCAAACCAATCTTTTGAGAATATGTTGAATATTTTAAGCAATCAAAAACATTTCCATAATACTACTGACTGCTTAAACTCTAGTGATTTCCCATTAATCTTGTAACTTTTATTGCAATTTTAATTTTGTATTTTTAACTAATTACTTATTTGATTCGATTTGTATGTCGTTTCATTGTCAATGCCTTCTCGCATGCTTCGTGGATTATGAATGTATATAATTTTAATGAAGCACAGTGTAGAGAAAAAATTAAAACGAGGCTTGCCTCACAAAAAAATAGTAGATGTAGAAATTTGTTACTGCTGTTATTTTCTGTTGTAGGTTCTATAAGATTAAAACGGTTTATATATTTTTCAAGATTTATCTAAACGTAGAAGGTTCCTACTATACCAACATTATTTTTTTATTTCAAGATGATACAACTAATAATTCATCAGTGTTTAATTTGTAGTTAATTCCCTATTCCTACCTCAATCTCGAATGTACTTGTCACAGAACAGCCTGATAAAAGCAACATAGACGCATTTGCAAGGAAATGATGAATTTTCTCTTGATCCTGCATTGGCGAACACTAGGTGTTCTGAGCGGACTAGCGAAATAACTGATCCTCAATTTTTTTACGATGACTCATTTGATTAAATAAATATATTTTCATTAGTATTTTAAATTTCCTATGTAACCGACGTAGTAAAATTAAAATCGTTAAAAAATATATATATTGTGTAACATCCCATTTCCCTCTGTTACGGTACGCCCATGCATCGCAACATAAATTGGACGCCATTTTCACACATTTTTGATATCTATCTCACTTCATCCTTGGGCACGGAATATTTTAAACTTATGAATGACTTGTTGGGGACGTGGTCAGTGGGCAGGTTTGATTTCATAAATTTGACATTTATATCAAAATATTTAGAAATAACAATCGACCTGTCTCAGCATTTTTACAAAAGTCAATTCTCAACTGAAATAATTGAATATTATATACTTTATCAACGCACTGTATAAACAATGAGCTACAGAAATTAATTATGTAAATAGTGTTTTGTAAAAACATTTATATGCGTGTACGTTTTAAAAATCAAAAACCATTTATTCAACGTAACAAAACTATGTCAAGATAGATTGTGTTTCCGAACCAAGTGCGTCGGGGTAAATCCTTTATTTTCGATACATAACTATCTAAACCATTGCACCTATTAATTATTTTTAATCTGTCGACTAATCTTTCGAGTGATTCTTGGAATAATTCAAGAAAAAGAAAAACGACGACTACTCCTATATTTTATTTATAAACAGAAATAAACGTGTATATAGTATAGCACGGGCCTTAGCCTTGCTTGCCGAGTTTGCAATCGGATACGTACCGGTAAGGCGATCGCCCGTATCGGGTAACAGATGGCGCGTTAACCGATACCCATCACTGGCACAGTCGTAAATACTGAGATATTTTATGCTGCTTGCCAGTGGGGTACGATCAAATTACTGCATCTTGTAAAAAGATTTATTATCTTCTAATGTGTCCTTCCACTATAAAACAAGCCGAATATCATTTTTATTTTGATAGAAAGACAGCTACGATTACTTTCCCACAAAATAAGTATTCTATTTGGCTTTAGAGAAGAGGAGAGGAAGGGCAATTAATAGAAGCAGCGGAAAATGGGATTAATAATTAACGAAACAAAGAGTTACCGCAAAATTAGCCTGTTTTTGCAAACTCCGTAACTTCGAGACAAAAAAAAGAGAAAACTTAACGCAAAAGGTCTTAAATTAAAGCCAATTAAATATCCAGGAATTTTTTTAAGGAAAAAAAAAACCCTTTTTTAAAGGTTAAAAGGATTAAAATAAATATAAGAGTTTAACAGTAATAAAAAAATATTTATTATATTATAGTAAGTAAATCAAAAACCACCTTTTACTAGGAGGTTGCAATAAATATGGGATCCTGCTATATACGAAAACATGACTTAAAACTATATGAACAAATTTCTCTCCTAAACATATCGTGATAAGCACTCCTAAAAAAGGGTTGAAATGCTTTCCGATGCAATTATGACCAAAAAAAAAATTTTCTAACGCTGGAAAAAACTCAAAATAAGAAAAACACTCCTAAGTTAACGTAGGACTTAGATACGACTGCAAAACTAACCTTTAAACAATAACCATACTCTTTTAGATGTTAGTATTTGATTTACTGTACAATATTAGGTAGAGAAAATGTAATAGCTATTTATTTTCACGGATTGACCATTTTTACAATCTTAAATTACAATAATATACAGAGCAAGTGCGATATAACACTAAAAGAAAAAAATGATAAAATAAAATAATTAATATCTACAAATCAGTCACATTTACAATTTTTTTACTGCATGTTTAAATACTGAGGCAGACGTTCCAAATATCCCAAGATCATGTAAGTGTTCATTTGCCTCACGTAATAACCTAGTAATTGGTTCATTTTGCCCATAGTTAGTATAGTGAAATGGAATGCTGAAAACATCTGGATTACGGGTTCTCCGAGTATTAACACTCAAATTAATTAAGCTAAGAATATCAGCGTTTTGTATATTACCACTAAGAATATTATGCAACAAACACAAATCTGCTTCCAACCTTCTATGTTTTAGCGATGTTATATTCAAAGACTAAGTATGTCTTCATACTCGTGTTGGTCCCTAGTGAGACCCATTTTGTATGCACAAACACGTAGAAACTTATTTTGATCTCTTTCGATCATCTCAATGTAGACATTATATGAAGGAGACCAAACTGTAGAACCATATTCAAGAATAGATCGCACTAAGCTAAAAACATAGAGAAGTTTCAAAGTCATGACTGAAAAATGTTAGCTGCTTCTCAATACAAAGCCAAGCATCTTTAGTGATTTAGAAACAATTTCATTAATGTGATAACTGAAAGTCAGCTTACAATCAAAATAAACTCCTTTATAGTGGTTTTTTTCTTCTGGCATTACATTATTAATGCAATATGGATAAAGAATTGTATCTTTAGATCTAGAAGAAGTAATTTTGAAACATTTTTTACGTTTAAATAAAGTACATTTACCTCACACCAATTAGCTAAGCAGTTAAGATCCCTTTGTAACAAAGCAGCATCCTGTATATTTTTAATGACTTTTAATATTTTAAAATCATCAGCAAATATTAAATGATCAGTATTTTTGATTAAAAGTGATAAAGTGATAGGTTAAACAAATGAGCCCCCCATGTGAACCCTTTGGCACACCTGAGGTGACTTTTATTTGCTGAGATACACAGTTACTATATTTCACATACTGATGATACCTATCCGACAAATAATTACTTATCCAGCAAAGCACTTTCTCACCAAATCCATAACCATTCAATTTAGCAATAAGTAATTCATGGTTTATTTATTAATTCGATTTAATATAGCTTTTAGTAATATTTTAATAAATTTTTTATTATTTTCAATCTAAAGTTAATGTTGATTAACCTTTTATTAATTTTAGATTTCTGGGCCATTTTCAATCTAAAGTTAATGTTGATTAATTTTCCGTTAATTTAGATTTTTGGGCCATTTTCAATATTTGTATAACCAGGGAGGAAAGTGTCACTTTTTTCATTCCATTTGATACTGAGTTTAATAGATTTATATATAAATATGGGCGAACAGGAAGGAAAAGTGCCACTTTCAACCACAAAAATAGGGTGGGAAAGTCATTTTCAAAGAGAGTGTTAGAAAAATTAATTTCTTGACCTTCTCTTAAATGAATAATGGCAAAATATGTTCTTCATGACTTTAAAACAGTTTTAATTTACGTTTGCAAAAACGGGATAAAATTCCCCCTTTTTTGCGGCCACTCTTTACGAATGGAATTGCAGAAATACAAATACAAAACAAAGGAAAGTTCACTTTTAAGGATATAAATTCTAATTAAAGGGGAAAATACAGGGTAATTCAAAATAATGATAAACCTTTTAACTGTAGGTTCAAAACTTTTAAAATTTTGAAAATGTAAGTCCAAAACCTTTTAACTGTAGGTTCAAAACCTTTAAAATTTTGAAAATGTAATAATTTATTTTACAAAATAAATAAATAAATAACACAATAGTTAAATTATCTAGAATAGTTTAATATAGCTACTTAATATTTCTATTTCTAATTCAAAACCAACTTGTAATATTTTTAATAAATAATATTTTAAAAAGAAAATTTGTAGAGATAATTTTAATAGCAAATTTCTCGAAAACGGCTTCAGTTACGCGATTAAAAGATATAACCCTTTTTGTTCAGATATACAGGATGTATAAAAATCTATGAAACAAAAATCTGAAAAATCGTTCATAAAAAAGTTTTCGGTGAATTTCTTCACTCAACATAACGCATGAGTGTCCCCTTTGTCAATTCTCAAAACTAATAAAAATTTATGATTTTTATAAAAATTTATGATTTTTATAAAAATTTATGATTTTTTTTTTATCCCAAAAAACGCACATGTACCAACTTTTGAATAAATTCCTAATTTAACAACCAAAATATTTTTAAAAAAAATTCATCAGTAGATAAATAAAAATATTTTAAGCCTCAAACCTCCCGTTAAAATAATAACCGTTCTTATTTATGAATCACCCTGTATAAGGTTTTATTAATCGAAATAAATTGAAATTGAAAAATCTTCTTCTAATGAAAAACTATGTCATTTATTAATAGAAACGATTTTAATTGAAAATTGTAACTATAGAATTGGAAACCGTACAAGTTTTTTCATTCATTGAAATATAAAAAAAAATTTAAATGATTTTAATAAAATAAAAACACAAACGTGCTACCGTGTATCAGTAAAACTGATAAATGAAGCTTAGAAGTGAGTTTTGACAAGTTTACATAGCAACGAATCCCCAATTTGCAACCCACCAATGCAAATTGAGAATTTTTTGTTCTGTAAACTCACTTCTAATCTTCATTTATCAGCTTTACTGATAGATGGAAGCACATTTGCGAATTTTATCTTATAGCGGATATGGCGTGTTTGGAATTTGGTTTATTGGATTGGAAAACCTAACTGACGAAGCCGACAGGCAGAAACCGGTCTTAGGATGTCAACTCGTTTGCTTACTAAAATAAAAACAATTTTGACAAACTTGTTTATGCACTATAAGATGCTATTTTAGAGGATTTATTCACAAAGAGGTAAAATAGGGTTAAATTTATTATCAATTTAGTTTTATAAAGAGCATCCCATTTAATTTATTCTTCTGGAAAAAACTAATTGGCATAATTTTGCAGCTAAAACGAATTTTTTTCTTTTACAAAAATACTTTTTTTGATTTCAAAAAATTTCATTTAAAAATACTCAAAATGCTGAATCAAAATTTATTCAAATATTAAAAAAAAACTTAAAAATCTCACAAAGAAAAATACCGAAAAACTAAACTACTCAGTTTTCTATGATGTAACAAAACACGCGCATCATCTCCTCAAAAAAAAATCATCTGATACGAATTTCCTAAACAAACACACACTTTATTTATATCTTTTACCTTAATGTCGTCATTCAAATTCTCCTTCTTCACGGCGATCTTCGTAATAGAAACCTCATTGCCGGCACTTTTTTCCATGAAAATTCGTAGTTTTTTTTTCAGAAAAGTCGAAAGAAAATTCAACGCGAGCCTATCGCGACGTGAAGAGTGAAATTAGGAGCGCGCCGAACTGTTCTATGGAGCTTTTGGCTTTTCAACAATGAATGCTTAAAAGTATTTTCGGACTTGAAGTAGGGGGTTATTCGCGCCATACGACGGGTTTGAATTTTGTCGGCGCACATGCACAAAGCTGCGAATTTAGTCCATAGACAAGGTGATTCAATAACTGTGCAGCCAAAAATTGTTATAACATTTTGTTTGGTCAAAGTAACTTCCATAATTTGTATGATATTGTTAGCAAATGTTCTGGTCGATTTTATTATAAAAATTTTTGTTCTGAAATTAAATTGGGTGAAGCTATTAAATGATCTTAAATTTCTCTTATACGAATAAGCTAATTATGGTCTTGATTAAAAAATACCGCAGCGAAACAATAAAATATAATACAGATATAACTAAATGGAAAATGTGTCTACGATCGCACTCATCTCGACAGGCCAACAAACGTGTAACATGACACTGGATCCTATTTTATTTACGCTTTCTGTTTCTAACAGACTACACCTGTTTTTTGACCATCTTGCCTAGCAAAAGAAGTGTCAAAGGTTATATACTTTAGAAAAAAGTTACATGATGATATTTGATATGTATATGTAACGTGTATAAGAAAAAACTATAGATAGAGTTTCATCTGAATGTATGTATAAGAAAAATTTCAAACTACAAAGGTTTTATTTTATTTTTATTTTCCTTTTTTGTTCAAAATACATAGAAATAAGTGAACTTGCAATTGGCGGGCTAAAGGTAATTTATTTTAGTGAGGCAGTGACGCAATTTCTAGTTATTTCTGTTGTCAACGGAATAAACACTAAAGCACTGAGCAAATACGATTTAAACTTAACGTGCAGGGGAAATTAACTGTTAAAGGTTGGCGACACTTCACGACGTAGCCGATGTGATATAGCGAAAATTCTTAGAGTAGTTACAAATTGACCTCCAAAGTGTCAATGTACATAGTGGCATATTACAATAAAAATTCCAAAACTACATAACTATTAATTTTTATTTGAATCTTAAAACACTTCTTACTATTGAAAATTCTTTATAGTCCAGATTTCATTGTTCCATAGACTAGCAGTTCGTTTTTACATCAATTCCAATCTTCAATCAAGTTATAATACTTATATTTAAGCTGGGAAAAAAGTAACTGGCACAATTTTATCTTTAAGTGAACGAAAAAAAAATCTACCTGGCAATGCCGCTGATTTTTGACGTGTGACGTCACTGCCTCGCTAAAATAAATGACCTTTTTAAAAATTTTTAAATCGTATTTATATTGTGTATTATTAGTTTTTCTTAGTGATTTTTCAAGAAAGAGCACATTTTAAAATTAACCAAAATTATCATTTATTTTAAAGTGTACTACCGTACCACCTAATTAAAAGTCATGTTATTGTGTGAAATAAAAATAAAGAAAAAGAAGACTCTATTTATAGGTTATGTCAGTGTTTATTGTTGTCTTTAACTTGAATTATTTTCCAACACTGCTGTATTGAATCATTGTAAAAATGGAAGAGGATCCACAATCTATCTCAGCAGTAGGAAATAACGCAAATAAAGAAAATCTTAACGAGGACTCAATAAAAAGATATCAAGAAAAATCACCTACTTTAAAAAAGCCAGAAAATAATAACAAAACTGTAGACTTTGATGATACTTGTCCAAATAACACCAATACAATAAATATTATACAAAGGTTTTCTATTATAGATGAAGTACAATCAAATGAAAATCTTCTAGATAATTTAGATAAACTTTGTAGAGTATGTTTATCTCAAGAAGAAGTAACTTCTCTCCATAAAAATAAAGATTATCCAACGTTTTTGTTTCTTCTACGAGCTTGTCACAAATCTGTAAGTTTAAATAGATCAAAGAAATGTATTTTATATATTTAATCACCAGTAATTATTTGATTAAAGTAACAGAGTCATAAAGTGTATTGTTAACTGTTTATTTACTATTTAATGAGTTGAAGACACTATTAAATTATGTTTCGGTGTTTTCTAAAACTACCAAACCATTTCCTGATTCTAAAAAATAATTACTATTAATACATATGCTTACACAAATTTTTACAAATATTTATTTTTTTGGGTGAGGAAAAGTAATATTAAATTGCCTGTCTCACTCCACTATGAGTAAAATTGATAAATTTGCATATACATTGTTGGAAAGAGAAATAAATACCTTTCAAAAGTGGTATAATGTCATACAGTGACAAAAAACTGCACTGTTGTCCAAATGTCCAAAAATGAAACCAGTGCTAATCGCATTTTTTTAGGGAATACCAATCAACAACATATACCCCAGTAACATTTGCAACTTATGCTCTTCAAAATTGCAAAATATTTCTTATTTCATTAAAAAACTTAAAGATACCACAGAAAAATTAAATTCATTCTTTGAACGAGAATTTGAAGTTACTGAGGATGAAAATAAGGAAATTGACCAATCAAAAAATGTAGTTATTTCTGTTGATACTGATAATGATGAGGATGATAATGATGAAGATTGTACTGAAATTGAAGATAATGTAGAAGAAACTATTATTATAGAAGAAGACATTGATGAATATATACAAGAACAAAGTACTGATGATAATGAGGATTCCCCAAAAGTTGGTAAAAGCCTCAGATGTGATCCCTGCAATAGAACTTTTAATTATTTTACCAGTTGGCAATGTCACATGATCAGACATGAAGAAATAAATAAATATAAATGTCAGCATTGCAATTGGATCAGCATAGATGAACAAAAATACCAAGAACATTTAAAAACCACACATAATGACCTAGTAATGACTAATTCTAAAATGAGAAAAGCTATTATATATAAAGAAGATCCTGATACCAAACAACCTAAAAAGTTTGTTAGTTTAACTATAGATGGAAAATTTAAATGCAACGTTTGTGAAGTGACATTTAAGGGATCATCAGATCTGGATAAACACATCACAAGTCACAAAGACCACAATGGTGTACAATGCGAAGTTTGTGGTAAAACATACGTCAGTGATTTCGCACTGCGGTTACATTTAGAAACGGCTCACGAAAACAAGAACTTTAATCATGCCGACGTAAAACTTAAGAAACGTAAAAGACATCAACAAACAGAAAAACCCGGTGAATACAATTGTGAAATGTGCAATAAACATTTTGTTTCTAAATCCAGTCTCAACAGACATGTACAAATCTCGCATGAACAAAATAAAAGATTCTGTTGTGATGTGTGCGGTGAAAAATTTACTGTAAAAAATTCCTTGAAATATCACTTAAATATTCACACAGATTCCAAGCCGTATGCGTGTAATATGTGTTCAAAATCATTTAGACAACCGGCTGCTCTCTTTAGGCATCAGAAGACTAAACATGATGATGAAAAAAAATTTCACTGTGAAATCTGTTTGAAAATGTTCAAAACCGGTAAAGGTCTAGAAAATCATAGCTTAAAACATGCAGTAAGTATTTTTGTAGTTAAGTAATACATCACTTTTAATAATGTTTTTTATTTGTAGAATATAATCTAAAGTTTTGAATGTACTACGAGCGTATGCAAAGTTACACTTTATTCTGGATTAAATCGTCATATTTTTTTTTATTATCTTATATTAAGAAAAAAATAAAAACAAAAAAATTTATTTTTAAAAGAAAGTTTAACAAAGCTTAAAGAGTAATAACATATAAAACGGCAAAAGTTCCAAATTCAACTTCAGTTCTGCCACAACCTCAAAACTTTGTCCTTTCCTCCAGACGCAACCTTTAATCCATCAGTTGACCAATCGACAGCATAAACTTCATCAGCATGTCCCGGAAGATCAATTTCCAACTTTTTCGTATTTAAATTCCATAATTTAAGAGTGGAATCTGCGCTACCGCTCACCATAAGCCTCGAATCCGCTGAAAATGATACCATGTATACTGCCTGGACGTGGCCACGTAATGTGCAAATAAATTTGCCAGTTTTTGCTTCCCACAGCTTGATGGATTTGTCAAAAGATGCTGAAGCTAAAATTCGACCATCAGGCGAGAACTTTACATCATTGACTAATTGTTGATGACCTGAAAATAAATTAATTTTAAAGGCACTACTGGTCTAATTAATATATACCATAAAAAAATAAATTAATTTTATGGAAGCATATTTTCATTTATCATTGAATTTTCTAGTGCAAAATATTATTACACTAATTAGATATTTAGTATTTTTTATATAATTAAGAAACTAAAAAATGTATTAGTTTAAAGTTAAATTGCAAGAAAGTCATAAAATAAACTAAGAACAGGTCAAGAACGAAAATAAATATAAGATTAAAAATATCAAGAAGGCAAACATGGGAAACTGAAGAAAAAAATTAAGTAATTCTAAGGAAATATATGAAAATGAAATAATACTCTGGAATGGTAGATCTAACTAGTTTTTTAATGATTTAGTCTAATAATATACTGCATATCATATAATTTCTGTCAAAGTCAGATAGGACATTTTATAATTGAATTAGATTTTTCTTACCTGTCAACCTCGCCAGTGGTTTTTTATCTTTTTCTGGATTCCATAGGAATAAAGTAAAATCATCAGAACCAGATACTAATCTTTCACCATGAGCTTCTGTAATTTCATAGTACCTTTTCAAGGCAAATTCTTGTGATTTTTTCTTATCTGGCATAAGTGTATCTTTATTAGAATCCTTTACTGGATCAAAAGCTCCTAAAATAATGAAATTGTAAAGGTACAAGTTTTGATTTTCCGGGAAAATAACAAAATATGAAGTTCCTTCGAATTGTGCTTTGTACAAATAATGGGATTAAAAGGCATAGTCCTTATAAGTAAAAGGTTTTTCAAGAAAAGTTCATACCTATCCTTAAAATATAATCTGTACTTAAAGCTAAAGTATTGACCCAATGAGCATGTCCCTCTAATGTTCTACATAATATTCCATCTTTGGCTCTCCAAACTTTAACGGTTCTATCTTGAGAAGCTGAGTAAATAAGGCCATTTCCACCCCATTTTACCATAGTTACACATTTTGTATGACCTGATATGCACAAAATAGTGTTACATAAAATGGTATCCCATATTCTTATGTCCCCATCTTTTGAAGAACTTGCTAAATTCCTACAAATAATGGAGTAAATTTCAGACAAAATATTTTCTACAAACACGTTTTTTATGAAAATTTGAAATAAACATATTTAATTGAACTTAATTTTGAGCAGAGAACATTCTCACCTACACTCTGAATTTTTATGATAGGGTTCCCAGCATAAACTTGTAACCCACTGTTTATGGCCTGTCAATGTTTTTCCTAATTGTTTACCAGTGAAAGGGTCCCAAATGTTAATTTTGCCATCTTTACAAGCAGATGCAAGTTTGATACTGTCAGGAGACCATGCTATACATAAAACCCAATTTTTATGACCCTCACAAGTATACATAGGTGTTTGAGTATCAACATCCCAAAATCTAACAGTTGTATCGCCAGATCCACTAGCTAAATGTTTCCCATCAGGACTAAAACTAACTGAAATAACAGCTTCAGCGTGTCCAGGTATAGAACTCGTACATCTAGTTACAGGTCTTACTTTAAATACTGCTTGTTGCTGATAAATAATATCTATTACTCCTTCAGTGTTTACATCAGTCACATTTAAAGCTTTTTCTAGTGTGTGAGTTATTTCAGTGTCATTTACGTAAAACAAAAAAGGAACAGGCTCTTCTTGTTGTAAAATAGCATTGCAGATTAATGTAAGTTGTTGTAAAGAACAGTCAATTGGAAGGTCCATCATATCACCAGCAACTTCACCATTTTCAGATTTAAAGCAGCATAAAAGCCGCTTAGTTTCAGTTTCCATGTTATTCGAACTTAAATACTAAAGTTTGTTCTCACTTTAAAACATAACCTTCAAACACGTGTGTTTGACAATACCAAAACATTCTTCTTCTTCGCTTCGTTTATGGCTTGCATACTAGTGCATTTGCCAGAACCAAAACATTTTTCAGTGTCTCTTGCGTTGTCTGTATGCAGACAACGGTCTCTTGTCATTGACCTAGACAGGGAGAGAAGTGGCACGATTAGAGGACAAGACAGGAGATCGTAGGAAAACGAAGAAGAATGTTTGGTTGTGTCATTTAAAATATAACCTTATTGTTTAGGTTTTGAGAAAAAACTTTTAGGCCGTGAAAATGGAGGACCCCGAACCTACTAAACGCCAGAAGATGCCCAAAGTGGCAAAAGTAAGTTATTTATGCATTAATCAAATCATTTGTACAACATTTATATTTTAGGTAAAAAATAAAGCACCTGCAGAAATTCAAATCACAGCAGAACAACTACTCAGAGAAGCAAAGGAAAGAGATTTGGAAATCCTTCCGCCTCCTCCAAAACAAAAAATCTCTGATCCAGCAGAGTTAGCAGATTATCAGTTAAGACGAAGAAAGCAATTTGAAGATAATATAAGAAAAAATAGAGCAGTTATTTCAAATTGGATCAAATATGCTCAATGGGAAGAATCACAGAAAGAGATACAGAGAGCTAGATCTATATGGGAAAGAGCTATTGATGTGGATCATAGAAATATCACCATTTGGTTGAAATATACAGAAATGGAAATGAGGAATAGACAGGTAAACATTTGTTATAGATTTTAAATATTACCACTTAACTGGGTCATTTTAAGTTTGGAACTCGGCGTTTAGTAATATTTTCATCATTTCATCCATGATCATGGAAGCCTACATTTTCAATTGCTGCATTCTTTTTAGGTAAACCATGCTAGAAATTTGTGGGATAGAGTTACAGTACTTTTACCTAGAGTAAACCAATTTTGGTACAAATATACTTACATGGAAGAAATGTTAGAAAATGTACCTGGGGCAAGAGCTGTATTTGAAAGGTGGATGGATTGGCAACCTGATGAACAAGCTTGGCAGACTTACATTAATTTTGAGCTACGCTATAAAGAAATTGATAGAGCCAGGCAAATATATGAAACGTGAGAATTTTACATAATCTGATAATTTGTAACCCCTTATTGTAATGGCAATTTTTTTAGATTTGTTATAACCCATCCTGAAGTCAAACATTGGATAAAATATGCACGTTTTGAAGAAAACCATGGATTTATTCATTCTGCAAGACAAATTTATGAGAGAGCAGTCCAGTTTTATGGAGACGATCATATGGATGAAAAACTTTACATAGCTTTTGCAAAATTTGAAGAAAATCAAAAAGAGCATGACAGAGCCAGAGTTATATATAAATATGCCTTAGATCACATACCGAAAGATCAAACAAAGGAACTTTATAAGGCATACACTATTCATGAAAAAAAATATGGGGACAGAAGTGGTAATTACCCATAAAGTTTAATATTATTAAAAATCATTAAAATAGGATTTTTAATAACCTTATTTTTCTTATAGGTATCGAGGAGGTCATAATGTCTAAAAGAAAACTGCAATATGAACAGGAAATTTTGCAAAATCCCACTAACTATGATGCTTGGTTTGATTATTTGAGACTGGTAGAAGGTGAAGGAGAAGCAGAAGTTACTAGGGAGACATATGAAAGAGCAATAGCTAATATCCCCCCTTCAAAAAACAAACAATTTTGGAGAAGATACATTTATTTGTGGATCAATTATGCTTTGTTTGAAGAACTTGAAACTAAAGATTATGAAAGAACACGGCAGGTAAAACAAGTTTCATAAAATTTATCAGTTTTACTGATAGATGGTAGCGCATATACAGCTATTTTCAAATTTGACAATTTTTTACCCAAAATTATCACCTTGAAGTTCTTACGTTTTTATAATTGTGGAGTTTTAATTTTTCTTTTAAATAATTTGTATTTACAGATCTACAAAGCGTGCCTTGAAATTCTACCTCACAAAATATTCACTTTTTCAAAGATTTGGCTCCTTTTTGCACAATTTGAAATCCGTCAAAAAAATCTAACCTCTGCCAGGAAAATCTTAGGAATGTCCATAGGTATGTGCCCAAGAGACAAGTTATTCCGAGGGTACATAGATCTAGAAATACAACTTAGAGAATTTGACAGATGCAGGAAACTGTATGAAAAATTTTTGGAATTCGGACCTGAAAATTGTGTTACTTGGATGAAATTTGCAGAACTAGAAACACTGCTAGGAGATGCACAAAGAGCGAGAGGTATTTATGAGCTAGCCATCAACCAACCTAGGCTGGATATGCCTGAATTATTATGGAAAGCTTATATAGATTTTGAAATTTCTCAGGATGAGCCTAATAATGCAAGGCAAATTTATGAAAGGCTGTTAGAAAGAACTTCACACGTGAAAGTATGGCTATCTTATGCCAAATTTGAATTAAACAATCAAGCTGAAGATGAAATGAATGTACGGTTGGCTAGAAGAATATTTGAAAAAGCCAATGACAACTTAAAAAGTTTCCCAGAAAAGGAAGCCAGGGTATTACTATTAGAGAACTGGAAAGAATTTGAAAACACTCATGGTGATGATACAAGTAAAGAAAAAGTTAACGCTAAAATGCCCAGAAGAATCAAAAAGAGACAAAAGGTTATTGATGAGGATGGTATAGAACAAGGTTGGGAAGAAGTATTTGACTATATATTCCCCGAGGATGAGGCCAGTAGACCCAACTTGAAATTGCTTGCAGCAGCCAAGAACTGGAAAAAGAACGTTGAAGACACTGAAGAAATTACTGAGACCAGAAATACGATTTCTAGTAGTAGTGAAAGGGTCAGAGAAAAATTGTTGGCTTCTGTTAAAAATTGGAAAAACAAGCAAGCTGAAACTGAAAATAAGGAAAATGAAGGAGATAGAGATAATGAGGATACTCAAATTCGACAAGAAGGAAGTGAAGTGAGCCAAGATACAGAAGAACAGGAAGACATCTCAAGAAACGAGAGGCAAAATGAGAGTGAAGATGATAGTGAAGGATCTTCATAATTTGTGCTCCAAACTTTGCAAACCGCATCTGTATATATTTAGTTATATTTTTAATAAAAACCTATTTTGGTTAAATCTTGTTTTATGAAAATTATACAAACGCTAGAACCTTTGTACCCATAGTCACAATTCAATTACAATTTGTCATTGTTCTACCTAACTGTCAACTGCCAACTCGGCAACGCTCAAAACGACATCGTGTAATTAGTGTTGTGTTATGACAGGTGATACATGTAATACATTTGTTTACAACAAATTGACGGGTATTTATATAGTTTTGCTTATTATTATCGAAACAACTTACTTAATTGCTTTATAGTTGTAGAAAAACCCACAACAGCATCACAGGTGTGTTCTTATAAAAATTCTGTTCAAATGAAACTAACACTTAAAAAAAATAATTTATTCATAAATAAAATTAATCAACAAAATACTGATAATATTAACGGTATAACTACTAGACCTATAGAAAGGGTGGGGGACTATATAAATTTTGGTGTATACAGAATATACAAAAAAAATATTTGAGGGAGAGATCCAGAAATTTTAGAATAAATGATTCTAAAATTGTATTAAAAAATTAAGTACCAACATAGAATTTTTGTTAAATCTTTGGTCTACAAATCATCCTGTAACGGCCAAAAAATTTTAAGTACATTTTCCACGAGATCACTTTTTACCCCAGTAATCTTCACTCTGCATTTCGCTAAGCCTCGACAATGTTCTGTCAAATGCAAAAATCTCTTCGTGTCCACTAAAAATATTGGCTGTTAAGTCCTTTTCGCCCATCTTTAAGTCGTCCATAAGCATTCTATCTTCGTCTCTAATTCCAGATGAAGCAGTGGGAATCACAAATAATTCTTTAATAGGTGCATCTGCTGTAATTATAACCTAAAATAAAAATACTTAGTAAATAACAAATTGTAAGCGTTTTTATGATTTATATATTTAATAAACGGTCTTATTCTAGTGTTTATAGATAGCTGCAAATTAAATCCTCTAATGTGCACCAGAACGCCAGTTTCGACTATATTTGACCGTCAAATTTTGACATTCTTTTACTTTCTATTTATATTTCTGATTTATACAATTTTCAATATTTTTTGTAACCCAAACTGTACACTACCTTAGTTTTGTTGTCATATAACGAATCGATAAGTGTAATAAAACGTCTGCCTTCAGATCTCATTCTACTAAGATCAATTCTTGGTACATCCCGTATAATAATAGTGTGAAAAAACTGTGTTAAGTGCAGATAATCGTTGGCCCCTAGAGGTCTAGCACAAAGTTCATCAAACGAACTTTCCAGGACACCTCCACATACTTTTCTAAAAATAAAAATTAGGAAAAATTCATTTTAAACACTTTAATATATAAAAATATATTCTATACAATCTATAGAAAAATTATTATCAACCTACGCTAGGAGCTATATTCGCAGGGAGATGGGAAAATAAAGACGGCAGCAACAAAAAAGCGGACCGAATTTAACACCAACAGTAAAGGACCCCACACCATTCTTATGGAAACGGGAGCACCGTCAAATTGTCTGAATTTTTGATATGTGATAGTACTTAATGTCCTGTCGATGGGCTCAATCCTATCCTACGGCTAGATTTCGATATACAGGGCGTTAAAGTTCAAGATCCCGAAATTTTAAAATGTGTAAGTACCAAAAAGTCCTTGTAAAATATTTTTAAAAGTTTCTGGCGGATATATGTAGTCAAAATACATACGTAATAAATAAAATCAAAATATATTTCCTTACAGGGCGATTCATGTTTCCACAGGCCTTTTTGTTCAAAGTATGTATTTTTAACATGCAGAAATATCCTGAAAAAAGTCACCGCCAAAGTTTCTGAATATTATATCCAATATAGACGTTCCAAATTGTAATAAACGATTAAACTATAAAAATAGCAACTATTAGTAATAAAAAATATTCACAAAATAAACTAAATATTGTAAACTAAATATTTTTACGCACTGTATTAGATTATATTGCACCGTTATATTAATTGGAGGCGGGCCAAAAAATTCACACTTACAGGGTGATCTCACTTGAACTTGTAAGATGACAAAATCAGCAAATCTAAAACAACTGCCAAACAATTAATCATTAATTGTTACCTTTTACTTATTTTTTAATAAGTTAATCTTACTTTTAGAATCTATTTTATCGAACGGATTGTAGGTATGATGCTCATACAAGGTTATTCCATTAGGTACAAAAAAGATTAGATAGAATTACAGGTCCGGTTGCTTTGACAAATATTTGTGTTTTTTATTGAACCCATAATTCAGATTTTAAGCTCGTTTCCACAACACCCGTGAGGTAGAGCCCTAGGCCCTATACATTATATCCAATATTCAGAAAATTTGACGGTGAATTTTTTTATCGATATTTCAGGCTATTTTTGTATGTTAAAAATACATACTTTGAACAAAAAGGCCTGTGGAAACATAAATCGCCCTGTAAGGAAATATATTTTGATTTTATTTATTAAGTATGTATTTTGGCTACACATATCCGCCAGAAACTTTTAAAAATATTTTACAGGGACTTTTGGTAAACATTTTAAAATTTCGGGATCATGAACTTTAACGCACTGTATATTGAAATCTAGCCATAGGATGGGATTGGGCCTATGGACACTATTGATCATGACATCAAGTACTATCACATATCAAAAATTCAGACAATTTGACGGTGCTTCCGTTTCCATAAGAATGGTGGGGGGTCCTTTATTTAAAAAAGAAATTTCCTTTATTATATGGTAGAAAGACAAGAATACTAAATACAAATAAAATAAAGTTTGCCCTATTCACTTAGCATTTTCGTTTGGCTAACCCTCTACCAAACACCCTGTACTTAGCATTTTCGTTTGGCTAACCCTCTACCAAACACCCTGTACATTATAAAAACTTAATCCCAAAATTCTAATACCTTATCGTGATTGAACTGATGATTTATAACGCCACTTTACTTTTTTTAGACTTTTTAGTTATTTAATTTAAGCTATGATTTACCTAAAATGTACATCTCGGCCCATAATAGTAAAAGTTTTACTACGAACTACATCATTTTCTTTGGCTATGAGCACTTTAAAAATAGGAACAATAGGATCTAGTTTGTAATTGTTCTTCTCAAAGTAATTTGTTTTCGCTCCAATCGCTTTTAATCTATAATCAATGCCCGAATCTAAGTTAGCTTGCTCACAGTGATTTTTTAAAATATCAATAAAGGGTAGAAAATTTGATCGCTGTAAGCCATTTTTATATAAATCTTCTGGAGGTCTATTACTAGTTGCTACTACTACAGCACCATTATCGAATAAATGGGTAAAAAGTCTCTTGAGGATCATGGCATCTGCAATATCTGTAACCTTAGAGAATTTAAATCATTTTTAGTAACTTTATTTCAGTTACAATAATATATATTTTCTAAACAAGTTCTCTTTTATTAAAATTATTTTTTCTGCCACAAAAGTCTAACTAAAAACTTTTGAGAATTTATTAGGTGTACAAATAACAAATTATTCATACCTGGAACTCATCAAAACATATTAACCATGATTTTTCTATTATGTTTTCTGCTACTGGTGGTATAGGGTCGAAAGGTTTTGGTTTTCTTTGGCTATAATCAACAACTATTTCTTGTTTGAGTTCATGCATTTTTTTATGAACATCGACCATAAAAGAATTAAAATGAACTCTGGTTTTTCTTTCTATATTACATGTGTCGTAAAATAGATCCATCAACATTGTCTTACCACCTCCGACTGCACCATAAATGTATAAACCTCTGGGAGAGGTTTTTTTACTTTTAAATATTGTATTAAAAATGTTTTTTCGTGTAGGTTCATAATTTGTAATATCATCATACAATCTCTGTAATTGTATTGCAACCCTATTTTGAATTGCATCTGGTTGTAACTGTTTTGATTTAATTTTTCTTTCTAAAATTTGTATAGGTCCTTCTTCCGGTACTTCATGTTGGACTCTTAAAGAATATTTTACTTTACGAATTAAGTTCACTATCAATTTTTCGTTACCTAAATAAATATATTTTTTTAATAATGTAGAAGAATTTAACATTTTTTTGAACCTAAAATAAATATTGTTATAAATTAAATAAAATGTTATCAGTGACTCACGTTTTTGATAATTAGCAACATTTCTAATTAAGTACCCATTAAGTAGAAGATAAATTATATCCTTCAACAAATATTATTTTCCAACACAGGTTTACGTAATAATTTGAAAATTGCAAATTACACTTTTCCACAGTGTTGCCACCCATCTTTGTATTGGCATTGACTCTCATCTCTATAAAAAAATAGACAGATTCTCCGCCCAAAACCGAAATTACCGTACTGAAGTTTTAAATTATTTATAGTTTAACATAATACTCGATTATTACTAAAATTTGTACAGTGCTACTTGCTACATCACACTTGCCAAATAATATTTTCAACTATTTCTCCAGAAAGCCAAGAATTCTCTACCAATCGACAATAATGCTTTTCTTACTTGTGTCCTTTTACTGACATCTGTTACAAGAAATCAGATGTTTTTGACACTTCTTATTCTTACCTTTTACTACTAATTTTTCACCAATAGGCCAAAAGTCATCAAATGATAAGGGCTTTTTAGTTTAACCGAGATGTGCCAATCCACGACCGAGGATAATTTGAGGAAATACGAAAATCTCAAAGTTCTTTTTTTCCTTCTATCAAAATCAAAGCGCCATCTGTTGATTTTTAGTTTTAGTATTATAGCTTAAATGTAAGGTTAATTATAAATATGTATGTATTTATCAAATAAAAAAAACATTTTTTAATTTATTAAAAGTTTACTAGTCGTATAAACAAATACAGTCATCGCCATTTTGAGGTACTGCTTTCTCCTCCACTTCGTTGTAATCATTCGTTTTATCTTCTACAAGAAGAAAGTTATTAGTAAGAAACAAACATGAGATTCAGATTTTGTGGCGAAGCAGATTGTCCCGACTGGGTGCTTGTGGAAATAAACACACTTTCAAGATTATCATCGATTAAATTGAAGTTGCTAGCCCAAGTAGTAGCACAGGGTTTAATAAATCCCCCAATAAATACAGATAAAGCTGAAAAATTATTTGCAGAATCGAAGCTAGATGTCGACGTCGATTTAAAAGCTTGTATAGCTTGCATTAGCTATATACTAACCTCTACTACTAGATTTAATTGTGATAGTAACGCTTTACAAAATGAATTACAACAATTGGGGTTGCCCAGAGAGCATAGTACATCCCTGAAAAGAGTTGTAGATGACCAGGTGATGGCTTTAACTGAAAAATTTAAGCAAGCATCTCTTAGGGTTAATGAATTGGAGCATTTTAGTGCTAATATAGATCAAGATTTAAAGTGCGCTATTTTAGATCTAAAAATAAATGGAGACACTCATAATGTGACTCTTACACCTCGTTTGGTTAGTGTTTTGTTGGAAAATTTAGAGGATGTAAGAAAAACCATGGTGGAATTAAAAGAAGCATCTTGAACTGGGTAAGAACAATTAAATCCAAATTCTTATAGTGTATTTCATTTGAATAATTTATTTTTAACAGTTAATAAATTATAATATAATGTTAAATTGCTTTAAAAAAGGCATCCGGAATACATAGTACTAAAAAATTAACAATTAAGAAAAAATTATAGTCTGCTTTATTTATTATCAAACCATGTTTTTATGCTAATAAACACTTGTTGTTTGTTCTAATTTGATTAATAAATGTGCCTAAGTGTTGAGGCATAATTTAATTATTTTTATTTCTATGTATTAATGTTGTTTATTTACAACTTATTGTTTGTATGGATTTTCCTATTTGTATAATAAATAATTGTTATACATTTATTACGTATTTAAATTGCAAAATTGTTAGCAAATATTAAGAAATGGAAAGGTTATCATCTTTTTAACAGATAAAATAAATAAATGTTCAGTCCCTTTTTGAATGGTATAGTCAATAAATAACTTTAAATTGAGGTAGATTAGATATAAATTCATAACTGTAATTCGCCATTATATGCACTGAATTGGAATATTACTTGGAAAAAACCAAAACAGAAAATACTAAACTTTTAAATATTAAATTATCGAATTACATATTTTTAAATTAAAATTATTATCTTTGGACATTCAATCACTAATAATCTTTTAATGTTTTATAATTGCGGATGCATTATTGATCATTTTTGAATTACTTTTATATAATAATAATATTAATAAGATAAAATCAGTAAATTTTTTAACGGTAATAAATTTGATCTTATTGTAATATATTATACTTACTGATATTATTTACCTGTTGCTTTATGTCTGGGAACACCAAATTTTTTCTTATTTGAGATAACTGAAAAAAAATTAGATAATTATAAAATATATTTTTTTTCCTACAGGTTTCACGCAAATTCACGGCGTGGGAAAAAGTATTACTTTGCTCATAGTAGTGGAGTGTCTCAAGGTTCAGTCCCTGGACCGTTTCTTTTTCTGATATACATACAGTGTGTGGAAAAACTATAATATAATAAAAATGTCAAATTATTGTAGAAATTAAATTGTTTATTACATAAAAAATACAACAATTAAAGAAACTAATATAACATAAAATAATGGCGCATGATGTGAACCTAAAACACCTCCATATTGATTTCCTTCTCTGTAAATATTATCACAATGACAGCGACCATTAAACCATTTACCTATTCTATGACGTACTGAAAATAAAAATATGTAAAAATAAATAAATTTAAAAAAAAACTACTATTAGAACCACAAAGTATAAGTATCTAGTTAAGTTTTTCTTTCAATTTCGATGATTTTACTCCAATAAAATTTCGATATATCTCCCCATTATACTCCATTCTTGTTGACACGTATTCAACTAAACAGTTTTTTATTTTTTTTACTTCTGTGTCATTAGCCTCTTATAGGCTTTGTTAGTGTTTCCCTGCTCCACTTTAGGATCAGCACTGCTAATTAGAACCCAACAGTGAATTTTTTTAACTATTACTATCATATCGTGATTAATTTTAACTTACCTGGAGGTTTGTATATTTTTAAGCTTTGCATCAGCTTCAGGTAACTTTGATTGTTCAGAAGACTTAGACCGTTTTTTGTTAGGTTTAAAACACATGAAACTGCTTGGCGTGTTTGATTCATAATAAAGTATTCTAAAAGTAATTAATAAATATTAAACAAAAGTTGTTGAATGCTAAAATAAAACTCATTCTTCTGTCAATTGAATAAAACAATCCAGCCACTATTTTATATTATAATGGACATTTAAATATGCAGTATGAAACGTTTTACAATAACGTTCAACCCCCACTGACAAACTGTTTTTAATCTTATGTGAAAGTAAGGAATAAATATATTATATTGATGCTTACACTTTTAGGCGTGTATTATTTGTACGAAACAGGTAAGATTAGAACGAACCAGAGTCAGATATTTTACAACTTTATATGCACACTAACGTTTTTATTGAGAGTTGAGAGCAATATTAAAGATCAAAATTATAAAGTGACAGTTGACAACCATATCAAAATTATAATGTGACTGTTGACAACTATTTAAAACATCGTTTTCATAAACCCAAAATATACTAATTTAGCTTAAATGCTTACCCCATTACCTTCTATAGAAATATTTTTAAACATCATCAATTCTCTTTTATTATTATTATTATCATCTACTGCTGCGTTGGTGGAAGAAAAATTTAAGCAATCATTCAAATTATCCTGTGGACTGTCTTCTGGAATTCGGACACAAAATTTAAATCCGTTTTCTTTCCAATCGTAAATTTTTCTATTCCTAATCTTTGTTGGAGATGTTGTAAGTGAAATACCACCTTAAATAAAAAAAAATCAGGATAACATCACCGGAAAACTTACCCTCACTTTATTTCGAGTGTAATTAACTTCACGTCCTTCACAAACACTAATGACTTCAGAAAAAACCTGCGAATTATTAAAAAGAAAATCGTAATTTTTATAAAAAAAAATATTTTAGGCTCCCTGTGAATTGGTTTAGCCTATATACATTAAAATTGAGCTACTAAAATCTTTTAAATTAAATATAAATATAAAAAAAAAATTATCCAGGACCGTACTCAAACTTGTAAATGTATTGTGCGAATTTGCAGGGCCGTTCATGGCGAAGATGCAACTTTTAACTTTATCAAAGTCCATAAACTACCATAAAAAAATATAAAAATTATTACGTAGAACACATACGTTCAATGTGTCAAAAATAATATTTTGATGTGGAAATATGCTACGATCTATCTAGTTGGTGCGCAGCCATTTTTGTTTTTTTGCACGGGGCGGCAAAAGATTCAGGAACGGTCCTGTGGATGAAAGACCTCTCAACTTCGTGCTGCCCAAAAGCTTAAAATTAAAAGAATAATTCCATGAAATGTAGCTTACCTTGATTTTCGCATAATGCCTCCCTAAAATGATCACATTTTTTAGTAGGGCATTGAGAACAAGGAACACCTACTTTGTAAACCGGCGTACCAATAATATTACCTCCAGGGGCATAATTACATACTAAACGTTGGTCAAAATATTGGTTTCGGTTTTCTTTGTAAATCGACATTCCGCAGCCTACATATCTAGTATTAGCCCAGACCAATTGAGTGTACTGTCCTATTAAGTATTGTCCCCTTTTTATCCTAAAACGATCGAAACGCAAAGAAAAAATGGTCTAAACGTTATGATAATAAAGCGTGAGAGGGATAGGGGTAAAAATTGCTTGTTTTTGTAATTTATCGATTTAACTTAAGGGGGTTCTATACCCTCCGCCATATTGGAAATGCTAATGTTAAAATTGCGGGCTTAATACTCAACAAAAAAAATATTTTTTTGTATCCGAACTTATTATGCATCGTAGATTGGCGGATGATAACTTTTTTTATATACATTAAAGAAATAACGTGAAAATATATAAAAAAAAGTCATATACGTATATAAGTCATCATCCGCCGTTCTTCATTAAAAACCCGTGGACGATTTAGCAAAAACACTAAACGAAGAAACTTTTATTTTCTTACCCACTAAAGTAGTCCACATCTGATGGAATCACATTAGAAATTTGCTTAAACCAACTTAAAATCAAAATAGCCAGTTCGGGTAGTGTGGTGCTATTTGTAACTGCAGTTAAAATATTTTGTCCAATTTGTTCAAAACGATCTACAAAGTAAATGTATGTTAAAATTTTACTAAAAATTATTAAAAGTCAGAAATCGAATTCGAAAACTGAAGATATATTTATATATATTATTCAAAGATTATGGCGCACACACAGTATTTGGAATACCATAGCAGTAGAGGAATATTTTTTGTATTTAGAGAATAGGAACTATTTTTGTTTTATTTTTTTGTTGTGATTACTATTGCTAATATATATATTAATAGAGGCATAACAAAAAAATCCTTGCAATCCTATCCATCCTCTTTATTACGCAAATAAATAAAAATTGTCTTTCATATTTCTTTTTATTTTTTTTCTGAAATATTTATTATTCAAATAGTAGGTACCTGTTTTTTTGCAAAGATCATGTTGTTGGGGTCCATTAATTGGTATACACTGGTCAGCCCATCTCTGAGCTATTGTAGCAAGTTCTTCATCCCATTCCTGAAATAACATATATAATAATAAGAATATACGCCCTGCAATTCACCCCCCTACGAGTGAATCCCAGAAGCGCTGCAGCTTGTGTATTATTATTATTTGCCGTGGCGCTCTGGGGCGATTTACTGATGATTGATGGCGCATTTGATTTACAGTTGTGGGAAAACCCTGAAAACCTCACAACACCATCATCGACAACGATGGACTCCCCCAGGATTGAAATCTTTGCAGCGTAATAAATGCAAACCCTAGTAGGTATTTGTATTTCAAAAATGGTCTCTTAAAACTATATAATAATTACAAAAAATTTTTTACCAGCATCATCATGTTTGCTGCCGAAGGTAGTCGTCCAAGTTTTCCTGTTGTTTCTAAACCAGATGCAACATGGTTACGAATATCATTATGTATATCAACTATGTACTGTTGAATAGAGGTAGTCATAACTACTTTTTTATACTGCACACATTCTGGTCCCGGCCCCTGGTAAAATTAATCTTTTAGGAATTACAATATTTTTTGAATAAACAAAAAGGCACAAATATTTTCCATTTGTACTTTCCAACTCTCCGAGATCTACCTAAAACTGCCCAATTTTTTTTTTGCGTCATTTTGAGCTTACCAATCATTTTTTTTCTCTTCTATTTACCCATTTCTGCCAAATTTTAACTCAATAAAATTTTTATTGTGGATTTTAAAAACTCAATTTTTCAAAATTCGTCTAAAACTTTTTAACTAATTATGTGCAGTTGTTCATTAGAATAACCGTATTGAGGAATGATTAAATAATGCAGGTGCATTGCTCATTGCGCTGTGCCATTTACTATCTACTTTCATATTTATCGTATTCACTATAAAGTTTGATATTTTTTAAAATTTGAGGGGGACGAAATTAACAACAGAATATTTTTGTTCTCGAATCAGTTTTATTTTATTTTTATTAATACTAGAAAGTCTTAATTGACTAGAGAGATTGTAAATACTCTAAAAGGATTGGTGATAAATGACCGGCGTTTCGTGAGTGGAATAAATCGTGGAGGAAGATTTTAAATCTGTTAACACTTTCTTGTTAATTAAGAAATCTTACTTACTGCCTGATATAAACACATTGTGTGAGTTCCTTGCGGACAAATTGAGCAGTAATGTGTGGCTCGGGAAATTCTAATTAACAATAAAAAAATCAGTATTAATAACATTATATTAACATCGTTAAGTGTCACTTTAATTTTTGATGGTGATATTTCCGTCGGTTTATATTATTTCTGCCATCTACTGGTCCAAATAGAAAATAATTTATGGTCAATTCACTACAATGTTTTAAAGAATCCGCGTTTTTACTAGAATCGATTTTAATAAATTACAAAAAAACGTTTTCTATTACAATAAATATTTCAAAAATATAATAAATAAAGTAAGCAAACGAGTTCGACATCGTAAGAGCGGTTTCTGGCTTTCGGCATCGTCAGTTGGGCTTTCTAATCCAATAAATCAAAATCCAAACGCGTAAGTGAATAGCTATATCCGCTAAAATATAAAATTCGCAAATGTGGTTCCATCTATCAGTTAAACTGATACATAAAGCTCAGAAGTGAGTTTTGACAACTTTTCAAAGCAACGAATTCCCAACTTGCTTTGCAAAGTTTATTGACTGATTCTGGTCAAGCTGACACTCTCTTCTTCGTATCCCTTTAAGTGTAAAAGTTGACTCTCTTACGGTTTACTGATAGATTGTAGCATATTTGCAAATAAAGTCTTGATAGTTTTAAAATCGAGAATAGCGTGTAGCCTCAATTTTCATTGGAAGTGGTCGAGTTTCTGTTTGTTAATGAATCACTGCTTCTTTTTCTTTTTGTCAAAAATTTTCTCGACAATATTTTTCTCTTTGTCCAGGTGTTATTCAAATTGATTCTGTACTGGCACAAGGAAGGGTTTGAAAATAGGCAAAAACAAACTACATTGCATATAAGATTTTGTATTCAAAATAAAATTACAATTAACTTTGATCCCATAGGAATCGCATTATAATTATGCCCATATATCACGATATATGGTGTACTTAAATAAAAATCGAATCAAATTATCCACTACTTAAGTTAGGAAGCATTTTATAATATAGGAAAAACAACATTGAGAATGAGACGTCCAAAAACACCGACAAAAGAGCGACAATAATATTTTATAATATAAATGTAAGTATAATTTTAAATGCAATTTTAATATTTAAATATTTTTTAAACCGTAATCTCATTAAAATTTGGTATTTCTGATTTTCAATAATTATGAAATTAATAGAGAATAGCATAAAATAGGGGTCAGTTATTCTTTCTTATATTATTTTTTTTGACGAGATTGAGGGGTGGAATAATTTTGACAAAATCTTACACTCGAACATCTAGTGTTATAGGCCTATACTTGGTGTATTATTATTATTTGCCATAGAACGCCCCAAAAATAAAATTTTAATAAAAAATAGGTGAATTATGCATTTGTAAATTTTACTAACAATTATTAAAGAAAAAGAATTATTAATTTAGGAATATGAACAATTTCAATTAGGGCGTTAGACAAAGTAACATTTTTATTCTATTAATACGACACATATCGTTATATTGTAACGCTCATAAGACAGTATCAGTGAAGGTTTTTACTTCTTATTCCTCAAGAATTTGATACTTTTTTAAATGTTTATTGTCTATTATTTAAAATCGGAAACATTGCATCAATAGGTTTGAACAAAAACATTTTTGTACAGTTTTTGATTTTGATTTTTTGAACAGACTGAATTAGAACCATTGTATACTACAACCCTATTGAAACTTTATTTTTTCCTTTTTGTAATTTGACAATTACAATGTTATTTTGCACTAATAAAATTTCATCCACCAAGAACATATAATTTAAATGAGTTGAGTTTATGTTTTTTAGATTTTTGCTGTGTTAAATGCAGGAAGCATTTCAAAACTTTAAAAAAATATATTTAATATCTTTTTCTTTAATAACTTACATTCTTTGAAGTACAAATACATTTACAGTACAAAAATTATATATAATGAAATTAAATTACTTCCAAAAATTTGGATTTTGTTGCAGCCTTCTCTCAAAGTTCAAGTACCAGGTTTGAACTGTAGAAAGGGGTACGTAAGTCGCTGTGGGATCAGGAACCATATTGGACTGAGTAATAGTGTAACTTAAAACATAGTTCATAAAGTTTTCTAACATTTTTTGCGCAAATGTAACATTTGTTTCTAAATTGTTCGGAGATGGTACATCTTGAATATTTACTAGCGGTTCTGAAATTGAGAAAAACAAACTAGTTGTGAGATGCACAAACTTTTTTCTCTTTTGATACTTAAAATTTTATTGATTTTTAACCCCTCTTGTTGTTGTTTTACTTAGAACTGTAATGTATTTTAAAATTTTGTGGAACCATGTTTATATTAATAATTATTAAGAGTCCAAATAAATATATTTTTAGAAAAATAACAAAATACACATACTTTATTCCTGACCACAACCATTTAAATATTAATTTTAATTATATTTACCTATTGACATCCCGATTTGAGCGTTATGAACTATGTGGCTCATTCCAAACATCATATTCGAATAATCGCTCATTTCATCTAACTTTTTTAACCCCGAAATCTTATAAATTGCCGAAGGTTTTTGGTTCGATATAAAACCTAACAGTTGCCACTTTGGAGGGGCAGTAGGATCTGGCCAGCTAAAATAAACTAAAAACATGCATGAGGTATTTAATATATTTGAGAAATACGCATATGTAAAAATATAGAATGCCCACTTTTTATAAATTTATGAATATTAAAAAACTAGCCACCCTATATACATACTATATGATTACCTTGCCCTCCCATTCCTTCTGGAAAGGGAATTGTTCCGGTTAGAAATACGACAATATGATTAACATTATCTGCATCTGGTATTGTTGTGACTACTTGAGTTTCATTAATTTGCTGGAACTCAGTTTGCACCTGTAGTAAATGAAAATATAAATATTAAACCGTAAACTTAGTGTAATAATTAAATCTCACCAATCGTCCAGAGACAATTATGCCAAACATAATTATTAAGTTAAAAATAAAATTATAACTAAGTGATTAATACCCTCTTCGACAATATAAATTACTTCTAGTTGTTTTCCTTCTAGAAACTTTTGGAACGAATTTAAGGTTACGTTTAGAAGAATTGAGTTGTGGTCCTAAATTATTAAGTTTGTGAGTTCTGTCTTTTACTTGTTAAGCAACCAGTTTTCTTTTTTGAATAACCAATTAAATTGAAGACTCAATTTTCTGGCAAGAAAATTTGCCATTGACCTTGATTTCGGCGCTAACTTCAGTCTTCAGTTAAGTAGTGATCAAATGTGTGGTTTAATACAGTTTGTTTTATTCCGCAAAGGATACAATTTTCACTAGTTTTCGTGTCATTTTGTTCCTACTTCGGTATTAGTGTTTAGAAATCATGGTATGAGCCAATTTAATTATGTCTTTATTCATAATTATTTACATTCACAAATATAATTTCGTATTTATTTGCGAAGTTTTGACAGTTCTGTCTAAAAGAAACAAAATATAAATATGAATCATCCTATTAATTGGACTTAATTATTGAATTAAAATTTATAAATAGTAGCATGATATTAGAATTGCCTTATTTGTAGCTTTCAATTAGTTTGGTTTTGATTAAATAGAAAATATTCACACCCTCTTTATCTCTTGTTGTAAAATCAATAAGAGAAGTCATTCATACCATGTTTGTTTTTACATGGGTTTTTATCAATTTTTTGAAATTGGTTTTTAAGTAGTAAAACTTGCTTGAATCGATTAAAGTAAAAAATAAACACACATAAAATAAAATATTGACATCAAATCAAAATTTGGACAAGGAGTTTGTAAGATAAAGGCTTTCAAGTAGAAAAAGTATAGGTATTTGTTTGCGGGAAAGATCAGAGGGTATACTTAACGAATTTAAGAAAAAATGAAAGTGAATCATACCCATTGTCACAAATTCTGTGGCATTTTGCTTTTAAATGAATTCACGAGTATCTGAGATTAGAATTGATGGTTATCCAATTTTGATTTGTTTTCAGAATGTAGTGTTTGGTGATGTCGTTGCCGGTGTCTCAGTATGAAGCCCTTTTGGCTGAGATGCGCGGCCTGAGGCGGAAGGCTCAGCGTGTCCAGCAGATTGCCAAACCGCTTATACAGGGTGATTCGTCCGCCTCTTTCTCTTCCATAGACGGTGCTGCCGCCTTGGGTAGTCTGGGGAAGTACCGGCACCACTCCGAAAAATTCTATGTAAGTAGTTATAAATACTTTTTAGCGACTATCTTAAAATAATTGTTGAATGAATATAAAATTAAAAAACTGGCTGTGTAAATAAAAATTGAAATCAACACTAGTCAGTTTTAAACCATTTTTATGTAACATCTTCCAAAAAAAATATGTAAGTATATAAAGTTAAGATCATCCACCCCAATCCCACATGTATCTTTGTCCTAAATTCTCTTTTCCAAGCAATTAAAAAAATAGTATAGCCACATCTGTTTTGCTGTCTGTCTAGAAGTTCGTGGGAAATTTATTTTAGAATTTAGTGGGTGCTTGTAAGCTGTTTTTTTAATATGTTTCGATTTTATTTATAACTTAATTCATTTTTTAAGTAGCGTTCAGTATCCATGTACAATTAAAAGTGGTTTTTGCAACTTTTAATATTTTTTTACTAGCAGCTCAAAGCAGTTCAAACTAATCAACAATTTCCATTTAAGGTTATGAAATATTTTTTTTACTACAAAACTAAATGATAACATCATATTGGGGAGCGTAAGTGGCTCAGGAGTAGAGCACTGTAATTGTCGTGGGTTCCCCACGGGGTGATTCCCCGCTCGTGCATTTGCTTTTGGGTTCTAATTAATAAGTGGCGCTGGGACATTGTAACAAATCCTACACAAAACACAAGGCTTAAGATCATAGCAATCGTAGCTGTTTATACAGAAGGAAAATTACTCTGCGATTAGTGTCAATGTAGCCTACACATCTAAATAAATATTAATTTTTAAACGGCCCTCGTACACTCTAATTGCATTAATTTGTATGTACGCTCAACGAGTGGCAGCTTCCTTCCAAATAAGGCGTTCTGATAATATCAATGTTGATGACATTGACCAATTTAGGTTTTACCTTTTTTGATACACCCACTCAAGGATTTTTACTGCCTCATTATTGTTATTATTATGCTGGTTAGTCTGTGTAACACGTGTTAGGGAAGAAACAACAAACTGGTGCCAGACTTCTAGCATGCATCAAATTAATAAGTCGAGATTTAATTATAATATAGGAGTGATATATTTTATTCACTGTTAGACAATAGAATACAAGTGGCGCCTGCCTTATAAGGGGCAACGCTCTTTCTATATATCGTCACTACCTATGAATTATAAGCAGAAAAAATATTTATTTGAACATGCTAACTATCCGTTCGTGGGGATTTACCCAACGCCCCTACTCAATATTACACATGGCTAGGAATGATGACAGATGTCAGGGGGTTATCTTGTCAGAACAGATGTGGATCTTATCGGCACGTTACCCTAACGAATTTTGGTACTAAAGACCTTCCGGCAACGCTATTACTCAAGATACCTAATTTCCAAAAAATTAATTTTTGTTTTTAATTAAAAAAAAACTACTGAAAAACTTGCACCAGCAAAAAATTGTTTTGTTTTCTTTTGTAAACACGATTTTCACATAAAACTGGCTCTATTTTCTAAAATACCTAGTTTAACCTAGTTAAGCCATAATAATAATAATAATAATAATAATAATAATAATAATAATAGTAGTACTTTATTGAATATTGAATTATGGTAGTTGAAATTTTATATTTAATTTGGAATGAATAAAAAATGATTATAGAATAGAATTAATTAGTTATCTAATTATATTATGGATGTCTCAAAATGAAAATTAACAATCAGGATAAAAAAAAATTGTTTGTAGAATCTTCATTTTCAACCTTCACTGTCACTGCCTTCAGCTCTGTGGTTGGATAGTTCTTCTATTAGATTGGATATTTGCACTTTGGAAGTGCTCTCGTTCTGTTTAGGACCAGCGGTGCCATTATGTCCATATTATGGTCATGGGCGCCGTTACCAAAAATGTCAGGGGGGGCATATTTTTTAAAATCAAAGTATTGCATTGCATTGAAATGAAGATTAGTCCAGTGAATTAACCCCAAACCCCAAACCTGTGCATCAAGTCTGTCAAGTATTCATAGGTACATGTGGAAGGGTGGGAAAATGGCTCTAGAGTTTCCAAAAATCAGTTTTTCGACGATATTTGCCGAAATATGACACTTAGAACATTTTTGTTTGAACAAAAAATGAAGAGCAGTTCATTACCTACAAAAGTTGTCCCTATGATTTTTTTCGCTACACTAATATTTTTTGCAAAAACGGGCGTTTCAAAAATTCGCAATTTTGAATAATAATAATAATTCGCAAAATTATAGTGGTGAAAACGGAAAACTTGAATATCCTCCCAAAACTTGAATATCCTCCATATTTTTCTGATATGGGGAAAAGTGAGCCAAATTGAGGTTTAAAATAAAATATAGGGTGTCCTAGTTACTTGTAATACCACTACGTATTGAGACACCCTATATATTTAATAATAATTTTAAAATGTAGAGCTTATAGTTCTCTACAATTTTTTCTCGTAACTCTTAACCCCTTAACGCACAGATTTTTCGAAAAACCGACAAAAAAATCAATTTTGTTTTATTTAAGAAAAGAAGGGGTTAATATAACGGAGATATCCAACTTTGTCAAAAGTTTTGAGACACCATGTATATTAAACTTTGTTAAAAAGGAAAATATTGCGAATTTTAATTATTTTTTCAAATATTTTTGAGAATAAATCTGCCTTTAGGCAAAAGAATCTGCTTAATTTCGGACCGCCCCCTGTAAGTGGCCATACGAGGTCGGTCGGCCGGTGTTAAGGCTCGATGCAGACGGGCGAGTTCTATCGCTGCGAGCTCGCCGCGATTTTTTCTCGCGCGAGGTAGGACCAAAGAAACAAATGGTGCGATTCACACGTAGGAGAGCTCGCAGCGAACTCGCCGCGATCTCGCGGCGAGAATTCCTCGCCGGCGGTTAAGCAGTACCTGTAGGCCGCTTGTGCTCGCATCTAGAAATTAATCAGTGGTGGTTCGTACTCAGGGCTGCCAGATCGTATAATTGGATACAAAACGTGTATAATTTGGTAATCTTATGTATCCTATTTGTATAATGGATCGTCTTGTATAATTGGATACAAAACTGATAACTGATGCAAGTTTTTTTAACCTAAATTCTTTCTAATAGTTATAGTACAAGTTATGGTAAGTAAAGTACGCCACTGCAACACGTCTTGATGCATCCATGTTTGAAGTCGACAACATACTGATGATTCATAGTTGCGATCTTCGAGAAAAGCTTCGCCCGTGTGCATAGTGGGACGGCGAGCTCGCGGCGACAACGCTGCGTACTCGCAGCGATAGAACTCGCCCGTCTGCATCGAGCCTAAGCTAGAACTTGCGCGCTTGAACGTTTTCCTGCAATGCGCCACATTTCACTTTTGCCACAGTAGATACAGTAGTTCCACTTAGCGTCGGCACCTTTGATATTGGTGTCCAGCAGTTTCATTTTTTATATTCGCACTGGTATTGACACTATTGACAGTAATGACATTTCTCCCCGCCACGATCCCTAACAATGCTCATATATACACTGCTCGATATATCAATTATTGATATAAACTGCTCGCTAAAATTCAGTCTATGCAAATAAGGTTGGAAACATGGAAAAGTAGTAAAAATTAATTATGCAGTTTTCAATGAGGTAAAATTCATTTAATCGGATGCACCCGAGATAAAAAAAAATGTTTGGTGATTCTTACGTATTTTTGTTTCCTGAACACGAATTTGAAGTCAAAAAGCGGAGGTCTCGAATGCTTTTTGAAATATAGTCCCGAAAAGTATGAAAACTTGTTTCTAATCTCACGATTATCTTTATTGCCACACTTATATTAACTTCATATGTACGTTTATTAGTACAAATTTGAACCATTTCTAGTCGAGTTGAGATTTGGCATATATTTTTATATGAACAAAAAATGAGTTTTATGATTATGGGTCGATGTTATTCAAACGTGGTTTAAAAAAGTTAATACAGCCATTCTATATTCATTGTTAAGAAAAATGCAAGAGATTATTACGAAAATATTTATTTTTTCCATTTCAGTTGACCTTTCACATTCCTAATATATAAGAAAGAAATTTATTGCATACAATGTACATAGTCAATACAATTTTTTTTAAGAAAACAAGAACCAAGAATGCATGACACCTAATAAAAACATAGATATATAGATATTTATTAATATAAAATTACAAGAATTTTACACTCGTCACAAAACATTACAATTATTACAAGCTTAAAACTATAATTTACAATAACAATAACAGACAGACACCCACACAGCAAAGGATATTCCCAAGATACCAATGTTCTTTTTGCAGAATATTCCTAAGCAAATATTCTGAGAACGATCATAGAATGTATTGGATATATTAAAATATTTAGCACATCTATAAAAAATATCTTCAGTTAGTAAAGAAGTTCAATATTGTTTCAGAAATTACTCACCTTGCATCATCTTTGGGAAACCTAAAAAAACTTAATTGGGGATTTTCCCTCGAATTGCTTCGACATACTACACAAATTGTACATGGTTTTTTAAGCACAACATCACCAACAACTGTAGACATTTCGCTTTTACTATTTCGCACAAAACAAACAAAAAAAACCACTAAATAATACAAACGAAAACGAATGAAATAATAAATTGAGCAACACAATTAAAAATGTTTTCATATTGCAATGTTGCCAATGTGAATTGTTAAATTATCATAATTCGAGATGCTATTGTAGAATTGTCACAAAAATGATTACTTTTCAATGAAATAAGTGGAACATACGTAGGGATTGACGCCTCATTGATAAAATATCCTAAAACCAGAATTTGATGAAATAAGAGACTACTTTATGAAATGTTTATAACACTTCTAATATATTACACAGTAGATTGGATGAAACTTTTTAAATCCCGCAACTATGGAAGAGTGCCGGTCGTTCTTAAACTCGTCGTTTGCGCATTAGCCAGGAGTCGCAACTCCTGGCTAATGCGCGTTGAAAACTTACAACCAGAAATTGGCCGAAGTGGAATTACTGTATCTACTGTGCTTTTGCTCTCTTTGAATCGAGGAGCAAACGAGAGGCATCTCCTGCCGTGATTAAGAATACGATTCCGGTCGGACGTAAACGTAGCCACAAACCGAGTTGCGGTGCGTAAAGAAGTTATTTTTATCAATAAATACAATAAACGACTTTCGAAAGTAGATGGCAGACCGCGAAGAGAGAACGAGAGTGAATTTAAGTGTTTGATAAAAAAATAAGTGATTTGTTTTGAGTGTTACTTCCTGGATAAGATTGAATTGTGTCGATTGGGATATAATTGGATTGTAAATATTTATATTGGAGATGGAGATGATCCGTATCTATTTATTATGGTTTGTATTTTAAATTAAAATTATAGGTACTAGTTGTTTTATTTAAGAAAACACATTTTAGAACCTTGTTTCGGGCAAAAATATTGCAATCTTGCACGTACAACGACTTTTCTTATCTTTCTTTTCGAAAGAATGTAAAAAGCGCGAAAATCTATACTGTCACTTTGACGCCTCCTCCTGTCAAAACCTATAAAGATGTTTCACTAAAACATTTCTACATCCTCTCTTAAAATCTCTTCCAAAAATCAAAGATCTTGAGTTGCTAGTTTTAGAGAAATAACGAAACAAATACTATAATGTAAAAATCCCGAAAATCTAAACTTCCACTTTTTAACATCTCTTGCAAAAATCAAAGATTTATTATTTGAATTAAATAAATTGTTTTTAGAAATTAATGTAGTGCTGTACTTCTGCTTTAATAAAAAAGCAAATGTTTCAGAACTTTTCACGAATAGTTGTTAATTCAAGTTGCTGCATTAATATAAATATTTTTTTTATTTAAAAAAAAAGGTTTAAGTTCAAAAAATATTGCGGTTAGTATCACACCGCGGGTGAGCTTTCAATTTTTAGATTTCCGTAAAAAATGAGTATTTAGATAAAAATGAAATATTTAATAGGCTATTAAAATGCATTTTATCTCGGTCCAGATTCCTGGGTGCACAATTATTATTTCGAGTGATGACCCAAAAACTTTAAACGTCTGCCTGTTACGAAATAATATTTGTGGACTTACAAATATCAAGGTCTCTACAGATCGAACTTTTGGCACGCTATACTCGAGTTTCATATAATTTTAATATGTTTCTACGAGAATTCTTTTTGCAAACATCACTTCTTGATTATTCTAAAATATTAAATAATATATTAAAGGGTACTTGCGGATAAGCAAAATTATTTTGACATTTAATATTTCTAAACCAGTGGCGGATCCAGACACAAGCTATGGGGGGGGGGGGAGGGGGGGTCGTCTTAACATTCACCATTTTTTTTTTTGATTACTTGCTCTCCCGTTTACTTTCCCTTTTGGAAATTATGAGGGAGTGCCATGAAAGATCTTTGGGAGATTTTTCCAACACTCAAACAAGTCAGTTGCGAACTATGCACAGTCAACTTTTTAAAAAACCAAATTTATTTTTACGTATGTAACTTTTCTGTTTAATGTTAAGATTGTTAAAGGTTATAAAGTTATTATAAAATCATTAATTTGTTCAGTAATAAAAAACCAAAGTGACGAGAGTATTTTATTTATATAATACAAATAAGTAAATGAAAAATTTTATTTATAAAATATAAATGAAAATAATGGCACAAAATAATAAATTCCTTGCAAGGAATATCTAAAAAGAATTAGAATTTGTGAGTTACATATAACCAGGTTGCATATTGTGGATGTGATAAATTATACCAAGATATCTTTAAATTCACAAATGAAATGTAAAAGGAAAAAAAACCGTTGATGTATTTTTTGTGCAGTCATTTAGTTTTCAATATACACTGGTTGAATTCCCTGACTTCTGCTGGAAAATGCAACACTTTTCGAATTCCCTGACTTTTCCCTGTTTTCCAGGTTTTCTAGGGAACCCTGGATTAAAATAAATTGGATTTGTGAGATTTCTCAAATTTTTATGTTGTGTAGGATTACGCCGTTTACTTCATTTAAACAAAAATTAAAATTATTCAGAATCGTACACTATACACAGTGATCAATTATTAGAATGAGGCGGAGATGAACAAGTAATTTACTGCCATGCTAAAAATGGTATTAATAGAGTTTAAACCGGCTTGTGTCATTTACAGTTTCTATTTGGTTTGTTAATTCTAGTTTGTAAACTAATTCGTTTCACTACACAATCATCGTAAAGGCGTTCGGTTTCTCCTAATAACCGTAACCGTACAGCATGCGTTACATTAAATTGCTTTAAATCCACAATGCGTAACAACTCTTTGCTCTTTGACATACAATCTGAAATCTGATTACCTATGAGTTTTTGTAAATACTATTCTCAATGTTCATCCTCCGAAATTAAAGAAAATGTTTGTGATTACCTATTATTTAAAATCAGAGCAGAAAATACGTTTTTAAACTCAAATTTTGAAAAGAAGTAAATAATAAAAGATCCCAATAATGGACAGGACTACAAGGAATGAGGCAGGCCAAGACACTACTGGGAAACTATAACCAGAAGAGATCAGACGACTGCATCAGCAAAAGTAAAAACAAGCTAAGAATACTAACGGGTATCCTAACAGGGTTGAGAGGCCACCTAAATAAACTCGGATTAGTAGACGAAGAAGAATGCAGATTCTGCGAGGAAGAGGAGGAAACCTCTATCCACATTCTCTCAGAATGCATTACCCTGCAAAATCCAAGGGTACGATACCTCGGAGAATATCTAATAGAAAAGGGAGATTTACCTAACCTGAAGCCTACCGACATCCTGAACTTTTTGAAAGCAATAGGACTGGAGGAACTGCTCTAATCGTTGAGATATCCTTAACGAATGGGCAGCAGAAGAGGGCAATAGATCTTGTAGGTCGCAGTGTGTCGACACCCCCATCAACAGATAGGATAGATGATACCGCCTTTCGAAACTATTAGAGAACCAAGTTTGTTCTCGATCATACATATACTGCTTGTAGATACAGTCTGTCCACGTAATAAGTCAGAAAGAAAGGAATTCACCGTCAAAGGTACCGCTGAGACCGAAGCGCTCGGCTTTACTTTGAAGAAAGGAGCCATGGGATTTATGACTGTATTTCTCTTTAAGGTCGCCGACGCTGCGGCGTCACACTCAAATAGGGCGGCGTCTCCTTTCTTGTTGTCTTAAAGTTCGAATAGACTATACTTTGCAGGAACAGCTGTTCTTGTTTATAAAAGAAAACAATAAATAAATCGAAAGTGTTTTTGTTTTGATTAACGCGAGATAAAGGAGGTAAAAGTTATGCAAACGAAACGATTTATTAGTTCCGAAACGGTTCAGGAACGAAACTTCATTTCATACAATAATTTATCAAAAATGACACATGTTAAACTAGACATAAATTGAATCTCACTTTTTACCAACTAATAACTAACAGTTCTAAGTAATGTCGAAATAAATTACACTTTAATTTTAAGAATGCTAATTTGATATAGGATATAAGAGATTTGCCTGAAAATTATTTTTTTACTTTGTTTAAAAAAAGAATTACCTACATAAATATTGCCGTAGTTCATAACCTCTGCCTAAAAATGGTGGACTATTTTTATCCGAAATCTTTAATGGAGCAAGATTATGAGGTGGCTATGGACGTTGTGTTTTCAGCAAAGCGTAAATGTCAAATTTATTTATGGAAACGGATATTTACGTAACACTCGGTCGGTTAAGTGCTAAAAGGAGTAAAAACTTAATTACTTTAGGAAATTTTCAAATTAGGTGACATGACGATAAAAACATGGTAGATTTAAGTTCTTTAAATGAATCTAGATGTTCTAAATCTTAAAAGAATACTGTTTTGCGGAATATTAAATAAGCTAGAGTTAGATCAGAAATCACAAAATGTTGCCAACATTAGAAAACAAGTAGTAACGGCACACGCTAGAGAGACTTCTAAACTAAACAAAAAAGTGTTTATTAAATTTGAAAAATCGTCGTAGAAAGCTGAAATTTAGGCGTGCACACATTCAAGGTATCCTGAGTTCATATCCATTGTCCGTTAGTCTCTATCGGTTCTGGAAGCTGAGTTACAAATGCGTACAGACGGACAGACAGACAGAAGCGTTCCATAAGACTTTTATAAACTTTAGGGTTTAGAAGTCTAAAATCGGTTTTGTTTTGAAAGTAAATTTTCAGAATTTTTCAGGTGATCAGATCAGGTAAACAGCAGAGAAAACGCGCGTTTCTCAATAAAATACCCTTTATATATTGAGATGATATTGATAAATCTACGATTTTTCTTACTTTTTAAATTCCTTTATTTTTCATTTCATCTGACATTACAAAATCTTATCTGACATTTTTTTTAAACTAATAATAATCTAATCTCCATAAACAAACATCCCATAATAACTCTGTCAATTTTAAAGCCCCTTTTACATAATTCCCTCCAACAAATTACTTAATTATAACGTGAAAATTATTTAAAAACTTATTTTTTTTTAAATTTTCTTCCAATATCCAAAAATATTTTTTTAATTTAATCTTTCATCTATGATAACTTTTTTAATTTTATTGCTATTTAAATTCCTTGAATAAATTCTATTTGGTTTTCTATATTCTTCCTTTTCTACATTTTCTTTTCTATTTCTTGTATTTTCCATTTTGTCACATTTGTTTCTTATGTTATTATTTCATCCTGTAGTTTACAACCTTCTTTTCGGACTTGTTCTTCAATCTTTATCTGCATATTTCTGATTTCTAATTTTAATTCCTTTTTTACTTTATTATTCTCGGCCTCTGCTATTCCCATGTTTACTTCTATATCTTTATTTATTTTAGCTTCTAAAATTTGTATTTTTTTTATTGTTTTTCTTTCAATTTTTCTAACCTCTTCTTTATTTGTTTCTATTTTAGTTTCAATTTTCTTTTTCTCTATTCTTCAATTGCTATTATTTTTATTTTCTTGTATATCTTTCTTTAACTTGTTCTCAGTTTCTTTTAATTTTATCTCTTGTAACACCTCTACTTCTTCTATTCTAGCTATCATCTCCACTCTTATTTCCTTTTTCGTCTCTTCTATTTTATTTTCAGTATATAATTTTGACTCTTCTATTTTTTTAAAAACATTCGCTACTTCTTGTTTTATTTCTTCTTTCATCATTTTCCCTATATTTCCAATTTTGTTTTCCATCATTTTTCCCAAATCTTCTTTGTCTTGAAAGACAATCCTTCCCCTAGTCTTCTTAATTCCATTAATACCATTATCAATCCATAATTCTCTTCTTCTTTCTTTTCTTCAATATCAATTATCTGTTGTTCTGTATCTTCTATTTCTTCTTAATCTCCTTTACTTCTTCTTCTTAAACATATTCTTTTATCATGTCTAAGATCCAGTTTATATTTTTTTTAAATTATAAATTATTATTTAATTATTTTTAGTTAATTCTTTTTAATTTCTTTATATCGCGCCTCTTTATTTTAGTGTCCCACGTTGGGCGCCAATTGAGATGATATTGATAAATCTACAATTTTTCTTATTTTTTAAATTACTTTATTTTTCAATTCATCTGACATTACAAATTCTTATCTGACATTTTTTTTTTAACTAAACAATCTAATGTCCATAAACGAACATCCCATAACAACCCTATCAATTTTAAAGTCCCTTTTACAAAATTTCCCCCACCATTTCATAATTTTAACAGCATAACAATATATAACAAATTATGGAGATTTTATAGTAATAAAATAATTACAATATTTTTTTTTACATCTTTTTAAATTCGCACGAAGCCTCTGTAACTCATGATATTGAAGCAGTATTATTGAAATTTAATAGACTTTCTTTCATCCATTGTTGAGTGATAGTATTTTTCGAAGTAAATAAAATTTACTTTCAAGATCTTCATTGATTACACCGCGTACTGCCTACTCGATTTCTCTCTTTCACATTTATAATATAATCTGTGTATCCTTATATAGTACCCGTTTATGGAAATTTCTCCCACAGAATCATTGCTTAATCATAATCATTTGAATCTTGCTTGAAGGTGGAATGTTCTTCAGATGGTGAAATGGTACCATCGTTCTTGTATTGGTTTCAATTTTTTTTTGAAAGTACAATTATTGCTCGGGCAAGCCACTAAAATTTTTTAAAATCCAAATCACACGCTATTTTAGAACAGTATATTGATGAATAAATAAATTTCAACCAAAAAATGGCTTGCATTTCCTGAAAAATGTTCGTCTCTGAGATAAAATATTTATTTTAGTTTGAATTCTCGAATGATAGCGATTTTAAACTTCAGCTTCTTTTTATTTCGTTTCGTTCCAATATCCGACTTCACGGAATTCTTTGAATATACTTTTCTGCAACATAGTTGAACTGTGTCTATATTTTGACATTATTGCGACGAAATTTAAATATATTGTTGGGATTTGAACCCTTCTGTTGGGATACAAATCTTATCTAGCCAATTTTTTTGAGCTAGTGACGTAGTGGACTGTATTTATATTTTGGCACTCGTGTAAAAGTTCCATTGTGGGAACCCTGTAATCATTTTTCTTTAACGCCACTACTTACTGCCATCCATGGACTTCGTAACTTGATGTTTAATAGTTCGTCAAACAAAGGCGGTACTTGTGTATATTAAGATTAAAAACTCACGCAGCTGCTTATTGTATTTATAATTAGATCGTATCTTTAAACTAGAAGTGATTCAAGAGCGTTTCCTATCGGAGCAAAAACTCGAGCTCTCAAGAAAGAAATCGAAACAACGGATATTTAAACTTAAACGGGCACTTCTTTCCGGTACAGAAACGAAGGTAAATGATTTAGATCATTGTGGAGTTGTGCAGAATCGGTTTTAGTTTCAAATTTAATAACTTACGTTTTTGATGAATTTATAATTAATTTTATTATGATTTAATAATTAAAGACAAATGAAACAAAGAATAGACGTAAGACTTGGAATTATTAAAATGACATTTTCCTTGAAATTGCAATTTTATGTACGATTCTTTGATCCATTTTTTTGATAGCAAAAAAAAAAACACGTCTAACCTTTACATCTCTCAAAAACAAACTAAAAATGCAAAATAGCTGATCATGCGAAATTAGAAGTCACCTTTTTTTGAACAAACCTCGTATATATCTGTTATTTGTAATTGTTATAAATCACGAGGTGAAGGTTGTTATGGATGTGGTCTTGCTTTATGGTTTACTGATTAATTTCAAGAAGATTGCACGTTTACAATAGACCGTTTTATGTTTAAATTGATATTTTTGGATAACCGGGAATTGAGGGTTATAAAAAAAATATATAAGAGCGGATGAGCTAACAATACATTTAATAATTATAAAAACTATATATATATGATGAGCTAACAATACATTTAATAATTATATATATATATATATATATATATATATATAGAAAATATTTCAAGAAGTTGACATTGGTCAAAACACTTTTAAAAATTAAAATATATAATTTTCCTATACCCCACACTTTATCGATAAATAAACAAAAATTGTTATTGGAAAATTTAAAACGAAACAATCGACAATTTTTTTTAATTACTGGAGATTATTTGACTCCCTAGAAAAGAAGAATTTCTGCTTATTTTTATTAATATATTTACAAACTTAAACGTTTGTTGTGAAATAAAACAATAAGATTTGAATCTATCAAACAAATATTTTTTTATTACAGAACAATGGATCGTCTGAACCATTAGATTATACCATGGAATCATTACTTCTTGGCAGACACAACGCTACATCACCAAATGTAAGTTTTCATTTCTTCGAAAAATACTTTAAAACCAAACAAAATCCTGTCAAACATTATTTTTCTTTGATTTTGTCACTGTGCTGAATGTTTATGTAACTTTTTTTTGTAGTCTTTAGTATTTTTTTGATCCTCCTCATTTTCTCCCACTTTTTCACAAAATGTCCATTTTTATTCTTCTAAAATATTTCAAAAAAATTTTTTTTTGTGGATTTTTACACCGACAATAGTTTTTTCTACAAGCTCAATAAATTTTTGAATGGCACTTTTGTCCCTGAAGGTGGTCAGATAAATACGATATTTTTTAAATAAATAATTACAGTCAGTTTTCAAAAACATTCATAAAAATTTAAGCTAGCACAGTGAATTGAAAATAATATTAATCCATACTTAAATATTTACATATATTTTTTATCCATGACTTTTTTTAGTACGACCATGGGGTTGCAAGCAGCGTCGAAGGTGACGACGCTTGTAGTGAAGACGAATACGGGGGAGCTACGAGAAATAGTACCAAATTATCAGTCAGTAGCGAACCAACCCCAGATAGCAATCGCATTGCTGGACTTTATCACGGCACCTGGCCAGTAGAAAGAACCATGTGGAACTCAGAACCAACTAGTTTAGGCACTAAAGGAGATCCACAAAATGCCAGGCGTAATATCGCTAATCAAATGGTTTGTTGTTGTAGATAAATGTGAATGTGAAAGAATTAAATGTTTATTTTTGTTTTAGGAAGTAACAAGTGTAATGAGTTTTGCGTCTAGCTCAGGAGGAGTGCCTCTAGATAGGGTTTTAGGCAGTCCTGATAGAAGTAAATGGTCTTCCCAACAGTTAGAAGCTAAAATGGACGTTGTTCATAGTCTTTTATCGATGTTGGGTGGGCAAGAACACATTGATATGGGTGAAACACTTCTGGCTCTTAGTACTTGTCCTGAAAGCTGTCTAGCCATGCGCCAATCAGGTTTGTACCCATTCCTATGTGGTAAAATATTCAAACTGATCTACCTGTAACACTTTTTAAGGTTGTATCCCATTGCTTGTACAACTAGTACAATCAGACAGGGATGGCGATACTAGAAAGAAAGCAGCACAAGCTCTTCATAATTTAGTTCATTCACAACCCGACGAAAAATTAAGAAAACGTGAAAGTAGAGTGTTAAAATTATTGGAACATTGTCGGGCTTATACAGAAGCGTTAAAAAATAATACAGATTTGGACCAAGCCGACATCAGCAGTACGAATTCGGAAGGTAATTTTTTTTTAATTATTGCATTTTACACGAACTGACTTTTTCTCGACAAATTTTGTGAAATATTTTGAAAAAAAGTGCTTGAAAATGTTTTTAAACCACTTTGGATTGAATTTATTCATTAATTTAATATATTTTACCACCCTGTAGACAGTAAATATTGTTGGAAATAGTATATTACGTAAAAAGTGTAGAAAGTGACCAATTACACACGAGTAGCGTTTAGCACGAGCTAATTTTATTTTTTTATAAAATATTAATCATTGGGTAGGTATGTTAATTTTAGGATTTAAAATAAAAATTTTAAAAATAATCTATTATTGTGCTTTTAAGAAAATTCTAACATATTTACTAACTTAATTTAAATAATATCTTCAGAAAAAGAAGCTTTAATCCCTTTTATATTTCTTCACTCCCTGAATTAGTTGTATGAATAGATGTACCTACCATTCTTTTGATTTTTGTGGCAGCAGCTTTAAGCAGGTAATTTTAGCTGCCACCGATATTTCAGGTGGAGTAAATTCCATCAAAAATTCATCACTTTCCATTTTCACTGTGCGTGAAAGTAAAATATATCACACAACCGTGTGATATTACTTCTTCTTTTTAACTTTAACGGGACTCGTATGATATTTGTCACTTTCAAAGTGTCAAAATAATTCGGAAATTGCCATTTTCATAGGTGGTCGTAGGAAAAAGAATTAAAAGCCCAGGGACGCAACAAGTTATAGATGGCTATTTAAAAAAAATAGAAGCGATGTTACTTCTTTGACAGGTATGATTTTAGACATTTGACAATTCTGTCAAAATATGCGCATTTGAAAATAAAAATCTACCTGTCTCGGGATTTTTCCAGGAAAAGTGAATCTGCAACTGAATTAATGGAATATTCTTTATCAACGCACTGCACATCATTCTTTTTTAGATGGCGATAAGCATCCTGTACAAACAGTTGCTCATCTCATGAAGTTATCTTTCGATGAAGGTCATAGACAGGCAATATGTCAATTGGGCGGGATACACACAATTGCTGCATTAGTTGAGGTAAAACCCAAAGCGGTCAAGTTTATTAGTTTTCTCTTATGTTCATAAACAAATTTAATTTAATATATTAATAATTACATTAACTTTTAATGAATATATATCAGTAGTACTTTTCCGCATACATTTTAGTCCCCAAAAGTTACACTTTTCCGCACTCCGTGCGGATAAGATATCTAGCTGTATTTGCGTGTGGAAAACTAACACTTTGCGCACTTGTTAGGAAAATAACAATTTTAAATATAAATTTGTCACTTTGACACAATTCAAACAAAGCACGATGTTTTTAGGTGGAGCATTCAATGCACTTGAGCACTTCAACCGACTCCCACTGTATATTGATGCGTAGATACGCTTGTATGGCACTGACAAATCTCACTTTCGGCGACAGTGGAAACAAGGCTTTACTGTGTTCGTTCAAAGATTTTATGAGATCTTTGGTCATTCAACTACAAAGTTCAAGTGACGAGTTAAGACAGGTAACTTTATAAAAATGTTTTTATTCGAATTAATATTCGTTTGACCGGTGCAGCTAATTGTAAAAGTATAGTGGCTCTCCGATCCAATAACAATCCGAGTAGTTCATTGAACAGAATCAAGGAAGCGCTATCTTTTTGACCTACATTGTTAAATTTAATTATTCTGTTAATTATAATAATTTTATCAATCTAACATTTTTATGAGTTTTAAAAAATTGTAGAGTTTATCGGGTTTATCCTATTCCAGATACACAGTATCGAAATGCTAGTTCTACAGGGCGATATAAATTCCGCAAAACATGTAGAAATTTCCCGACGTTCCGACAGGTGTTGAGTATGATTTTTTTTTATCATATGTCGGCATATGGTGAGAAATTTTCTGACTCTAAAGCGGAACCGAAAGTGTTAAACAATTTAAATAATAATTAATATTTCTTTCGTTGACTCTAATAATTGTTTTTATTAAAGGTAACAGCTAGCATTTTGCGAAATCTCTCTTGGCGGGCCGACTCAACTTCAAAAGAAATTTTAAAAGAAGTGGGTTGTGTATCGGGTCTCATGAAAGCCGCCATGGTGGACAATAAAGAAAACACTCTAAAGTCAATCCTGTCCGCTCTTTGGAACCTCTCCGCACACTGTACAGAAAACAAGTCCGAAATATGCGCGGTACATGGAGCCTTAGGCTTCCTTGTAGATTTATTAACATATAAAACTCCAACGAAATCTTTAGCTATAATAGAAAATTCCGGCGGGATTTTAAGAAACATTTCCAGTCAAATCGCTGTCAGAGACGATTATAGAGCGATCTTAAGACACCATAATTGTTTACAAATACTTCTGGACCAATTAAAATCTCCTAGTCTGACGATCGTCAGTAACGCTTGCGGTACTTTATGGAATCTTTCGGCTAAATCACAAGTGGACCAAGAAGCTCTTTGGCAAATGGGTGCTCCAACCATGTTGAGCAGTTTAAATCACTCGAAGCATAAGATGATCGCCATGGGGTCGAGTGCGGCATTGAAGAATTTATTGAGTACCAAGCCCCAACATATGTTTCAACCTCCGTTGGATGCTACAGCTTTGAGCTTGGATCTTCCTACTTTACCGACTTTAGGTAACTTTTTTATTCTATTAATTAACTTTAACTTGGAAGATTGTATAAACTTTAAGACCACTACAAATAAAAATACAAACTTAAAAAAATATATGTGCAATTAGTTATCCATTTTCTCAAATGTAGCCAAAAAGTTTTACGGAATAAAACAGCTCAAAGTCGGTACCACATATATTTATTAACGATGAAAATTAAAGTTTAGGCTACAAACAGCCATCTTCAGGCCTAGAAAAAATTCCCTAGTGGAAATGATCAAACATATACAGAAAAAATATCTTTTAACAACTTACCCATGGGTAAAAGATGTTTTTTCTGTATATGTTTGGCATTTCCACTAGGAAATTTTTTCTAGGTCTGAAGATGGCCGAAACTAGTAGCGTAAATTTTAATTTTCATCGTTAATAAATATATGTGGTACCGACTTTGAGCTGTTTTATTCCTTCAAAAAAATATATATTACAAAATGTAACAAACTGACTATAGTTTAGCGTTAAAAAAATATTTTTCTTTTATTTAATTTATCGAGTAAGTATATTTTTTTTGCGTAGGTGCCAGAAAACAAAAAGCATTTATGCAAAGTCTCGACCCAACTTTGAGCGAAACATACGAGAATATAGAAAAGGAATCTCCAGTAAAAAAAGAACCAAAAAGAACATCAGAAATGCAAGAGCTTAACAGTAATTTATTAGCCAAAATATTGTTTTTATTTATTTTTTTACTATCGATACTTTTTAGGTAATTTTGCAAGTCTAAATCTAAACGAACCTTCTACAAGTTATTCCAGTGATCTTAGAGTTAATTCTATGATAACCCAAAATTATGGTAGCACCAGTTTACCATATAAACGCCCAAATTGTACATTTATACCAGTAAGAAATAAATTTTCGGATTGTGCTTATGATGACGAAATGGACATTTCTGATCAGCCCATAGATTATAGCAAAAAATATTCGGAAACAAAGGTAATTATTTTAATAATTTCAAAAATGATTGGCCCTGGTTTATATTTACTGCATTGAGATAAAAAATTCGACTCCTTTCTAGAATATTTTTTTTTTAATTTATTTAAGGTGCCAAACGCTGAAAATAGAAATATTGAATCGTCCAGAAAAGATCATAATAATTACTCGTTCGCCAAACAACCGGACGAAAAAGAAAATTTTAGCATTTACGCTGAAACAGATTTAGACCAGCCCACAGACTATTCATTAAGGTACGCCGAGGACGATTCCGATTCTGAAATAGCAAAAAACGAAGATACAGTCAAAACTTATTGCACTGAAGACACTCCTTACGAAACGCCGTTTAATTTTTCTACGGCGACTTCGTTGTCTGATTTAAGAATGGATGATAAGCAAGTAATTGATAATGATAAACTCAAGGAAAGAGAATCCAAAAGTAGTAAAAAGGTAGGAATATAAAAAATATTAAAACTAAATTTTTATTGAACTATTATCTGATTTTTTTTGCAGATAAATGAATGTCCAGAAGAAAAGGAGCGTTGCAGCACCGAAGATATCTCAGACTTGGACCACCGCACCAAACTGACGGACAAATTACCAAAATCCGAGCTAAGTTCCGGACTTATGTCACCAGAAAAACCCGTAAACTATGCGGAAGAGGGTACCCCGGGGTACTTTTCGCGCGTTAGTAGCTTTGGTTCTTTGAATTCGATACCCGCAAATGAAACTATTAAGGAACAAAAGGAAAATGTGAACAGAGAATTAGATTGTGATAGAAAAGAGGTTGAAAAAGTTTCTCCTAAGGTAGCTGCCGAAACGAAGGCGGTTAAATTTGAAAGGGTTGTGAATTATGCCGAAGAGACGCCGCTTATGTTTTCGAGGTAAGTTTAATTTTTTTTTGATTGTCGACAAGTAAAAAACAATAAAATTATTTATTTTCACATAAAAGAGTCTAAAAATATTTTTCTTTAAATTTTACCAATCAATATACAGCTGTAAGAAAGTGAAGTCGGTTGGTTAGGAAAATATAAAACACATTTGAATAGAAATAAGTTTGAGGTATTATCACGTTAGTTTTTAGGATTCTTGGAGTTTTATTTATATTTTTTAAAGTGATAAGTGACAAAGTATTATAAATACAAATATTACAAAATCAGTGATGGATTCACAGAATAGTTGACAAGGTACTAAGACAGGTTATTGTGTATTTAAATAAATAGTTTAATGGTAGAAAAAAAGGATCAAAAAAATATGATTTATTGAATTTTTTCAATCCAATTATAGATATCGTACTTAAGGCATTTTGCAAATGTAAGAATCGAATTTTGATTGATGTACGTACTATTGTAGTTATAGTCACTCTTTGACTATATAAATCGACTCTTTTATAAAATTTCAATTTATAGAATTCCTTGCGTTGTAAATTTGTCAAACACTCCCTTCATTTCAACAACTCAACGTAGCATATCGTGAATTATTTGGCTCCTCGCCTATATTCATTGTTACCTTGCCACTTAAAAAATTTGGATTTTGTCAAATTGAAGGACTTATTTTACTAACATTGTCAACCAAATAAATGTTTAAGTTTATGTTAATTTCCTGATTGTCATTTTCCTGTTTATGTCAATTAATAATAAAGTTATACACATATACAAGTAGTACTTCTGTGGAAATTTGTTTATTCACCTTTTAATTTGTCTATGTAAATGTATTTTTCTATGGTTTACTTTCTATTATATTTTTATGCCTTTTTTCTGAATAAACATTATTATTATACTTATTATTTATCAGTTTTACTGGCACATTTGCATACTTTTAACTGATAATCACGTTTGATTAGATCTAGTTCTTTGGCATCTTTGGACAGTATAGAGCAGCATTCGATACATGACGACAGAAGTTCAGTTGTATCAGATTTCAGTCGTCTAACTAGTGGTATAGTCTCTCCGAGCGAACTACCCGATTCTCCTACGCAAACGGTACCTCCTAGCCCTAAACCTAGGAAAACTTCGCCCGAATTTCCATCCTGCTCTAAGGTAAAAAACAGATAAATTTAATTAGAAATTTTTGAGAATTTTAGAATGTTATCGTAGGTGAAATCTTCTTCTGAAAGAACATCACGACCTGTGTCGTCCGGACCTTCGAGCAAACCTAGCGTATTCGAAGATAACGTTACGAAATTTAAAGAAGAAAGTACACCTATTCAATTTTCAACGGCGACGAGTTTAAGTAGTTTGACAATCGATGATCATGAAGATGCCGCAAGCGAACAGGTTTGTTAAAGTTTTATATTTACTTAGTTATTATATCTATCTGACATTTCTTCAAAAATAAATGATTGTAACCATATAACACATTAGTTATTTCAACATCTTTCCCACACTGTTTTATCTACCAAAATAAGAGTAAAATGAACATCATAACTACAAAATCTTGTGGTGTAAATTATGATACATTTATGGTTCGATAACATAAAATACTGTTTATTATTAAACATTAAAAACATTTATTAAAAAATTTCGTTGTAAATTAACTTAACTGTCAATCGAAGTTATGTAACGACCTTTCGTCTCATCAATTTTATGTTTTTTAATGAGGAACATGCATCCCTTTTTGTTTAATTTTCTATAACCCATACGAAGTTAAATTTAACGGTACTTTTTTTTCAAATATTTTGTGACAAAGCTGTGACCCACATTTTACACTTAATCGTTAGCCCGGCAAAAATATGATTTTTGACATGGTTATAAGAGAATGTAGACAAGGAAATTCTGCATACTTCTCAACATAAACAGTGATTTATTGATTTTGAGCGTTAATCCAGAGAAGGAAGCTGAATTTATTAAGTTACCTTCTCTTTTCTGTTACTAAATAATAAATGATATGAAAAGCGTAATAATATTTAAAGTGGATTTAAGGTGCACGAATTAATGTATGATTGAAATTAATAATTAATTTTCGGTGTCATTTAAGTATCCAGCGATTTTAAATTTTAGACTAGTGGTCGTCGAAAACCTCAAGAAAATGATTCACTTGATGAAGAAAAGGTGGAAAATGAAGAAATCGAGAAAAAGGATGAAGAAAAAGAAACAACTGCGTCTGATATAAATGATGATTTCGTTGTCGAATCAGATGTAGATGAAGACATATTAGCAGATTGCATTAGTATTGGAATGCAGAATAACAGGTAAGTTATATAATTTTATTCCGTATGTAATGTGTTTGGGAAAAAAATATAATTGTATTGTTAAACATTGGCATCACAATCCATATGAGACCAACTACATTAAAAGATACGTGTTATGTTAAATTATCACATAATACTGCTTTTAACCTGCCGTTATTTCCCATTCTTGTTAAACGTTTTCCCCGCTTTTACTATCGTTTGTTTATTCGTTTATCAAACTTGTCATATTTTTTTTTAATATTGATTTTAGGTTTTTATACAGTGAAAACGGATAGAAAATTTACGTTGCTAACATCGGTTGCCGTAATAACAGTCATTTCGTATATCAAAATAAAAATACTATTACATTTATATTTGTTTACTCCTATTTATCTTATCAATATATATTTTTGAAATACCATTTATCTTATCTTTGATTTACAAAGAAAATCAGATTACCAAGACTTTTTAGCTTCTATTTATTTTTTATTGAATGCATGCAGGCATAATCAGTCGACGCCAATGTCAACGTCAACTCCTACAAAGTTACCGCTATCTAGTTATAAGTACTCACCCAAGGGAGTCCAAAATAGTGGAATACCTATGGCAGCCAGGAGCAATTCCAGGATGATGTCTCAACCAAATCAGTCAAGAGGGTTCGACAATCACTCTGCTATTCCTGGAAATCAGGTACGGTATTCGGCTTAAAGTGTATGTTTACCCGAAATTCTTACTTCAATGGCAGTCGTTCATAATAATAATAATTTTAAAACCTGAGAAAATCTTTTAAAACATTTGTTTAAAATTGACAAGTTCATAATTTAAGTTAGGGTTAGCCATATGTGAGTGGAAGGTAATGAAGAGGAGAGGGATAAGAAGTCCTTTATATCTCACAAAGTTATTTATTGGCGACCGGTTTCGACAATATTATGTCATCATCAGGCACACCATAACTTATCCATGAAGGATTAGCTACAGGATTTTCACAAAAAAACATGGTACAGGTTACTGTGTTAACATTTAAAAAAAATTTAAAAAATTGTGATGTAATTAGGACGATACTTATTAAAAATATTTTGAAAAGCACAAATTGAATTTAAATTATGTTCCAGCAGTCAAAATAAATAGACATTAAACAATTAAATGTTTGTTTTGTCTATTTATTTATTTTGACTGCTGGAACATAATTTAAATTCAATTTGAGCTTTTCAAAATATTTTTAATAAGTATTGTCCTAATTACATCACAATTTAAAAAAAATAAAAATTTAATGGATGGTGTACCTGATGATGACATAATATTGTCGAAACCGGTCGCCAATAAATAACTTTGTGAGATATAAAGGACGTTTCATCCCCCTCCTCTTCATTAAGTTAATAATTCTCGGTAACTTGTACTTATTCAACCCTTATCGTAAGCTATAACCGTCTCTTGGAATTGTTGGAATGTATAGTTGCAAACTGATGCATCTCGGCGTTGAATTATTCTGTTACCTTTATTCTCATTTTATCACAAAAGTGACCACAGTATCCTGTTTCGAGGTACAGATATAAAAAAACCCTACAGTATAAATAACTGATTATAAAAAATGTTTTTAATGAAGGGCTGCGATACTGTGCGAACTTATTGCACTGAAGACACACCGGTAAGACTGAGCAATGCAGCGTCAAATTCGGATTTAAGTTTGCTGTCAGTGTCGAATGGAAAAGAAGGGTCAAGAAAGGGCGATTATTTGTCAGATGATAGTAGCAACTTGTCAGGTAAGATATTCATTATTAAACGTTGCAATAAAGTTTTTTTCTTTCTAAAAATTATTATAAATATATAATTTTTTTTAATAACTGTCCATACTGGAAATAAAGCATTTTTAATATGAATAGTATAGAGCGGAAAATAGACGACGATATAGAATCACTGTTTTTTTATGTTTAATAATTATTTTCGAAATGTATGTCAAATTATATTTGCTTTCACTGGTTAATAAATTTTTATCTTCTTTAGAAATACTATTATCAGAATAAACTAGATTAGTGCCCCCAAAGTTGTAAATGTTTAGTACCCACATATCCGGTTTCCAACTTATCATTCTTAGCAAATATGAATGAAAAAAAAATATTTGTTTATTTCTATGAAGGTGTGATGTAGTGTATAAGTGAAAAGTTAAAACGAAACTTTGTAAGTTACACTATGTTGTAAATAAACACATTTATTTTCCAAAGATGTACAAAAAAATATATACAGGTTGTTTCCTAATTGAATGCCGATATTTCACGGGAAAATTCTTGAAGATACAGGACGTTGAAAGAAATGTTTTGTTTTTTATTAATTATCTCAAGAACGCGTTCAAATATTTGACCGAATTTTGCTGAACGTTAGAATGGCATAACCGTGTATTTTTTGGCTAAGCCTAATTTTTCCACCAGTGGCGTCCGTGTAACCAAGTGATGACAAATTTTGAAAAGAAAACGTGGTTTTCTCCGAAATAGAATTTTTTTTCTTTATAAGTAGTCGTTTCTAAGTAGAAAGGACCCTTGTCTTTTTTTTGTGTGATGCATAGTTTTCGAGTAAAAAAAATGTTGTTTTGCTCTTTTCGGTAAAATTATTAAATTCTTTCAGTCTAAAATTGGCTATTCTTGTTTGGTTTTTCGAAACAAGTTTAATAAAAATAGATGAAAGTACTTTATTTAAAATTGTAATTAAAAAAATTAATATTCAACTTACCTATTAGTGGGCAATGCAATTTGCTGTTCTATTTTATTATTTATTTTCTAAATCTAAATCTTTGAAAAAATCTAATTCGTAAGCTTTTATGTATAAAAGCGCCAAAATCTCCACTTTGCCTTTAAAGTCGGCTTTTGGTAAAAGGGTACTTTAATATTGACTTTGAAACCAAACTTTTCTGTTAAAGGGCACTTTACAATAAAAGTATCCTTTAAATTGATTATGAAATTGGCTGTAAAGTGGTTATAACCCCTAAAACTTCTTTTATTATTAATATCCAGTAAAACTATTTATTAAAAAAACGAAACCTTAATTCTTACAGGCGAGAACGATAATATTTTAGCAGAATGCATCCAATCAGCGATGCCTAAAGCCAAAAAAGACTCTAAAATCCTCGCTAAAGCGCCGGCTCCGTCCTCTCTACCTCGTCGCAGCATTCCATCGGGAAAATTTGCGCCTACCCCTCACGCGGACGTTAACACGAGGAGACCTGAAGCTCCAAAAGTGCCCCCGTCATCGACGAATTTAAATCGAAGAGATCATTCCCTACCAGTGTACATACACACGGGGGATGAGGTGGAGAATTACGAGGTGGAAAATAGTCCTTGTCATTTTTCGCTGAGGAGCAGTTTAAGCGATTTGACCGTGGACGGGAGTGTGGCTGCCTTGAAAAGGTTTGTTTACTTTTTATTTTTTTTTGTTATATTTTATCAATTATTTCTTTTTTATTTTATTTAACAAATTAATCAGTTTAAAAGCTTAAAAAATCGAGTAATTTAAAAAAAAATATTTATTTACAAAATTATTATTTTTTTGATTTCTGAGAATTAGAATAAAAATTATCTTGTAGATACATCATTTTTGTGTGCCTTTTATTATGGTTTTAAATTTGCAACATTTTAAATTGAAACGATTTTTTTTTTGTAAATTATATTTGCAGAAATAATGTGCAAATATTGTTGTTATTTATTAAATAAGAAATAAAAAATACCAATTATCATATCTAGACCATATTTTACAATAAAACTTTTATCTACAATTTACTTCGAACGTCAGTTCATATAAGTTGTTTTTACGTAACATTAACGATAATATTTTGAGATCTAAAATGTTTTTTCTGCTGTTTCCTTTTATTGTTACTTTAAAAAACACACTTATTAATAGGAATGGTACCAATAATCAAAACGAGGGTCCCTCCATCAAACCTGAAGTTACAGAAAGTCAAGAAACGCAGTCAGGTAAACAAAAGTTTATAAATATTTAAAAATAATATTTAACAATAATATTTAACTTTATTAATTTTTGTATTTGTTATATTATGTTAGTCTAAAAGCATTAAAGCTTCCGAATTATACGATTTTTTTTGAGCCACTTGTACTGTCGTTTGCATACAAAATTGGATTTTATTATAGCGATTAGAGTATAATCTTTATTAACATTCCATAAAAAGTAACTTAATTTTTTTAATATCAAAAAATAACAAATCCTACACGAAAATTCGTGCTCCTATAATTAAATTTTTTTAAAGCAAATTCTACGACAACACAACACAATGTTAGCCAACAATCTAGAAGAGAATCTTTATCTTCCATAAGCGTAGAGTCTTTAGGATCGCTAGAATCAGAGCAGGCACTTTTGGCGCAATGTATATCTTCAGGAATGCCCAAGAGTCATTCAGAAACAAGAAGTAACTCTTTGGACATACCAAAACCAAGGTAAATTACTTTAATATATACGGGGTGTTTTTATCGAATATTAATTATTGGATTTGAAGTGCCAAACTATGCAGGAAAAATAAAAACGTCCATTTTCATTTATAGCGTCTATGACGTTTACTTTAATAAATTTTAAAAATTTTACAGGAACTTTTTTATTGAAATGATGCAGTTTTTAAATCTGAAATGTCAAAATTTCTATACGACGTTTCGGTTCTTCAAGGCTCTACAATCAACCACATGTTTTTAATAAGAAAGGGCATGTTTTATTTTGTTAACTTAAATTGGGGGGGGGGGGCACTTACAACTATGGTAGACACGCGCAATAGTAATTTTTGGTCCGTATTTAAAAATAATTTGATTGTTGTGAAATAAAAGCACATTTAAAACGTCGTTTCGAAAATTTGATACATCGGGATTAAAGCCTGCATCAGTTCAAAGCAACAGTTCCTCTGTCATTTTATAATATTTTTAAAAATAAACGTTTTATGCGCGAAAAACGAAAATGTACATTTTTTATTTTTTCAATGTAATTCCAGAACTGCAGGAGATATTGTTAATTTTATTCTCGATTTTTATTGACCGTTTAAATATTCAACTTTTCTCTCATTTAACCGTTTCCAAAATAATCGATATTTGAACAAAAACTAAAAATAGTTCCAGATCGAATTCGGTGAACCCCGTATCGCACTCGTACGATTCATCGAGCCCCCCACCGTCCGACGTCCATCCAAAAAACGTGAGTGCTGCGTCTGTTGCCGGGAGCACGCGAGAACCTCAAGCCGCGAACGAACCGTGCCCCGCAACAATTCAGTCCAACGCGGTAGCAGGCGTAGAAAGAAATCGAGGAATCCCACGGGAGAGAGGGACAAAGGGGGAGGTGAACAGAGAACAAGTTCAAGGGTTGCCAGAGAGAACAGGGATCCCAATAAAGAGCACTCCTCCACCCACAGGTACATCACGGGACAGATGCTCGCCTACAGACGAGACCTCATCCCTAGGTAAGAACAAACAACTGTTGAATGGTATAGAACTATAATTTGGGTGGTATGTTAAATAAAATATGAACAGTTTATAGCCCTAGAAGATTCTCCTTTGGAAACTTTTACTATTTTTTCAGGAACAGCGAAGAATGGATCTAGAGATGCATTGCACAAAATTTTGGACGTGATGGAAGAACGATTGGTGCGTAGTTGCGAAGACTCTAAAGTAGTAGACAATCGTATGCTCGATCCTGACGCAATGATAGAATCGTTAGACCGTTTTACTGCTGAATTGGTCTCTCAAGCCAGTCATCTTAACAAAGATGAAAATTACAAGGTGTCTACGGGGGATGATAATACTTGGAATGACGAGATCTCTCCTAATGATATTACCTTTCCTAGTATATCGGGCAGTGCGCCGAACGTTATTACTTTTAGTCATGAGGAAGAAGTAATACAGCAAGAGGATCTAAATGACATTCCTGCTGATGATGGTAATCAACCTTCCAATGATTTTTCTTCAATAAACACCTCCACAATGACAGATAGCACACTAATAGCACTCGAAGCAAGCAAAATGGCTACAGTTTTTAAACAAGAAGCCGAAATGTCGACCAGCATCACTAGTATTGCTTCTTTAGAACTAGACAACATCCAACCTCCTTCGCAGCTAAATTCTTTAACCAACAGCGCCGTTGGTTTAACCAGAAGTCCTAAGTTACCGCGAAGAAAAAAGTCGTTACCAGCGGGATTGATGATTAGGCGCGCGCTTAATAATTCTTTAAATAACGGCTCCAGTTTGGAGAGTTTATCTAACTTAGATCAAGTTAATCCCCCGTCAGATTTCCTTTTCGATATGGAGGGAAGTATGACGAGCGTAGCTAGTCTACCTAGCGACCAAAAAGCTGACTTTATGATCAATGGAATTATCTACAAAGAATTTCAAAGCTCTCAACATCCCATTTTTGATATAAAACAACCATTTAGCGAGTTAGAAAATATTAACCCACCGTCTTTATTTAACGAAATTACCGATTTTTGTAATTCCTTGGCTGATGTACCTACAGAAGCCATCTGTAGTGAAACGGATGTTTTCGAAGACTGTTTCACTCATATTGCCGATGAAGATGGTACTACAGCAGCAGATTTTACACTCACCGATGATGCTGCTGATGGTATATCAGAATCAGTTATGGAAACGGCCAACAATATAGAAGATGACGAAGAAGATATCACCATCTTTTCAGACGCAAGAAGCAGTATTGAATCTACACCAAAAAAGATCAAAAGTAATTTGAGTAAATCTATGACCACCAAGCAACGTAGAAATCAAGCTAGAGATCGATACAAAACTTACACCATAGGAGCTGAAATGGTAATGCGAGAAGAGATCGAAAAACAGAAGGAAAGCAGTGAATCTGCTACTGGTAATTTCAAAACTGCATGTACTGATAGCAGCGGAGTAGCTGATGCTGACAGTACGACCCTTAGTTATGATTCTTCGACATATAGCGTTGGTAAAGAGAAGTTAACGCCAAGAGAGAGGAGACAAATGAATAGATCGCGTTTCGAAACGCAAGTTCTGGATCAAGCCATTACTGACATTCTACAACAACCTGTGATAGAATCTTCACCGCTTCAGGATCAAAGCATTCAAAGTTCTAACTCCAACAGTTGTTCTTCATCGCCCGCCCAGAGCCCTGCTAGGACGAAACTGAGCATTAGGAGAAATTTTATGCAGAAGAGGCTCGAGAACAAGGAAAGATTCAGAACTAGGACGCTGAGTGAATCGAGTTTTTCACCAGAAGTGTCTTCCTCTTCTCCTCCTTTAACTGGAGAAAGCGAAGTCCAAATGCATTTACAGAAAGAGGCCAACAGGTATGTAGTACACTAAAGAATTTAGCTATTTTTAGGTAGCAGTTATCTAAGAGCTATTTATTAAGTACATGGCGCAACATGCCTGAAATCTAAATAGTTGGATAATTTATTAGTAACAAATTAAAATATGGTACAATAAAACACGAAGGCATTATTGAATTTCCAAAATAACTATTATACTTATTCACTTTATTTTTTTGTCAAAATTTTTATTAGTAAATTTTACCAGACAATTTATTTCTCTATGGTATCTTTGGCTTTTTAGAGTTCTTAAGACGCTGAGAGACACCAAAACCCAAGACGAACTTTTGGACTGCGAAACTTTAAGTTTAGTGAGCAACGATGATGATTCGGAATACAATTCTGGAAGTTCTGTGAACTACAGAACTTATCACAAGAGTTGGGGATTGAAAAAGAATGTTCCAGTAATACCGGATGAACCGTCTCACCTTGCTGAACGTAGTCCAGTAAGAGAAACCGCGTTCGACGAAGATGAGGAACGGGAACATGAAAAAACATCGTTGGGTAAACCGAAAATTGTAAAACCAGAAGAGAAGCAGATAGAAGAAGAAGCAGAGGCGGTATCTGAGGATCTACCTAAAGGCATTAGAGGTCGTAGGAAGCCGTTATATTCCAAAACTATTACTAGTTCCACACCGAAGAAAAACATCAAACCGGTTAGAACCATGACGTCTAATCTAGTTAAAAACGTAACATCTACTTTAAAATCGGGAACGGCGCTAAAAAATGTCGTAACAAGGCAAGGTAAAAATATCACACCACTAAACACGCCGAGTAGAGCTTCAAGTGGTTATGGTAGTAGTAGAAGCGTTTCGAAAACTGCTTCACCTAAAACAAGCCCTGCTAGAACACCGGCGAGTAGCAGAAGCAGCCCGAAACATATGATACCCTTAGGCAAAACTCATGTTGCGTCCTTAAAAGGTAAAAGTAAGTTTTTCCATACCAAATTGTGCCCTGGATCACAGTATCAAATATTTTCTATTTCAGTTACTCCTCCATTAGACCGTCAAGGCACATTTACTAAAGATGAACCATCCCCCAGCAGTACCACTCCAACCACTTCAAAACCAGTCAGTAAAATCCCAACGGTTTCTAAAATTCCTGCTTTTACCTCGAAAACTGTTGTATCCAAACTAACAGCTCCGATGTACGTTTCAAAAATACCTGGAAAACCACCCGTCGTCAAGACAAATGGATTTATAAAATCAGCAAGTTCCGATAGAGCCAATAAAAATCCTAAGGTATTTAACAGATCGACTAGTGCTGATAGTAGAGAACAACAAACGACGAGAAGAATCCAAGCCAGTCCATCGAGTCAGAGCTTGAGGGGTGAAGTGAAGATACAGCAAAATGGAGCTGTGAAAAAGTCATCTATACCTAGTTTTACGCAAAGGTAATTTTTTTCCTTTCCTTCTGCCTAAATTTAGACAAAAAATTAAATAGCATTACTAATATTAACGTCAATTATCATTTTAATTAATTATCTTCAATAAAATACCCATTAAAACCATTTGTTTGTAATTTAATACTTCCGGGAATCTCATCAATATTTAATCCCGGAGGGACAAAAAGTGACACTTCAGTTCGTCATAATGGAGTGAAGTTGTCACTTTAGTCCCGAAAGTACGAAAAACATATATTGTTTCAGGTCTAACAGTAATTCCAGTCTAAATTCAACAGGGAGCTCAAATACTGTCAAAAAACAAGTGACGAGCAAAATTGCTAGCTTATGGAAGAAAATTGAAGACAGTAAAAAATTACCTCCCAAACAAGACAGTCGCGTTTGGATTCAACCTGAAATCGAGAAAGAGCCTCCCCGTTTAATAAGGTCAGGAAAACATTAATATTTGGGTAAAAATAAAAATTGGAAAAAACCAGTTATTTTTACTGTTGTTATTTGCGAGTTCTCAACTTAAGAAACTTTTATTTTAATTTTATTACATTATGGATCATTTAGAGTATTTTTCCCAGAGTCTCGGCGTCAATGTGAAGTACAGAGACGACATTTAATAATAATGCATAACTGGCGAAATCATATTTATAAATAAGCCAATAGCATAACATTTTAATTTCCGCTATTTTTAAAATAAAATCCTATAAGAAACTCGAAAATGCGAATTTATTTTAATTGTATTTTTAATTTGAAATCTCTTTGATTTAGGAGCAACACTTTTGACAACAAAGATGGTCTAGGATTAAATAATAAACACGAAAATGAGGAAGTGTGCATTTCTAGATTAGATTCTTACAACTTCACCGATGATGGAGACGGCATTTCGACTGATAGTTTTTAATTTGATTTATATAATCGCGTTGCATTTTAAAATGTCATGTTTTTATAAGTGTCTAAAATTTATATTCAAACCATGTTTATGAAGTGTGTATTCATCGCTTGACATTTAACAAATTCTTAATATTTGAATGAATATACTCTATTGAGTAGTATATCAATGTATGTTCTTCTACAGGAATAGGGTAATCGATGTGTTAGAAAGAAATAGCGTTCTCGACGCACTCAAAACTATGTCTTTCTAACGCCTAGATTTCTCTATTCCTGTAGCAGAACTTACATTGATATACTACTCTTTTGCTGTTATTGTGATCTAAAATGCTGCCAACAATTTTTAATAAAAAATAATTAACAATGCACACAAAAAAGCATCGTCGAATCTGTTATTGTATTGGCATCATTTTAGACAAAAAAAATAAAAATTTTATTTAAAAAAAAGAACGATTACCTTATTTCAAATGTCAAATTGTGCTTGCTATGAATATGTATCAGAGTTGATATAAAAAAACGTTTTGTATTGGATTTTTTTGAAATTTATTTTTAAAAATTAACCTATTTTTATTAAGATGCTCTACTCTTAATAATAACATATGTAACAGTGAATTTTTTTTAAGTTTAAGCCATGGAAATGTACTTTCTAGTCGCAGTTTATTTGGATAAGACTGTATATTGTATTTATTTATGTAGTTATATTGTTCTCCGTGATAAATTAGTAGATAATTTGTATATAAATATATATAGTATAGAAAGATGCGTAGTTTAGTTGATAATTTTTTAATATTTGTATTTAATTTGATTTAGTCGAACTGGTCAGAGCGCAAATGCTTGCCGTTCTAGTTTAGAGGCTGTTTCATCGTATATTCTAAATTAAAAGTTTATATGAATAAATTTGCTTTTATGTTCAATTTGTTCATTTTTTTTTATTCCTTCTTTTCTGTAAAACGACAGATTGTGTTGATTTTAAGGAATCGGTCTGTTGTCCAAGCTGGTGAAAGAATTTTGGTGCCTAAAACTGGTAATTCGTAAGAAAAAAGAAAAATTTACAATCTGCGACGAAAAATGTTGCAATGAACAGAAATTGGCAGGAAAACTTGGTGAAAGAACAATTTGGTTGTTACTGGACAGAAATGATTGACAAAAAATTCGAGGATATATACAAAAAAATACACAAATCACATTGTTGTAATGGTAGTAGTTTATTGATTTTAAAAACTAAAAGCACATACTGACAAACAGTTTAAAGAGTGAATAATACAGCAAAACAATACATAGTTCGTTATATATATATATACACAGTCCTGACATTTTGCTGCCGATGCTTCAACTAAATTATCGCTAGAAACGAATAATATACGGGGTGTTCCATTTTAGCTGCGACAGCATAAAAGACCGCGCTAAGCGGTATTAGGTTGCAACAATTAAGATGGGACACCCAATTTTACGAAAAATACAAGATTACGCGCCCGAAATTACTAAAAAATAAAATAAAAATAATCACAATCACTTCGTCTTTAAGAAGTATACTTAACAGTTATAATATATACAGGGTGTTACAACTAAAAACGAAGAAAAAGGTTCTTAATCTAATGCTAACGTTACAGATTTGTGCCTTACAAATACTTCTAGGGCCAAGTCCTGCACTGTAAGTTAACGTTTATCAGAAAATTGGACACAGAATATTTTGTACAATGTGTTTCATTTAAGAAGCAGCCGTTTTATATACAAAACCAAAAACTATTATAACTGATTAAGAATTGCCATAAAATTTATATTGTTTTATGGCACTTAAATGTTTTTTTCTTCTGGACTATATGTAATTTTATACGGGTTCTAAGAAACGATAAAATCAGTCTTAATTTACACTTCGGTCACTTTTGACAGATCTCGAAGTGATTAAATTACATATTTTTAAGTTATTTTCCCAACAATTTGCGCACGTGTTAGGAACAAAATTTTCCTACGAGCTTCACATCAGATAACAACAAAAATAAAAAAAATGACAATTTAATCAATAATATATTATCCGCATGGAAAAATGTAACTTTGCACACGAAAATGCACGCTCGTAGGAAAATAATTAACCACTCGCTGCCTGAGCAGCGTTTTAATATAAGTTATTTCTGAATAAATCCATCCCCATTTCAAAATTCATTTTTTTTTTAAACTAAAATCTGAGGTAACTAAAAGCTGCTTCTTAAAAGATGACACTGTATTATCTTTCAGGATAAAACTTTAATAAATCAACTCACATGAGTAAAAAAATCTTTTCACACACTTTCCGTATTAAACAATTCCAACATCATATTTTTAAAATATTACACTTTGCCTAAACATCGAACTAAATTCTAAATTTAAAAAAACAAAAATTACTCAAAACCTCGAAAGTTACGCTGAAAAATTGTTTTTGAACATGTTCAATTCGATCGTCTACGAGGAGAAGGAATGGATATATTTTTATTGTGGGGTTACATATACATTAACTTGTTATTTTGATGGTATACGCTTAAAATTCAGTTTTACGTTATTTTCGGATGTGCTAAAATTTCCAAAAATTAGTAAGAGCAGATTTTTTGAAAATATATATTGTTTTTTAATTTTCAACGCACCAGTGATTCATTCTTTATTCGAAAAATTGACCTAATATAATACTTGCAATCGAGAAGTTTTCTACATACAGGAAATCCCATTTCGATGGCTTAATAACGCTAAAAGCTCACTCCAATTCACAAAATTAGAATGAAACTAATTCAGAATAAATTAAAACTCAATATGAAGAGAATCAGTCTTTCTTTGTACAATTTAGAAAACTGTAGACTAACTAACAATCCACAGGTTTCATAAATCTCGATGTGGTAGAAAAACGACTGATGCTCCAATGTTGCATCTATTTTGTTGTTTAATACTTTGTGAAATTCAATTTTCTATTGTCAGATATATCTCACAACTTTGATTCGATTTGTACTTTTTTAAACTGAAGTTTCAAATAGCGAAAAAAATATTTAATCAATTATTTTATTTTTAAAAACAATTTGATGAAACCCGAATTCTCTCCCGATAACATTGTTTTTAAATGCAAATTTAAGTATCAACGCTCAACTTTGCGAAATTACAGTGTTACTAAAGAACCCTATGAATATAATATTAATGACATGCATGACTGAGTACACAGAATCACAGCCACGTGACCTTAAATCTGCACAGGATTCAAATTTCAGTGCAGATAATCCCCACGGGTTATTATGGACGTATTTTAATACCCGAAAAACAAAGCGAGCGTCAAACATTAAAAACAAATATAGAAAAAAACCAAAGTTAAATGAGGAAAAAACGTTTGACATGTTTGTGACGTGAAGTTCAATTTTTGACATTTAACGTTTATTTTTTGAGGTTAGTTTCTTGCCTGGAAACAAGCGAATCATCACTAGTTGGTCACGACTGTAAAGGATTTTTTATTTTTTCATAATTCACTTAGAATCTTATGTTCCAAATCCCCTGCAAGATTTCGAAGGTTAGAACTAATAATTTTCCATAAATCTGGGAAATTCCTGACAGCTTTTGTTTTCAATTGTTTTTATGTCAAACCTTTAAATTGCGAGACATTATCTTCTGAATTCAATAGATATTTTATTTTAATTTAAAACTAAGTGAGAACATAAAAAATGTCTTGTTTTTTTTTAACCAAAACCAATTAAAGATTTACAAACTATCACAGCAGATAGAAATTTTTATTTGTTTTTCCAATTACAATTCTGCAGCCAATACAATAAATATAATCGGATTATCTTCAAAAATCAAGTAAATACCCAAAAATTAGTGATGTTTTGCTTTTTCAAACTAAAGCGGGACAAACTGTATATACAACTTATATTCCTATTTCCAAAAATACAACTTGAAAAAAAAAAGAAAACAAACAATTGCACTTTAACTTTTAAGGATTCAGGAATTTTCGGCCTGTTTAAAAAAATTGTCCTGGAGGGAGAATAATAAATATTGGGGCCGATATTATTAATATGGATGGATAGTTGATATCCAGTCTCTTTTATTTGAAGGTAGGAAGTGTAACTTTATTTTCTCTCAATTTCGAGCCAAAAATTAGTAAAATAAATATTTTCATTTGTAGAATACTCATACAACGATTAATTTCTTCTTACCATTAAGCCCAATATTTATCGAATGTCCCTCTGGTATTTACAGTTTTGAAAACAGTCAAATAAATATTTTCATTTGTAGAATACTCATACAACGATTAATTTCTTCTTACCATTAAGCCCAATATTTATCGAATGTCCCTCTGGTATTTACAGTTTTGAAAACAGTCACAGTCATTTTTTAGATCCACCTGAATGTCTATTATCTTGGAATAAAAATAAGATCACATTCTCCTAATTAAAAAAAAAATCCGAATACCGCTAACATTTTTTCGCCTACTACGGTTAATGTTTCTCTGAAAACCAAGGACATTATCCGCAGGCACTAATTACAACGATTTTTTGTTAGTAGTAGTAATTTTTTGAGGGATGTTAGAACGAACCTGACAGATGATGTGTTTGTTCTATGCCCACGAAAAATGTATAATAGAAAACAAAAAATATTTTAAAACATTCGTAGGCCTCCGTTTAGCCATCTTCTTTTGGAGGTGTAAACCATCCTGAAAACGAAATATTATATATTAACAATAAAAACATTTAAATGTAAGGCAGTAAATTATTTTTTTCTCTTTCTGATCCAAGATCTCCGATATGGCTGCCCATTTTTTTACTCTATCCAGTCAAGTATTTTTCTACCCGGTATTAGTTTTTTATTATAGACTCACCATTTTTTTCGTGGATCTGTACAAGTGATTTGAAGCTTTGTTGAGCTCTGGCTAAACTATACTGTCCCTGTGAGCAGACTTTGGGTGCTCCGAATTGGATGCGGGCCTTGCCCTTGACCAGTGTTGCTGAGATCTGCATTATCACCGCTTCTACAGTATAAGCGCTTGACCATCCTTGCTTGGTCAGTAGCTCCATGCATATGGCCCCACCAACTAAGACGTAACCCCCTATAAAAAAAAATAAAGAAGCTTATTAACCCCTTAACTCACAGATTTTTGAAAAACAGATTTATAAATATTCCTTACCTGATATAATCGGATGGACGACCCTAACAAAAGGAGGTTCAAAAGGATATGTATCCTTAAATAACATATTCAACTGTATAGCGTCTTTCCCCTCTTTTTCTTTGAGCATCTGCAAGTCATGACTCAGCGGGCTGTCTGGATCGACACACATTAATCTGACGTTCCATTCATAGAGTGAATCGTTAACGAGTTCGATCTGGTACATTTTGTTTTTGAATGAGTCAGAACGATAGATGTCTCGCAGTTCTTTCATCAGTCGATCTGTTGCTTGGACAGAACCAGATACTGAACCCTAATAGAAAGGAAAACAAATATTTCCTATAAATACGGTAGTAAATATTATCTTTATGTATCAAGTGTATAGAGTTAAAAAGTAATTCTGATAAATCTTTGCTTATAAAATAAAATAGATAGAAATCATAACAATTTGAGAAGCACTTTTATTGTTTGTTTATCAAATTGTTAATAAAAAGTTGTTTTGAAAAACTGCATACACCACTATTAAATATGATTAATTCATCACTTCTAGCAGGTCAAGTGCCAAGTGATTCTAAAGTAACGACAATTGTACTGGTGTCAAAAGTAGCAAAATCTATAAAAGCCTCTGATCCACTTAATATAATTCGTGCTATAGGAAAAATACTTGAGAAAGTTGTGTATGAGCAGTTGGTCAATTTGCTTGAATCAAATCAGAGGATAACAATTTTTCAATCAGGTTTGTGCTGTCTGAGTGGAAATTAAATATTCAAAACAAGCGTACTACCTTGGCAGTATTTTTGGACTTGCAGAAGACATTTGAGATAGTTGATAGATCAAGATTAATAAGAAAATTACAAAATATAGGTATTGATGGTGTGGCTCTGCAGTGGCTGGCTGATTATCTGGATAAGAGATCGCAAAAACTAAAAGGCAACAATACAATATCTGGACAAATAAGAAATGATAAAGGTGTTCCACAAGGAAGTGTTCTGGGTCCGTTACTGTTCCTAGTATATATCAATGACATTGTAAAGATCGTTAATTGTAAAATTTATCTATTTGCAGATGATGCTCTTATTTATTTATTAATAAGAGAGATGCTTAGTACATTAGGATGGCTTTTGGTAGAAAAATACGTCGCATTCTACACTATGATATTTATATTTAAAATTAAGACTGGTGTGGCACCCAAATACCTACATGAAAAGCTAGTGTATAATACAGACATACATGAATATAATACAAGAGGCAAGCAAAATTTTCATGTTCTTCAATTTTCAAAAATGTCGACCAAAATAATTTATTCTTTAAAAGATTATGTGAGTACCAGTGCCACTTTACGTATATTTAAAGGAAAGTTATGATAAGATGTATATTTTTATAGATTTCTTTTGTATCTTACCCTAAATTTTAAATTTATATATGTTTGTTATGTTTATTTTTATATCAATGTTCAATTAGTTTTAGTTGTATTTTTATACCTTTTATACCTCTGTATCTATTTTGTAATTAGTTTATACTAAATAAACGATTTATATAATAATTTTGAGGTTAAGGTTATAAAAACAATTCCTAACCTTTAAGTAGTCTTGTCGCTGGTTCTGCCTGAGCCTTTCTAGAGTCGCCAAATGTTCTACTCCCATTTCGTCTGCCTTGGGTCTGTTGTCCTCCATCTCCATGGCGAGATCTTCATCAGCATCGCTTTCTTCCTCTCCATCGCTCTCACCAATATCGAGGTCAGCGTCGCTATCCAGACCTTCATCCTCCATCATGGCTTCGTCACCGCCACCTCCACCAACGCTCTGGCTGCTGCTATTACATCTAGCGCTTATTCTGGTACAACAGAAAAGAAGAGGTATTGGACAATGCCACACTTTCCTGCTATTCACTTCATAAAATAATTATAAATTATTATTTTAATCCATACTGTCACTATTTTTTATTTTATTTATTTTTAATCAATTTAATTTTTCATTTATATTTTTTTACGAGATATATTGATATAAATTATTTTAGTAAATTTTCTAAAAAGAAATATTTCAATTTGCTCCTGAAAAGTGAGTTACTTATAGTATAGTTTTCATTAATTATTGTTTAAGTTGATTATTTTTACGAAACACGTTTTTACTCACCGATTTGTTGTTTGTGGATCTAGAATATGCAGTCTTTCTAAGTCGGGAGGTTCAGGAACTGCATGCAACCGACACAGTTCCCGGAGAAGTATTATCACCTGATGGAGGACATGGTTATCCAAACCTTCTGTGTTACTTAAAATTTGAACAGCATTTGCTATACTAGTCTCTTCAGAGTCAGCAAACCACACTGGCGGAACAGCCGGATAGGTTTCCTGAAAATAAAGTAAATACAAAAATTGCATAACTATAAACATATAAGCTTTTCAAATAACGTGTCTTATGACCATTTTTGATCAGATGGAAGGTTAAAATGACAAAGGTTCAATAGTGAACGTTTTACCCATTTCACCTCACCATACTTAATGTAAAATATTTAATATGAGGTTTAAATAGACGCTTGTTATTCACAAAAAAAAATGTATAAATTTTGAACCAATCAGTATATTTGTTTGTTAATTGTACATTTTAATTTTACATAATGGAGTATTTTTTACATTCCCCTAAAATATAACCAGAAAATAAATATGTAACTCCGTTTTAACCCCATTTCTTTAACAACTTTATTCTATGTGATAATCAGATAATCTTATGGTGTTTTTTCAATAAATATCAAAATATACTTGTTAGATATTTAAAATTTATATTGTCAAAAGACTGTTTTATAGAGATGAGACATGTCGGCAGAAGATTATTTAATAAAAAGATCTTTTACGTACCGTTAACTATATTTATACAGAAATGTGAATTTATGAATTTCAAAGAATTACATGTGTTAATGTAAATTCTTAGAACTTATCAAAATCTATTGCAGGGCAAATTGTTCCCCCAAAATTAAAAACCAAACACATACGCACTATAACTATCATTCTAGGGTATAAAACTGTAATCGAGCGTTCAAAATAATAGGGCTACAAAAATTAATCGTTTAAGACATTTGACATTTGGAAAGTTTAAAGATTTTCCAATTTATTGTTTGTATTCTACATTAAATAAATGTTGATAAAGATTATTACAATTTGTGTAAAGTGCTGACATTTGAATTGACAAAAACAGCTGTAATAAGTACATATGTTAAACGTCAAAAAAACAAGAAAAATAAATCCTTTGTTGGGAGGTCTAGAGTGAGATATCGAGACCTTTGGGTCTAGAAAAGAAAATTATAGGCTGAAATACAACATTAATGATTTTGACTTACCGTAATATTTGCATGGATTGTGTATTCTACACCATTCTTTCCTATAAACCTACAAGTCAATTCGTCAACACTTGCCGAGATGATCTGAAACCGTTCATGATTTTTCGTAAATATCGATTCTAATGTCCTTATTTCTTGCTTCAGTGTATTTAAACAAGCCATATGTATCACTAACTAGTAATTTTGTTAATTTCCCACTCGTGAAAAATTATTGAGAACACTAATTTTTGGTACTTGAGCACTCCCTACACATCAAAATGGCTGCTCAATGGCGACTGGCGAGAAGAAAAGATACGATCGGGGGAAATCGGCTTACTTCGTCGTGTAAGGTTTTCAAAATAATGAGGAGAAACTGGGATTAACGGGATTTTTAATGTGGGATTTGAGGGCAAACGGCTGTGCTTTACGATGTGAAATTTACAAAATGACCTATTTTACCCTATAAAATTGATTTTGTAGCAAAACACTTTTATCTACTACCTGCTTTCCCCTAGTATCAACTGTTTATTTTTCCAACCTGAAATTAATAAAGGTTCCCAAATCTGTTCAGCTTGCGATATACGGGGGTTAACCGATAAATTGGTATCAGGTAACAGGTATAGGTATTACATGCGAAAAATAGAGCATCTTTAAATATATAAAATTATAAACACTTTTAGATTATACACCTATGAGCGTTTTGTAAATTACTAACGTAACGAATATACATAGGGTGTACCAAAATTACGTTTTTTAATTGAAACATCTCCTAAATTTTACATTATTTTTAAAGATTAAATTAAATTACTTAGGGTAGGTATCAACAGCCGATTATATTACAATCAGCGTCCGAAACTAAATAGTATATTCCCCAGTGAGGGACTCCCCCCGTAATCAAATTATTGAAAATTATATTCTATTTATAGCCATTGACTGAATTTAATCAGTCATCAACGAGTCAGTCATTCTCCTGTGGGTGTACAAGACAAATTAAATATCAGAAATATCGAGAGGTTTCTGACTTTTGGTTTCTTCAGTTGAGACTTAATAATTTAATTCCAAACTCATGTGGGCTTATCATTATCCGTTAAAAAAGTATTGTACTTGACTTGACTGTGTTCATTTTAGTAAATAAATATCGAGATTGGAATTTAAGTGAATAAATTAAATTCCAAGTTCGAAATCAATTTTGTTGTTTCGTCAGTGAATTAGAGATGGGGTGTATATTAAAATATTTAGACAGTGATAATAAATAGATTGCAGCGCATTTCTTTTTTTCTTTATCTGTTTTTATAAATAATTGTATAAACAACCTGTATAGCAAGGGCTCCAGCCCAGAGATTTGGGGTTGGTTTCTTATACAAAATTAATCCTGCGTAAACCAAATTTTAATTTTTTTTTGAGAGCCTAGGTCCATTTATACCCCCAACGTTTTTTGATACGATGCACATTTCAGCTACAAATCGTAAAAACAACAATATCCAACCCTCAAAAGGTATATTTAGCTACCCCCACCCCCTTTTTTGTAGATTCTAGGTCCATTTATACCCTAAAAAACTTACTTTTTCTCTCAAAAATGGCCCAAACATTTTTCTTCGGTAATTTTGGCATTGCCAATCGTTTCTTATACAAAATTCATTCTGCGTAACCAAATTTTAATTTTTTTGAATTTTTTTTGTAGATTCTAAGTCCATTTCAACCTTAAAAAACTTCTCTCAAAAATGGCCCAAACATTTTTTTCTGTAATTTTGACATTGCCAATCGTTTCTTATACAAAATTTATTCTGCGTAACCAAATTTTAATTTTTTTTGGAGAGCCTAGGTCCATTTATACCCTAAAAATCTCACTTTTTCTCTCAAAAATGGCCCAAACATTTTTTTCTGTAATTTTGACATTGCCAATCGTTTCTTATACAAAATTCATTCTGCGTAAACCAAATTTTAATTTTTTTTGAAATTTTTTTGTAGATTCTAGGTCCATTTCTACCCTAAAAAACTTATTTTTTCTCTCAAAAATTGCCCAAACATTTTTTTCGGTAATTTTGACATTGCCAATCGTTTCTTACAAGGGCAGCTCCTGTCCAATGATTTGGGGGGAAAGGGGGAAACGTCGTCGGCTGTTAGGGTTATATATATAAAATTTTAATATTTTGGGTTTGTTGAGAGATATCCTCTCATTGCCAGACTTTGGGGGGGGGGCAATTGCCCCTACTGCCCCCGCCCTTGGGAGCCGCCGTTGCTGTATAGTGTTTTTTACTAAAACGGCGTACGTGTTCCCTCCATAAATCATCCTGTATATCGAAACGAGTAACATTTTGATAGACGATAATAAAATAAAAAATTGTTACTTAATCTTAAAATACCTAATATGGTGGACCGGACTATACGACAAGTTCTTCAGCAATTCTATAGCGACTCCTGTGATATCCTGCGAATCTTTTGGCAAGAAGAACTTAAGAGTCTGTGGAGGGGGAAATAAAGTTGCTCTGCTCTATAAAAGAGAAGACCGTGACTTTGAATTTAACGAATAAAATCGTGAATTGCGTAAAAGGTTAACAAAAAATTGTGATAGAAAATGGTTGGGGAAGTTTTGGTATTGTTTTTGTTTTTGGGAGTAGTGAGTAGTAGGAGTTCATCGAGCGACTATTTTTCAAGAAGAGGTAAATAAATAAAACTTTTTATTTGTCTAACAAAATTTTCAGTGTTATCATCATATGAATTCTTTTTTAGTTAGTCAAAATAAGCCCTTAAACTTAAAAATAATTTATGCAATAATAGCAATTTATATATGAAACATTTCCTGAACTAATATATTTTTCTTGTTTAAACCTTTTTTTGTACGTTTTATTATACCCAGAAAAATTAATAATTTAAGGCTGCATGACTTCGGTCGATGGCCTTTTGGTTGTTGTATTTTTTTCTGACCAATAAAGTGCGTTTATTATTATTATTAATAATAATTTATCTGATTATTCTACCATTTAAAATTGTTAAAAAAAATAAAACAAACTGTGCTTTTTATTAAGGGTCAATAGTCTTTCTCATTTTAAAATAAAATTTCTGGAACTTTTTTGGTTACATAAATATCATGCATAAAAAATATTATTTTTTATTCCAAACAACGAATCTGTACCAACTACTTAACCAAAATATTGTCCCCTTTCTACTCCTAGCGGTATAAAAATGGGGTATTTTGGATTTTACTTATTTATGGTTGTAGACGATATTGTTACCTTTACTTTAGAATCTTTTCAGATCCCTATCCCCCTAATAAGCTCCCTAAAAAAAACCAACTTTAAAAGTGTTTTTTTTTTAACAAAAAAGGGACAGCAAATTTTTTTTAATCATAATGAAAATAACAATGGCGTCGAATGAATGCTGTAAAAAAATGATAAGTTTTATTAATCAGAGACAATGTTCATCATTTTAATTATTTTTACATCAAAAGTAAAAGAAAAATGATGATATGTGCAATGATTTTTTTGTTATGCCTTGATTAATATAATATATATCTTCAGTTTTATAAAAATCAGTGAGAATTTTATAAATTATAACTTCCGGTCAAATTTTCTATGAGAAAACAAAAAAAAATTAAAAACTACCGGCTTCCTGGAGTCATCTTTTTAAAATGCTTTCTTTTTTTCTTTGCGTACATTTTAGGCAAAGATAGGACTTGTATTTGTATTCAACAGCTCGGCGCGTGTAATACAATTTTTTTAATAACTTATAATTTAATTTTTAGTAAATTTTTTTCGAGATATAATGAAAAAGCCAAATTTTCGAAATTGTGAAGTTAGCATACACTTTAGAGCAGCATAGATTTTTTTATCGTTTTCTACACTCTTTCAAGTACTTAAGTGCCAAGTTTCATCGATATCACATTTTTTGCGAGGTCAAAAGTCTCTGCCAACTGGGCTATAACACTTGTACTTCTTCTTAAAACGATCAAGCTCTACATTGTTCATCACACTGAATACAATGGTGACATTCAAATTTTTATAAATAGCCGTCTTCATTGTTAAAAGCGATCGTTTTTGATGAGCATTTTAATTTTTCAACCCTATGTTTTTTTTAACGAAAACGGTGACACGGACAAAGAATTTCAAGGGATGAAACATGAACAATTTATCATATCCCATCGTTTAAGACTTGCAGCGATTTTTTATCTGTAACCGTTCAATTGTTATATACAAATTAATGCTCCAACATTAACAATTTTTTTTATAAAGGGACTTGCAGATAAAAGATAAAATCATTTTACGTTTGGGGCCGCCAATTATATATTAATTCATTTTTTAAAAAAATTCTTGCGTCACCTTAAAGATTATACATTTATATAATTCTCAATTTTCGTATGAATCCATTGATGTTTAAATATTTTTTTTATGTTAGAAATATTATTTTCCGAGCTGCTCCCTTCCTATCTGATGTATTTAATGAGATTAGTCGCGTGGCAGCGCTATTCATATTAAAATAAATGGATTTATACGAAAATAATTGAAAATTAATTAAATTAATAAAATATAAACTCTGTTTTGATGATAGCAAAAAAATAGTAAACAAAAAAATGAAATTTCCTAAAAATAAAAAATAAAATTTCTCTCTTGGCTGATGCAGGTATCGAACTTATGACACATGGATTATTAGCGCTCTCTGCAATCCGACTAATCGTGAAAATAAAGAAAATTTATTCTCTCAGATATCCCAAATAATATATTATATTTTAATACTAGCAGTGCCACCTAGCACACAGGAGATTCACCGAAGTCTTAAGAATTATTGCTGAAAGACAGTGATATACTGACAAAGTGACTGTCGATTGATGAACGCGAAGTATGGGGATTTCGCAGGAATTTACAGGAATTAACAGGATTTAAATTTCTGATAAAATGAGAATTTTTCCTTTCTGTAAAATTTTGTGCGTACGTCCTTGTAAAGTTGCGTGTTCTCTTTTCTGATTCTCCTCATATTTCAGCGCTTAATCTGAAATCAGTCCTTTTGAAGGATATCACTTGCAACTAAGTACAAACGTACACAGCAAGTGCCTGTGAATTCTTCGGTTCTTGTTTTAAATGTACATCTGTCTGTTCTTCTTCGATTTATTGAATCTGTTTTCTCATACCTGGAAAATTTTTTGTCTTTGGCTCGGGATCTTGAGGATTTAGAATGTTGTATTCAATGCTAAGTCCGAGGGATAGTACACAGTGGCGTAGATTAAATACTTTATATAAATCACTAAATTTTCTTTATTTAGCAAAAACATAAACAAAAGTATACGTAAGAGCTCCAATAAACAATAAAAAAGTAAAAAAAACTGTTTTTAGCGATTTTCTCGATAATTTTGAGGTTATGTTGAAAAATGATTAATACAAAAGTTTCAGATTTTTTAATTATTTACAACTTTTGTATTAAACTTTTTTTGATAGGATGCATATTTCAGCTACAAATCGTAAAAACAACAATATCCAACCCTCAAAAGGTATATTTATAGTCGTCTTGATTTTTCTTAATTTGCTTATAATTTACCATAAATTTTCCGACCACCCAAGAAGTTTTTTTTTCAGAAATGATTGGCCCTGGTCTATACTTCTATATTATTGTTATTTTAATTTTTTTATCATAAGTAGAATATTTAAATAAGAATTCACCCCATTTTCATGCTGATATTTTCCCAGGGTCATGAAAATTTCAACCTTTTTTACCTCCGCCTCTGCATTACAGGTCTTAGGAATAAAACAAGTGTGATGTCTTGCAAGATTTTTCACTACGCAGATACATGTGCAGGGATGTAAGCTATTTATCATGGAGATTATTATGATAGCGGGTTTATGATGCATTAGGAAAGCTTCACTGAAAAGAGGAATCCGATTTATATCAGACAGCTACACGTTTGACTTACTGCTGATGCTGGTATAAAAAAAAATTGTATAATTTATGCTAATGCGACCACCATAGGAAAAACATATTAAGAAACGATTTGAATTCGGATTTGGTATTCAATTCAATACAGGGTGTTTTCATTTTACGCATCTATATTTGCGGTTAAAATATATTTTCTATACCCTCCGCCATATTGTAAATGCTAATGTTAAAATTGCGGGCTTAATACTCAACAAAAAAAAATTGTACCCGAGCTTATTATGCATCATAGATTGGCGGATGATAACTTTTTTTTTATATACATAACTTGTCGGCACATCTACAAGCCGCCAAAGCCGATCAAAGCAATTTTTCGGTACATCTGGGCAGTGGCGGCGATTAGGGGGGGCAGCCGCCACTGCATCTGGGAATTTTGTTTCTGCAATTGAAAATAGAAAAACTATACCAGCAAATTTAATTGCAATCTGAATAACAGAAACTCAAATACTAGATGGAAAACTGTTTAATTTATTACATTTCATTCACTTGACTTTTTGTAATTTAATACTTACTCCAGAACAACGGCGGCTCCCAGGGGGGGGGGGGGGGGCGGCTGGGTGGTAGTCCGGCAATGAAAGGATATTTCTCATATCAGCGTAAACCAAATTTAAATTTTTTTGTAGATAGGTCCATTTATATCCTAAAAAACTCACTTTTTCCGCCCAAACATTTTTTTTCGGTGATTTTAACATTGCCAATCGTTTCTTATTCAAAATTCATTCTGCGTAAACCAAATTGAATTTTCTTGAATTTTTTTTGTAGATTCTAGGTGCATTTATTTCCTAAAAAACTCACTTTTTTCGTCAAAAATGGCCGAAACATTTTTTTTGGTAATTTTGACATTGCCAATCGTTTCTTATACAAAATTCATTCTGCGTAATCCAAATTTTATTTTTTTTTAATTTTTTTTGTAGATTCTAGGCCCATTTATATCCTAAAAACTCACTTTTTACCTAAAAAATGGCCCAAACATTTTTTTTCGGTAATTTTGATATTGCCAATCGTTACTTATACAAAATTAATTCTGCGTAAACCAAATTTTAATTTTTTTTGTAGATTCTAGGTCAATTTATATCAACAAACCCAAAATATTAAACGATAAACGACGTTGCCCTCCCCCCCTTCCCCAAATCTCTGGGCTGGAGCCGCCCTTGCTCCAGAAATCAAATTTATTACAAACTAAGAAGTTTAAAAACTTTTTTCAAATTGTTTAAATTAATCCCGTTATTTTGTGTGTCATAACGAACTATTATTTTATTCTTGGAATTTGAACTACAAGTGTATATTTTTATTTACCAACCTTGAACAAAGTTAATGACATCTGTAGGTTCACGTAGGATGATCATTTGCCAAAAAGTCATAAATATCCTTTTTTTTTGAGACTAATAACAAGTCACATATCCTTCTTTAGATAGTATGGTCCGTTGTTCTGTGGGACGCAAAATATAAATAGTTATATAAATATAAATTGACCAATATAAATTATGTTCAATGAGTAGGTAAGGTACCACAATCTTCTTTTTTTATCTTCAGAAGATCTAGGTATTCAGTGGCGGGCGAAAAGGGAGTGAGTGCCATCCTTCGTGTGGCGAAGTAATAAATAATATAATAATAATAACTTTATTCAATCATAAATGAACAATATCTAAAAGTACAAGTGAATAAAATAGTAATTAAATAAAGTTTACCTCAGACGATAAGTCAGTGACTTTTGTTTACTTAATATACTTAATATAAAATACTTAAAATAGAGAGAGGGATTCAGTTCCATACGTTTAACAAATTTAATTTAGAAATAGATATAGAGGATATTAAATCATATTTGTATAATCAGGTATCCAGATTTGATTTCGATAAAATAATCCATTGTGTTTTAAATAGTTATGAGAATGAAAATAGACAATTAAGAAAATTTAATAATCTAATTGAAGAAAAAAGTTTAGAAATTCAGAACAAAATTTAAATACGGTAATAAATATTTCAAGTAGGGATCTTAATCACACAGAAAATTTATTATTGGCTAAAGGTTTATATTATTCGATAACTCCAAAATATGTACCAAAATTTGATATTATTAGTTCTATAGAAAACGCTTCTCAGAATTTACCAACTGACTTAAGCAACGAATACAAGGTACATTGCAAAATTGAATTAGAAAAATCTTACAAAATTAATCAAATTTTAACCTCCGCAGAATTTAAAACAATTAAAAATTTAAAAATTGACAATACAATTAAGATTTTACTGGCAGATAAAGGTAACGCGACGGTTGTCATGAACAAAAAAGATTATGATAACAAAATTAACGAAATTAAATAAAGATCCAACTACTATTATTGAAAATAAAATTTACAAAACTTTATATAAAAATAAAAAATTCCTAAGTGATAAAGAACGAAGAACTCTTACTTCTCATTATAGTAAACCTCCACATTTTTATGGTTTACCCAAAATTCATAAACAACAAATACCATTAAGACCAATAATAAGTTCTATGAATTCACCTTGTCAAAATTTAGCAAGATTTCTACTTAAAATAATAGCAATTTTAGCACGAAAAGAAAATAATCCTCGAAAAAAATGTCGATTTTTCATAGGGCTGAGAATTTTCTCAATTTTCTGGAAAACCCAAAAATATGAAAAAAGAAAAATGCCATCGAAAAGGGGACAAGCTAAGCTTTCTAATGATGTGCGTTGAAAACCGATATGGTCCTTGATTATCTATTAATTCCCGTTAGACCCGAGCATTTTCGAAAACTCCGGAAATCCAAAAAAAACGCCCTAAAAAAACATGTTGTTTATGAAAATACACAAAAATAATTTATTGAATCTTTCTGAATATATTTAACACCTTGCAAAAAGCCCCATTATCCAAAAGGATTCGGTAAAATTAGTCTTGATAAAAAAAATATGAATAAATTTATAGGAGGGTCAAAATATCGAGCAAAAACAAACTTTGGCCCGGTTTTTCAATAATTCAGAGAAATAGATAAAAGGAAAAAGTAACATGATATTATAGCTACAGGTTCCTTCTTCCATCTAAATTTTGAATCATGAAAAAATATTAATTTTTACGTGATTTATTGTAAAATTTGTAATCCGCTTGAGAGTGTCATTCTTTTATAGCGTGCTCTCTAAATGCAGGGCAGGAGCTAAAAATGGGGGTGCGTTTTGGAGCCGGTTATGTCGAAAAGTATCATATTCTTGACAAAAATGATAAGGATCGTTTTTGTAGGTAATGAACTGATCTTCATGTTCGTCCAAACAAAAATTCTCTATGTGTCATATTTTCGGAAATATCGGCGAAAATAGGCGAAAAAAAAAACACATTTTTGAGACCAATGGGCCATTTTCCCGCCCTTCCACAAATTTCAGACAGCTGAGATTTTCGGGGGTTAATGTACCCATGAATACCTGCAAATTAAAAAATATGGTGCCAGACAGACCTGATGCCCGGATTGATACTTTCGTTTATTGGACTATAGACAGAAATGCAACATATTGTGAGCCCGTTATGGTGCGAGGAGCACTTATAGCTTCCTAGGTACGCTCCTGATTCATTTATAACAAAAAATACCCAAAATATCTCAGAATCGCAATATGGATGTGTATTGTGATAGGGAATGTTGGAACGGTTTTTTGCTATGTGGATATGATTAATATATATCAAGTCATATAAAAACTCAAATCATGCATGATAAATTACTTACCTTGGTGAACTTTGATTTAGAATGTCTACCTCTGATAAAAAATGAGATGAAACGGATCAAACCGGAGTCAAAATTCATTATTTTAGCTGTAGTCACATTTTGTTTCGACACATTTCATTCTTAAATTATGATGGAACGCGGTTTTTTCTAAAGATGTTAATTATTAATTATAGAGGTTGTTCTCTGAAAAAAAAACAGAAAAATAATAATGTATGTAGAAGAGGATGACAGCCAATTTTTCACTGTTTGTAGCAGAAATAGTTTTTATGTTTATTTTTTTCATAATTTTCCTTTAACATAATTTTATAGGACGACAAGAACAAAATTTTGCGCCAACTTTGTTATAATAAGATCGCTGATCATATTATTTTGTAAACTCTCCAAAGTATTTCTGGTTTTTCTTTTAATTTAATTGATATATTTATTAAAAATAATGGGTGTCAAAACTGAACCTTGAAGTACGCCACCATAGCTGCTTATATTTACAAATTAAAAATTTCATCTAGATTATCAATTCAATCTTCAATTTCACTTGGATTTTTAAATTTTATGGTTTACAATATTTCAAACGTAAATATTTAGTTTCAAAACCTAAAACTGACGAAGCCAAAATGCAGGAACCTAACCTTAATATTTGTGGGCACCGTAAATAAATGTTGAAAGTTAGGATACGGTTCTGTAACATTTTTTCTTTTTATATCGTAGGATCTAGAGCCGTTAACACGAAGGATAATATAAACCAATGGAACATCGTACAAGTTGGCTCTCAACCTGGTCAACAAGGAGGTGAACAATCAGGATTACCAGGTTTTGTTTGGGTTCAAGTTCCAATAGCTAATTTGGCAGTTTTTGGAAATACACAAATATCCCAATCACAAAATCCAAATACAGGTATAGTCATATCTAACCGATCCTTAAATTATTATTGTGTTTGTGTAGCAAGGACATCGTCCAATTAATGGTCAATATATAAGGAAAATGCAAAGCTAATGCGTGTATTATCGTAAGTAATATCATAAGGGCATCTAATTTTTCCGAAAAAAATCGAAAAAACACGTTGCTAAGTAATATTTTAACAAAAATCCGAGTCGAAGACGAGAATATTTGCACCTGCATTTTTTCTCCACCCTGGGCCGTTTTATTGAAGAGATGATTATATTCTACTCTTCCTAAAAAGTAGGATTTTTGAAAATCAGTTATTTTAAAAAATATGTAACTATGTTATCTGCCTGTTTTAATCACAGAATTATCCACTTCCTCTTTAACATAATGAACTCTGCAATTGACTGCTTCTCTACCTCTCCAGGCAAGTTCTAATGAAGCGATATGGTAAAATTTTCGCTGGAGTCCCGCCGGAGTGTCTTCGTCCCATAATAAAACCATTGCGTAGTATTCTTCCAATTCTAATGAACCAGAGCTCGATTTCCTTTTATTGGCGCACATCTGCAAATTCCTTCGTTTCGCATTACGAGCTTCCCTACTAGACTTGAAGATAATATCTTTAAATGGATCAAAAATTATTTTCCACTTCATATAATACATCTCTTGCATTTTTTTTGAAGCGGTGTTCCACATTGTCTTCACAACTAGTTCTTTGTAATTTTCACCGTTTTCTTTCTTATATTCCACGCCCAATCTTTCAGGATTAGGTTTAGTTGCGCTAAACTTGTAGTTTCCAAAAGTTCGTATTTCTTTGCTTACACTTTTATCAATCGCTAGATCAATATTAGTCATAGAATCACTTGCAAAGCGACTAATTTTCACTACATAAGCTGACTAGCACTGTTTAAAAACAATATTACAAAATTTATTGACAATAAAATCAGAAAAATTGTTTAGCGTCATTTTCTGGTGTCCTAGGAGACCATAATTACTTGTTATCAAAGGTATTGTAATTTTTAGTGACAACAGCAGTCAAGTTTTGCCGCGGGTAAACTCGAAAAAACTAGTGACAGGAGCTATCATACAGTTTTTTCATCTAGAAACCATTTGTAATTCAAAATTGCGCGTTTGTGATTGGTGGAAATTAAGACGAAGAAAATAGTCAAAATTATCGATAAATAATTTTTGTAAGGATTTTGCTATTGTAAATATTGCGGCAAAAAACAGGATTGACGTTTAATAATAGCACCGAATTTTTCAATCAAATTCGATATTTTCTAAAAACGCTATCATAAAACTCCTTTTTTGGTTTTGTAGTAGTTGGGTAAAAATTGATATACATTTTCTTAAATTATATTTCTAGGTGATCCCGGTAAGGCAGAAACTTCTGGAACATTGGGGGGTTTTCAACAACCAGAAAATAGTCCAGTAGTATCAAATCCGGTCACCGACTCGACTACTGCTGGTAAGGAAGTTTTGTTTGATTTTCATCTAATCTATTATATTATGTTTTATGAATATAGAATAGAATAGAATTTTCATTTAATATAGGAAGTCCTAATATATAGTTGAAAAAAAATATTACATATAAATGAATAAATAAAATAAAATCTTGATAAAATTAGTAATAAAATTAAGAAGTTTCAGTGCTAAAGTTAAAATAAATACATATTAGATTAAACATACAAAGTTACAAAATTAACATACAAAGTTACAAAATTAATATACAAAGTTACAAAGTTAATTCACGGACTGGAAATAAATTGTAGCAAATATTTTTTAAACTGAGGTAGAGAGGTACTCGTTTTGATTTCAGTAAGCAAAGCATTAAATTCACGTAATCCGCATATAAAAATAGATTTTTGTTGCTATAGCTAGTCTTGTTTGTGGTATATAGAAATTATTAACAGATCTTGTATTGTAGTTATGTATTTCATTAGTACAGATGATAAAATCATTGAAGTACTCATTTTATTTGGGATTATAAAAGGGTCGCCTATTGTTATATACCCAGTAGACTGAGTGGCAGTAATAAAGCAAAATAATTACTATTACTTTATGCTAAAAGCATTAAAGCTTCCGAATTATACGATTTTCTTTGAGCCTCTTATACTGTTTATTTAAAACTTGAAATGGATATAAAGGGTATAATTATTAAAACTCGAATGATTGTCCGGGTCTTATTCTTTACTTAATGAATTTTCGCCACAAAAAATTGTTTTAGGTGTGAATTTAGATCAATTATGTTTGAAACCAACCGGTCAATTTCCCAGTAAATTTTGTAATAAATTTATCAATTGTTGGAATGGAGTAGCGGTTGAACAAGAGTGTCCAGATGGACTGCTTTTTAGCCCTAAAGGATACTGCGATTATCAAGAACATGTAAATTGTCATGCAAAACCAACTGAAGGTATGAAAATTGAATTATTACGAATACAAATATTAATTTAAGCAGCCTTATATTGTTTGTTTAATTTCTGTTTTTTTCTGTATTAATTTTATAGGATCAGTGACATTTTTACCTGTAATTTCTTCTACACCTCCGCCAACAAATGTTCCTGATCAGTCGTCGGCTGCGACGACGTCATCTCCGCCCATTAGTGCACCCACTGTAGCTACTTTACCACCAGGTATGTACCTTACATTATTGAAGAATTGAATTAAAAAATCCAAAAACAAATAGATGAAAACAAAATTGTCGAACTTTGAATTTTATAAACACGTTTTAATGATGCTGTTTTTCAAACATTAGATCGATATTTTTACGTAAATTCAGATAATTAAATATTTTAGTGGACCCAACTTTGAAAAAACTGTGTCTAAATCCAAGAGGTCAATTTCCTGGTACTTCATGTAAAAAGTACGTAAATTGTTGGGATGACGTTATTGTGGAACAAGAATGTCCTGAAGGATTATTGTTTTCAAGTAAAGGATATTGTGACTATCCCGAAAACGTTGAATGTGGGAAAGATAATGGAGGAACAAATAAAGGTACGTAAATGTTAATTAAATTATTTTAAAAAACCCACAGAGGGACCGGAGATTCATTATGTGTGGCCTTATACTTTCGAAATTAAAAAAAAATCAAAATATCTTTGGAATGACAAGAAAAATGAGTTTGCGCGGTTTTGACGGGTTAATATGTCATTTAATTTCCTTTTTGGTTCAATTCATTCGAGATTTCTAAGAAAAATTCATAAACAAAGCTAATAAGGGTTGTTGCCAGTTGAAATATCAAATTTATAGCTTCCCCCACCATTTAAGCATACAAGGTGATACAAAACAATAAATTAAACAAAAGTTGTAGACTGAAAACAGTAATTTTGTAAAAAACAATTAAATTTTGTGATCTTGTGAAATTTTGCGCCACTCACTTAAAAATATTTTTAAGCATTTTCTTTTGGCCGATTTTATTATAAGAATTTTTTCCTAGGAGATATCGACATTCGCTACCTTTAATGAATCCTGTACTTCGAGATGTTATTCCAATTACAAACTTCAACGGAGTATAATAATTTGATTTATTGTTTTTTGTTTACAACTAATAAAATGATAAGTATGTTATTCTAATCTTAGCAAAAAAGCCTCATAAAAATTTTTCCTAGGATCTTTTGCTCTTGATTAATCAATGGTGGATCCATGGGGGGATTTAGGAAATCCCCCCTTGGACTTCAAAATTCAAAAAATTTGCTATTCTTTTGGTTAGTTGACTACATTCTTTTTGCAATGGATTTACACCCAAAAGGTAAAAGTCAAATCTCTACGGTACGTAAATTTTGGAAGTGTGAGCTATTTTTGAAATCAGTATTTTAATGTCTTTCAAATGAGGTGTCACATGATGTACTTTATCATTGAAACGCTGTATATTATTATTATTTAAAGAAATTGAAGTTATGACTGTCTCGTGAAGGGGAGGATCATTCAAGGGTCGAATCTCTTATACCATAATTTTAAAAAGCGACTTGCCCGAACGTTTTGCTAATTTTTCAAAAATAGACTAGCTAGTAGGAGGGGAGGGGCGGTTAAAGCTTTTATTCCATCACACTGTATATCTGTGAAACAAATCAATTTTATTTTCAGTTGCGATTCAAGAAGTTCTGGAGTGTCCACTAAAATTTGGAACATTTAGAGATAAAAAAGAATGTAGCACTTATTATACTTGCGTTTCTTATAAAATTGCAGCCACTTATGTGTGTCCAGAAGGTTTTAAATTTAGCGAGGTAAAGAAAATGATTATTTTTAAAATAATTAGGAATTTATTTTGTTATATATTAAAGAATGACGTTTTTTTAAATTTGTGCAATGACATTGATTTTTTTTAGAATTTAGGAGTGTGTGATTACCAGGAAAGAGTAGATTGTACAGAAAAACCAGCACAAGAAAGAGATTTCCTTGTATCCAATAGTTTACAAGGTATGTGTATTGAGTATTGCCTAACTTTAGGCCTGACGTGAACTAAAATTGAACAGGACCTGGCCAGGGCCGGTTTTAGCACTACCAGCGCCTTGGGCGAGATTTTTAGCGCGCTCCCTAACTGCAATAACCAATTATTAAAAGAAATAAAAATTTATTTAAAAACAAACTAATAAAATTTTGCTTTTCTAACCTTTCTATTGGCGAATTCTTTTATTATGTTATCAAAGTCGATATTTTCATCAACCGTTAGGGTCTAGTCAATACTATTCGCAATGCTATCCATACATTGGGATACAGTTCTTGTGAGTTGCCATCTTTGATAAAATTTAGAACAAAAAGAGGAGTAACCACTTTCTGATCAGGCAAAAAAGATTTCAGACTTATGAGTTCATCACACAGCATACAACCATCTATATCTGATTTAGAATCTTCAGTTAATTTCAATTGGAGATCACCACAAAGTTTGACAAGGTCGGGTTTTTCCGAAATCTGTTTTATATTGTATAAAAAAGACCAAGATTCCGAGTACTCATTTAACTGTTCAAATCTTTCATTGACTGAAATTAATGTAGTATCCAAAAGACAGTTGAAAAATTCAACACCAAATTTTGTTTCTGGAGAAATTATTGGCTCATCGCGGGCATTTTCATCAGCTTGACGCTTAATACGTCGAATTCTTGTTGTGGCTCTAAACACAGGTTCAATTTATAATTCTTCAGCCAATTCCTTTGCAGTTATAATAGCCTGTATTTCTATAATTTTCCAAGAAAGTGCAGCATCTTTTCAACATTTCTGTGCATTTACCGCGATCCATGTTTGTTGATTGAAGAGATTTACTAACGACATTTTTGCCCAACTGCGCCGTACCCTAACGCCGCCTCTGGACCTGGCCCAAAAATTAAATTAAATTTTAAATAATCGAAATCTTGAAAAATTGTTAGCAGCAAAACTTGGTGAAAAAGTTCTTTTTTGGGGTTTAAATAAGCTGTTCAAAACAAAATATTTATTTTTTGATTTTATGCGAATTTAAATTTAAAAAAACCTAAGCTCGATGATTTTAGATTTTTTAAATATCTACAACTTTTACATTAAACTTTTTTCGATTGGATACATATTTCAGTCATAAATCGTAAAAAACAATATTAGCCCAGTTGCCAGAGAAGGATATATTGACCAAAAGCTCGCACAAAATGTGATATCGATGAAACTTGGCACTTAAGTACTTGAAAGGGTGTAGAAAACGATAAAAAAATCTTTGCTGCTCTGAAGTGTATGCTAACATCACAATTTCGAAAATAAAATCAAAAATTTGGTTTTTCCATTATATCTCGAAAAAAAATAAAATTTTCGAAAAACTAATAGCATCACGTGAAAGAGCGGAAAATTTTACTAAAAATTATAATATAAGTTATTTTTTAAAAAAAATTGTATTACTATAAAAAATTATTAAAAATAAGGAAGCAAATTCGAATGCTCTACGCGCGCCAAGCCGTTGAATACAAATATTTAGGCGAGGCGTTCGGAAAAACTAAAGTATCTTTGCCTAAAATGTACGCAAAGGAAAAAAAAGAAATCATTTTAGAGAGGAGACTCTAAGCTTTCTCGGGCAGCCATTAGTTTTTAATTTTTTTTTGTTTTCTCATAGAAAATTTATGAAGAGCGATAGGAAAATTATCGACACAGTGGAAATGGACTTCTTAAGAAGAGCATGCCAAGTGTCGAGAATTGAACACGTTCGGAACGAAGAAATAAGAAGAAGAACAAGAAGGATATATACCAGCACGGACCGAATAGAAACGAGACAACTCGTATGGTATGGGCACGTACAGAGAATGAACGAGGAAAGATGGCCAAAAAGAGCACTACAATATATTCCCAAAAATAGGAGGAGAAAAGGAAGGCCTACAACCTCATGGACCGATGGTATACGCAGTATAATGAAGGACAGAGAAATAAAAGAGGATGAATGGAAAAATAAAGATAAATGGCGGTCGAAATGTGGGATGCGGCAGAGGCTGTAGGAACCCCCACTATATATATATATATATATATATATATATATATATATATATATATATATATATAGAAAATTTGATCGGAAATTATAATTTCTAAAATTTTCACTGATTTTTATAAAACTGAAGTTATCTATTAATAGAGGCATAACAAAAATAAATCCTTGCACATTTATCATCATTATACTTTTACTTTTGATTTAAATATAATTAAAATGATGAACATTATCTCTGTTTAATAAAACTTTTTAAAATGATAATTTTTTTTACTACATTCATTTTTATTTTCAAAATAGTGTTTATTTATTTATATAAATCAATTTCTAAATTATTTTTAGCTTTATTTTAAAAAAATATTAATTTCTGATTTATATAAACAGTATTTTGAAAATAAAAATTGCGTCGAATGAATGTTGTAAAGAAAATGATAATTTTAAAACATAAGTTTTATTAAACAGAGATAATTTTCATCATTTTCATTATATTTAAATCAAAAGTAAAAGTCTAATAATGATAAGTATACAAGGATTTTTTTTTGTTATGGCTCTATTAATAGATATCTTCAGTTTTATAAAAATCAGTGAGAATTTTAGAAATTATAACTTCCGGTCAAATTTTCTATGAGAAAACAAAAAAAAATTAAAAACTAATGGCTTCCTCAGAAAGCTTAGAGTCTCCTATTTTAAATACTTTCTTTTTTTTTTCCTTTGCGTACATTTTAGGCAAAGATACTTTAGTTTTTCCCCTCGCCTGAATATTTGTATTCAACGGCTCGGAGTTTTCGAATTTGCTTTCTTATTTTTAATAATTTTTTATAGTAATACAAATTTTTTTTCACGTGGTGCTATTAGTTTTTCGATATTTTTTTTTTCGAGATATAATGAAAAAACCAAATTTTCGATTTTATTTTCGAAATTGTGAAGCATACACTTTAGAGCAGCAAAGATTTTTTTATCGTTTTCTACACCCTTTAAAGTACCTAAGTGCCAAGTTTCATCGATATCACATTTTGTGCGAGGTCAAACTCTCTGACAACTGAGGGGCTAGTAATATTTATTCGTTTATTTAATTAATAGTAACCTTTTAATCTTCTTTTAGAAAATGGTGAATGTTCAGTAAAATACGGTACATACAGAGATGTAAATAACTGTAGTAGATATTATACTTGTTCATCTTTTAAAGTTGTTGCCCAACACGATTGTCCTCCTGGATTCAATTTTAATGACGTGAGTTTAGCAGCATTATTGTTAGTAAAACATTATAAAAATAATTTAAAATGAATTTTTTAGGATATTGGAATTTGTGATTTTTCTCATAACGTAGATTGCAATAAAAATCCGAAAATGTATAAAATTACGTCCAATTCGATTTTACAAATACCCACAGGTAATATCTATTTTTTTAATTTTAGCAGCGTTGCCAACCTATAAATCATAAAAAGGTAAACGCTTTAGTGCAGGCATCTCTCAAGTGTTCTACTTTAATATATAGCTCGGGAGCCAGAGAGTGGAAAGCGTATAAACTAAAACAATAAAAACATGTTAAATCGCTAAATTGTAATCGAATAATGTGTCGGCTACTCGACTAAATGGTGGTTGAAGGATGCGGCTTAATCTTAAAGGGTCATGTTTTTTTGGTAGTATCAAAGGAGCTGCCGTTTAAGGCTGATAAATGTCTTACTCGAACTATACTATTAATCATTTTTTAGTAGATAAAGTAGGAATTACTATAATTTAATGAATATTATCTATCGTAACATATTGAGCAATTAATAAATAAATAAAATTTTTCAGAATACAGAGCGAGAGTAAATAGCTGTATCCCTGGTTCAGTTTTTCCATTAAACTCCCAATGTTCAGTAGCCTGCTTATGTAGACAAGGATTGGCCGAAATTATCCAATGCCCAACAGGATTTGCTTACGATTTTAGGACAGATAAATGTGTTTTATCACATTTAGCTAAGTGCTAACGTAAGTAAAAACCATTTCCTCTGACCTTTTCCGTAAAAAAAAATTCATAAATATAGACACCTATTCATAGAATCGATAAATAATTCAAAATTTGAACGTTTCGTTGATAATGATGATTACGGGCTCAAAGGGGGATACGACAAAAGGTAAAGGATGCAATAATAATTTATAAGTGCGCCTTTATTTTATTTTAGATAAATAAAATATCATCTGGATATCAGAAGACTGATTGAAAAAAAAAATTAAAATATACAAACTGAACGTGGGTACTGGTGTTGGGACTATTTATTTATTTTAGGTTAGTATTAAATACGATATGAAAATAAAAATATTTATATAATTATTTTTTTATTATTTTCCTAAATGGCGTCAAATCCTATACAAGATCGGTGAAAAAAAGATGTGGGCGACACTTATATTTATTTTGTGAAGCTGCTATAATATTATAATATAAAAGATTGCCTATTTATATTCTACAAACTATAATCATTAGGTATTAAAGCACGCAAAATAATTGAGACGATCGTTCCAGAAAAACTATGAAGTCGATGCTTCTCATAGAACGTGACATGAAAGGCGTACGTTTTAATAGAAGCTTCTTCTAAAACAAATCATTTATTGTCTTTGCAACCTCTCGGAAAAATTTCTGTGTCCACTCTACCTGTCTTCAATGTTAAATTCAACAAATATTGCATTTTGATGATGAAAGTAATTACACATATTCAAATGGAATTTGTCCAACTGAATTTAGCCTCTTCACAAGAAAGGTGATAAAAGTGTACCTTCATACTAAAGGCCAATCTCATTAATAGTTTTGCAAAATTATTTAAGAAAGTTTTAAAAGTCAGACTAGAATCATTTTATCACCAAACCAGTTCGTTTTTCAGACGGGCAAATCAACAGAAGATGTTATAGCTGTATTAATATCAAAAATGTATAACATACGAAACCGGCAATTGGAGTATTCTTGGATCTTGCCAAGGGGTTCTATACTGTAGACCATAGACAGTTGGTGGACGCTTTGGAGGATTCAGGAATACGTGGAACAGCCCTAAAACTCTTCAGGTCATACCTTCACAACATGTAAAAATAGATGATTGTGTGAGTTCAGAGCAAGTTATAAAATGCGGTGTTCCGCAAGAGACAGTGCTGGGACCCATTCTCTTTATTTTATATATGAATAATTTACTTACCTTAAGAATTTCTGGAACCATATATAGTTTTGCTGATGATACGGTACTATTTTATACAGCTCAGACATGGTCAGATTTAAAAATCAAAATTGAAACCGACATGAAAATTATTATTGACTGGTTTAATTATAATTTATTAACAATTAATTACGAGAAAACCATGTTTCTGCCTGTTTGTAGTTATAAGAATGGGATGCCAGATTACCGTGAATTAGAAATTTATAACGAACATACAAAAAACAACATAAAAATTAAATTTACTAATAATATAAAGTACCTTGGTATAACCTTAGATTGCCATTTAAGATGGGATCATCATATAAATAACGTCACTAAAACCTTAAGATCGTTTCTGGGACGATTTAAATATTTATCGAAAGTACTTGATCTATTCCATCTAAAAATGGTCTACAATTCATTGGTAGAATCTCGATTATTCTATGGTATTTTAGCTTGGGGCAGAACTGTAGATCTGTATTTGGATAAACTACAAATACTGCAGATATATTTATTAAAAGTAATATTAGGAAAAGAAAGAACTTACCCTTCTGACCAGCTTTTTCTGGAAGCATTTGTATTATCAATGATCAATTTCTTGATTTTTATATTTTTTATGTTTTTTATTTTTTTTATTATTATCTATGTATTTCTATTATTTTTTCTTTGTTAAATTGTGTTAAATTGCTAAATTAGTGTTAGATATTACTTTATTAGTTTTAATTTATATTCATATAAGTATATTACGATAAATTTAATTGATACCACGGACAGCCCTCTGGCTTTGTGGTACTCTACTCTAGTTTATTAGTAATTGTACTAAAAAAAATTATTTGCATGCATTGGTCTGCTAGAACTCCTGACTTAACCCCCTCGACTATTTTTTAATTTTGAACGTCCATACTGGTGTCATAAATAATTTTTTTGTAAAAAAATGTGTTTTGAACGTACACATAATAAAATGAAATATTCAGCGGTGCTCATTATTTCCTTATTTTGTGTTATTTAATACAATTAATTTTCCAAATAATATTCCCCGGCCCAACCCAATTATGCAATTTGTTATTTAAACATATAAACTGCTAAAAAAAATTAAGACCCAGTCGTAACTCGTAGTTATTTAAGGTGAAAGTGTCAAGTACTGCACATGGGACACGTCATGTAAGAACTTTCACTGGTTTGGTTATGTCGATTTGAACCATTAACACACACGCGGTTCGAGTTATTTTGTATCATAACATAAAAAGAAAATTAAATCGATTTTCTTAAAATATTTAATAAAAGTGTTTTGCATTTAAAATCGGATTCCCTCGAGGTACATTTAGTTACAATAATATATTTTGACTAGCCAGCCCGCTTGGTATCTCTAAAACAAGCTTTTACGTAAAGATTCGATAAAGAACAATGAATCGAACAACGCCATCTACACTCTAATAACAGAATCGGACATGTTGCAAAAACAGGAACCTGTAATAATCATTTGTCCCTTTTTGCTACATATTTGATTCTGTTATTAGAGTATAGAGGGCGTTGTTCCATTGATTTTTTTTTTTTTGAATCTTTACATAAAAGTTAAATATGGCTTTGGTTGAGATTTGCTAAGCGCAAAATTTAGAAACCTAATAAATGCGCGGATTGGGAAATAAAGGTTATTAAATAATAATGCACCTGGAAATAAGCGGCAACAACAAAATCACATGAAGTTTTAATGAATGTCTACTATTAAACCAGTGCCAAACCGATTTGAAATACACAAATTTTCAATTTTTTGAATGAGCACTGTTAAAGATTTAAAAAATTGAAAATCTGTAAACCAATTTTTTCAATTGACAATTGGCCCAGGAAAAGAAGAATTTTATGTTACCGTTTCATTTTTCCAACTTTTGGAAATCTGTTTTAAAAGATTCTAGGAATTGAATATAAATATCATTCATCAATTTATTCTCAAGGTCTAACTGTGCCCATCGGCCGGACACGTTGGTACTTGGTACATGGCACAAGGGACTACGGGAGTTCGCTAAATATTGTAATATATTCTTGTTAATTCACTTTCACTGGCGCGCCCAATTCCTACAATCAAAGACAAAAGTAGTGAATGCTTTTTATTTAATAGTCAACTCGATTTTAACAAAAAAATTTGGACATTTCTTAATATCATGATAAAAATTGTCATATTTTTCGTGATACTAAAGTTTCATAGTTTAACATGAGATGAGGTGATCCTTGCTAGACAAGAGAATTAATTTAAATGGATATGGAACTGGGAGATAGAAGATATTCCTAATACGAAAGCTGATGCAACATCAAGTCGCTAATTTACTATTTATTTTGCCTTCAATTTGGTATGGGATTTTCGTTGTGTTGTATCTACGTATCTTTGCTCTTTTGGTGTTTTTCTCACGGATAAATCCTGGTTCAATCTTGATGCAAATTGCATCAGCTCCACTTACATTTCTTTTATTGTTGTTTCAATATTTCTCACTTTATCTCTTTGTCTAATTCCCTCAATTTTGAATAAAAATCTCGTTGTTAAAGCTGTAATTACACTTTTTTCTACTGTACGTGTATCCGAATTCTCTTCCTTGACTTATTTCTTTGAATATGTATAATTTTGATTTGTTCGGCACTATTTTTGAATGCGGGTTAAGACAAAAATTGTTTTCTACGCCCATGGATTTGTAATGGATAAGGAATGCATACACGCCGACTAGGATTATTTAAAATTACGACTACGAACTATACAACTGTCTAGGATTTTATTGATATCAAATGTTGATATAAAAACATGAATATGGAATATGGTTAATCTGTAACTTAGTCATGGTATTTAAATGTCAAATTTCATTTTATCGAAGATAAACGCTTACGCCCAATTATGAATAGTATTTTTAGGCCAGTGGTGGAGACAGAAAAATATGTTTTATCTATCGAGATTGTTAATCTACAGTCTCTATATATTCTTATGGCTGCTATACCCTTAATCTTATTTTTTAAAGCCGTGGTTGAACCACACATCAAAGTTCTTTTCTTGTCGGCCTTTGAACTATCTAAATTGACAAACAATTATTTCGAGTGACACTTGTCAAATGTCATTAGTATCTATGAGACGACTTGGAAGGCGTCTTAAGATGGACACTTGACAAATGTCATTAGTATCTATAAGACGACTTAGAAGGCGTCTTAAGATGGACACTTGTCAAATGACTCAAATGTCATTAGTATCTAGGAGATGACTAGAAGGCGTCTTAATATGCCTAAGATTGAATTAGAAGGTCTTTTAACGGCGATAGATAGGTACTTAAAGAGACTGTATTCTTTACAATATTGCATAGTTTGAATACGGAAGTACCTGACAACTCTTCTGGACCAGAATCTCGTTTAATGACTGGCTTTCTGATCAAGCTCAGGATTCATATGTATATTTCGTTGGAAGGATGCTAGAAGCTGTCTAGATGTTAGAAAAAACAAAAATATCAATGTAGAAGAGTAATAGCGGTTGTTTTGTAACTAATAGATATAGAACAATGATAAAGTTTAAAGGCGAGACATATCCTCCATGTATAAACACCGTTATTCGTTACATAAGGTATGATATAAAAATGCACTATTGATAGTCAGTTACTGATATAATTATTGCTTTAGGATGTAATAGATTCTCATTAATATGCGTTCTGTACTTCTTTGACATGTCGTAGCTTCGGAATAGAATAAAGTCTGGGAAAATTTTTTAGACGGCTATCACAAGACGTGAACTGCATACGATTAGATAGAGTCACGATTTTTGATTCTATAGAACTAAAATTACCAAATAAACTTTTCAACTAACAATATATGGTAAAGAATGATCCATCGTAAAGTTATGTTCATTAAAAATAATGCAAATCATTGGCGTAAAAAATCGAATTGGAAATGAATGTAATAGTGTTACAATCTGGGACAAAGACCAAAAGGTCTACCATCGGGGAAGCGTTATTTTTTGTCAAAATCTACTTCATTATTTCCGTAATGATTTAATATGCTCACAAAAAACTAGTGAGCTCTCCAGAATATATCGTTTTAGAAAAATAATGATTTTAATAAAATCTATTTCTGATTAGTTAAAATTAAAGTTGGTATCGAGATTCGGGGTAAAAAACAAGGCTAATATCGTGCTTCTCGCGACACTATGAATGTGAGAATATAGCTGCTGGCTGCAGCATCGCTAATAATTCACATTAGCAAGCAGAGCCAAAAATATATTTACTTGAAATATTACTTTGTACATCATTTTTCTGAGCTGAGTTGACCTGACGTACCCTTATCTTACCTGATCTCACCCTGTAAATTATTGATCTGTTACATTTGCTAACATATTTTATCATTGCGGAAATAATGCAGTAGATTTTGTTCCAATAAAACCCTTCCCCGTTGGTAGAACTTTTTTTAGATTTTGAGGTTAGTAGGGAACTCCTCCATTAGCCAGTTGATGTTTTCCGCGATCTGTCATAACTTGACATTAGAAATTCAAACCCATTTCCCTCAATACATATTCAAACGATAATTGAAATATAAAAAGGAGATTACTACGAAAAATTATTGGATGTGGTCATGTGACACCTCGTTGAAAAGGTCTTAGGGTATAGATTAGGAGAAAAATATAGAAAAAATTCTCCTCGCCCCCTGTCACCCTCTGATGCCCTCGCGTTAAATGAAAAATTATTGGATGGAGTCATAGTATAGTATTTTTTCAGTTAAAATCGAATTTTACCATCATATTCTGTTAGCAGAACCAAACTTTTTACTGTTATTTTCGCGGTATAATAAAATTATTGAATTTATGGTATATTGTATTAAATTTATAACCAAATAATTGGATAGGATGTCTCTCTACTATTAGCATTTATGTTTCACCTTTCAACATGCTAGTTTGCATATGACCTTTTATTTTTTTCCAAGTCTCCATCAACAAGATATTTCTCTAGGTAGGTCGGAAGGTAGGCGCAGATTATTTGCATAAAATTATTGAAATACTACAGTTTCCTATATTATTTAACCACTCACAAGTTGTTGCGTTTATTCATTCTGCCTTAGAAACAACTTTCTTTCATCAATAATGATAATATAATAGAAATTAGAGTAATAGAGACACTGAAATTAGGAGAAGAGAAAATTCACGAACACATAAACCAACTAATAATTTATATCGAAATGGAAAAAGAAAATGATACTAGAGGAGCGAAAAATAACACTAATATGTCCCATTCACAAAACCATACGTGGAAAATGTAGGGTTATATACAGGGTGTCCCAAGATTTTTTTTACAGGCTATAACTCAGTAACTAACGAATAGATTTTTTTGAAAATTGGGTAATCTTTTTGGGACCTACAGTAATTTCATCTGAGGTATACAGAGTATCTGTGACGTCATCACAGAAGCAGGGACGTCATCGCAATGAAAAAAATTAAATGGAAAGGGGGAATCAAACTTAGCTCAAATGAAAGGGTTTTTTATTTCAAATTCAACGGTGTATCACAATGAGGGTACCAAAGTAATAATTTTACCAAATTTTCAATTTTTTTTTTTTCTTCAATTTTTCAATTTTTTTTCAATTTTTCAACTGTTTTCTTCAGCTTACAAAAAACTAGTTAAAAGTAAAAATAGGCCAATCAGAAGTAAATTTGGACATGATAATTGCGGCATTTTAAATATCACTGGTTATTGTTGCAAATAAACATTAAATTGAAAATTTGGTAAAATTATTACTTTGGTACCCTCATTGTGATACACCGTTGAATTTGAAATAAAAAACCCTTTCATTTGAGCTAAGTTTGATTCCCCCTTTCCATTTAATTTTTTTCATTGAGACTCCGTCCCTGCTTCTGTGATGACGTCACAGATACTCTGTATACCTCAGATGAAATTACTGTAGGTCCCAAAAAGATTACCCAATTTTCAAAAAAATCTATTCGTTAGTTCCTGAGTTATAGCCTGTAAAAAAAATCTTGGGACACCCTGTATTGTTAGAGGATCTTAGACTTCATATTAAGAGAGATCTACCGTCTTCTTTAATTACAAAATCAAACGGTTGGAGTGTGTACTGACATGCGGTTCTTACACGCGTATGGATTGAAGTAATTGAATGCTTGTCGGGGCGGGTAGCCCGAGGAGTAGTTATTTGACATGCAGCCAAGGTGCAGGATAGAATTCCAAAGTTTTTATTGGGTCTTAAATTACAATTTTATTTAAAAAAAACTAATTGAGTTCCTTTATATTTTAGACCGCTCCTTTATATTTTAAATGTGGGAAAAAGCTCAGGTTATACTTTGTTTTCGATTTTAAATAATCCGAAATTGCATAATCATAAAATTTATAAACATCTATAACTGTTCTGTTATTCTAGTGAAATTTTGTGTAGATTAAGAAAGTTCGCGCCTCATAAATTTTAATACACGAACAGCCTTTCATTCAAATTAAGTATTTTACGGCATCCATCTAAAAACTTTTACCAAAACAACGTGTCATGTAAATCGCCTGCTTTGTATACAACATACAAATTTACGTTGGTTAAAAAATTTGTACGTTCTTGAAACTTATAATTTCTTGGAAAGGAAATTGAAAATTAATCACAATTTCATAGACGAACGATTATTTGTTGAATTCAGATTATTATCATTTATAGAACTGCGAAATAATTCGACCTCGCGCAAAGATAAAAACATCCTGTTTTTATTCAAAGAAAGGTAGGAGTTCCTTATGCAGTCAATCGAGATATACTAATACTATTTAAAAAATCAATTTCGCAACACTTTTAATTCATAACTACCGGATAGACCCATCTATAACCGGCCGATGATTAAAAATTATATATGGATTCGTGGTAACAATTACCTTCATTATTCTCCTCCACTGCCTCATATTCTCAGCTATTTGTTCCTACATTTTTAATCCCTTCTCTCTTTGATCTTCCCTCCTTGGCCTTCTTAATTTGCTTCTAATAAATCAAAGGCGGTTTGGTCAATAATCTTTATATAAAATCAGAGATGTCTTACCAACTATTTTCATTGGCCCAGAAATAGAAGTCTTACATACTATATTTGAATTGAAGAATTGTAATTCATGCGGAATTGTCAAAATAGTTCCAATATGCTTAAATACATTGCCCATTATATTATTGAACCGCTAGCGTTTTTAATTAACCGATCTTTTCAAGAAGGTGTAAGACAAACTTTTTCTTTGTTTGTTTAAAACGTTTTGGGACACACTGTGTATCTGTCAACTTAATACTTTATCAAAAAAGATCAGTCGTTTAAAAAAATCTATAATCATTTCAAATCTTTTGGTGAACCTTTAAAAAATTTAAAATTTAGCCCTTGGCGTGTTCTATTTTTGTAAATTTCCATCAAAAATAAAATGGAAAGGTTACTAATCATTCAAGATATTAATTTCTAGGTAAAATTAAACTCTTTTTTTACCCCGTGTCCCTTTTTAAAAATTTACCTTAAAAATAAAGAATACTTTTTCAAATTAAACCAACGGCTAGTTAATCTGATATTCATTAGCGTTAATTATAGCACCAGCAAGAATGAGAAGAATGAAATGAAAAGTAGTTCTCCTTGGAGATGAAATTCGTATTCCGTTCTAGAGGCACTAAAGCTGGTGCCGATGGCACTAACAGGTTCTTATTATTATTCTGACATACTGATCTAATGTTACAAAATACTGAACTAGGTATGCGCATTTTTGAATAGAAAATGAAGTTGTGGTTTGCTTACGACTGGCATTTGGCATGTGGATAATTATTATGCTGAGACCTGAAAATATCTACTAGAAATAAAATTATTTATGTGTTCTAGGAACTGTTAAATATTTTATAAAACACTTTTGTTTAAAAATATACAGGGTAAAATGTTTGCCAAAAAACGAAAACATTATTTCATTATTTATTTAGGATTTAAAATCATGACTAAAACATTTAACAAATTATTTTTGTAATTCCAAATGGGACAAAAATATTTTCGATGATCTCAAATATCCAACAAGCAAAGTGAAGCTTAAAAATAATTCCTTGAATCCATGAAGTACCTAAAATAACTCAGTTGTCACAGACTTTGACCTCTCATAAAATGTGATATCGCTGAAATTAGGCTCTTTGCTGCTGTAAAGTTTACAATTTCGAAAACAAAAATTCGGTTTTAGCGTTATATTTCGAAAAATTATTAAAATCGCAGTTTTTGGATTAAAGCCCCGACTTGGTCGGGCACCAAACCACGTCTGGACTTTCGTAATTCAATACCTGGTGGGGCATATAGCCCAAGGAGTAGTTGTTGAAGAAGTCCAGACGCTGGTGCAGTGTAGAACATTTTTAATGTCCTTGTTCTTGGGAGTTTGTGCGATTTTATTTCACATCCTTTGTGCAGTTTTGTCACTCCCATGGTCCTTTTTTGGAATTTTTATGGTTCAAAAAATTCCACCTTCGTGTGATAAAAAAATATTATAAATAAGAAAGCGAATTCGAAAATGAAATATAAATATTCAAGCAAGGTGTTCGGAAAAAACCTAAGTATCTTTGCCTAAAAGGTACGCAAAAAAACTAAAGAGGAAACTTTATGCTTTCTAAGGAAGCCATTAATTTTTATTTTTTTCTCATAGAAAATTTGACGCCATTTTTATTTTCAAAATACTGTTGTAATGTTTTAAAATAAGCAAAGAACATGCATTTTCTTATATACTTCTTATAGTAAACATTATTTAAAAATATCAAGTTGTATCATTTTTTGAATAACTTTATTTCAAAAAATTAATTTCTGATTTATATAAGTAAATAAAAAGTTTTTAGGTCTAATTTTACTGGGTTATTTTTGCGTGGTAAATAAATTGTTTTATGTATGTGGTATATGAAAATATTGATACAAAAAAACGTTTTTTTTTTAAAGTTTTCATTTTTAAACAAGCACCATCGTGTGGATTTATTTAAAATAATTACAATAAAAAGGTAATTAATTTATTTAAATGATTATTTAGTTTCTAATATTTACGCTATTTGCTTTTAAGTGAAATTGAATTAATAAGGAATTTGTAGAGTAGAACAGTTTTAGTTGTTTTTGTACACTCAAAGAGACTAATTATTAAAATTAACGATTCTAGAATGTTTAAAATGTTATTTTTCCGTTTTAACAGGCAGAACTAATGATACAAATAATTGAAAAAACTGCTTTGTTAATGTGTGATTTCTTTAACTACCATTTAGTTTAGAAATGTTTTTTTTTTGCTATGAAGGAACTTTTCTTTCTTCCAATAGTTTTTTTATAAAATTTGGGTCAGGTAGATGTCAATTTAGTATACAGGGTGTTAATGAACACGTGTTACAGATTTTTATGGCATATACAACATGCAAAAATAGAGTGAAAAGGTCCTATAAACATGTACCTACTTTTGGAGCTTTGGTTACCAAGCTAGAGCTCTTTGAAGATGGTGTGTATCTTCGGGTCAATTTTCTTCAAATATCTTATTTAAAACATATGAAACTTGGCAGGGTTAGTAAACTTTACATGATGATATTCCTGGTGTTAATTAGATTTTTCTAACACGATGATAAGCGTCTAATTTGGGGGGAGGGCAACGGATATTTTCAATTATATTTTTTTATGGTCTTTTTTCCTTTTTTGGTAATGAATTAAAAAACTTCAGAGTTTTTGCTAAAAAAAATGTACTCTTATTTAGAGGCAACAAAACGCACCGTTTAAGAGAAAAATTTATATTTTTACTGTTACTTTATTTATTACTAGTAATGTAGAAATTCTTAGAGATCATATCAGATAAATTAAATTTATATAAGTCATTAAGAAGATAATTTAAAAAACATGTCTGTTATTATTAAAATATTTCTTATTGGAAGTAAAGTAGATTTTTTTTAAAATTTCTTGACAAATAAGGTGCTCAATGTGGATAGTATTAAGTGTAAATTATATAAATTTTTATTCCAGTTAGCTTCAAGTAAAAATGTTTAATGACTGCAGGACAAAAAAGTATTTTTCTATATAGAGATAGTACAGTTTCATAACGGTTCAATTTGGTCACTGGTGAAAATTTTATAAGGAAATACATTTATATTTTAAACGTCGTATCGTTAATTTGGGTACTACTATTATTATTACGTATTAGTTTTGAACAGGTCCGAATGCAGTAAATTTCGGAAAATTTAAAATCTACGTGAAAAAGCCTGGAAAGTGATTTTTATTTCAGATTTTATGTTCCTTCCATCTTAACATTTTTAATCAAAGCAACCAACATCCCATTAAACATGAAGTCCTCCAAATTTTATCGATTAAATTTTTGGTTTTCACGAATACGGCTTTATTTCTCTGTGGTTGATTTTTTGTTGTCTTCGGGTCAACATCTGTCCCACTAGTTTCTTTGAGTAGCCATTTCGTTGGAGATCTTTTCGGATGTAATCTAGTGCAGAGATTGAAATCTCGATCTATTGGCGTCTATTCCCCTCTTCGTGGATCCATGGTGGTTAGATTCGTAGTTGAGATACTGCCCTGTGTATGTTAGATTTCAGAAGTTTGCCACTTGTCTTCTGTCCTTTTCACTTTCACGTCAAGGGTTGCGATTCCTTCTCAATCGTGAATTTTATGGATGGTCTTACATTGTTGAGGTGTCGAAGAAAAGTATCTAGTTCTCTGTGTCCATGGTTCCACACTATGAAGGTGTCATCTACGTATCTCAACCAGATGAGGGGTTTCTTGTGAGCTTGTTCAATGGCAAATGTTTCGAACCATTCCATGTATATATTCGCTATCACCGGTGAAAGTGGTGAACCCATTGGTAGTCCCTCATCTTGAGTGAAGAAAGAGTCCTTAATCTGGAAGTAGCAATTCCGAAGGCAACATTCTAATAAGTCCATAATTCCTTCCACCGGTAGATGAGATTTGCGGAGTGCTTCTTCAAACAAAATATTTATTGTTCGATTTTATACGAATTTACATAAAAAAATCCTAATTTTCAATTAAAAAAGTTGGTTTACAAATTTTCAATTTTTTAACTTTATCAGTGCTCATTTTCTTCATTGAAACCTAGAGTTTAAGATGGTATGAAAAAATATATTGTTCGTATGGAAAAATTAAGCTGTTTTTATCATCTAAACTTTGATGAAACGTTCAAATAAACAACGATTTGATGAGGTTATAGATTTCTTTACTTTTTTAATATGTGAAATCCGTTTCTGTCTTTTTAGATTAAAATGCCTGTCTGCTTCCCATATCCTAAGTTGATTCGCTACTGTGGGATACTTCGATTTCCGTTATAATACCTATTTTACTATACCTATAGATATTTTTTATTCTAGACACTATTTAAACTCGCATACAATCGTAGGAAGTCATACCGCCAACTATGTCCTGTCGTTGAATTACTAATATTACGCAATTGATGATTCATGACACAAAGGCCTATGGGTAATAATTTGAAATACAACAATGCAATCAAAATTATATGTAAAAAAATCCGGTTGGTTCCTACCTACGTACTTTATGTACCTACAAGCTATTGTGCATTATTTGTAACGAAATTCAAAATGCAACATCAAATATTTCGATACGATAAATGATTATACGGATGCAAAATGTTGTTATTTAAGGGTATACGACTATTAGTCCTCAACTTTTAAGGTTTATTTTAAATTATTAGTGGATGAAAAAAAATTGTATTTATTGGTAAAGTTCTAATCTATGTTACGACTCACTTTTTTGAAATTTGCTTTGGTTCTTTTCTAAAAAAAATGGGAAAAAGTATAAAAAAATATGGAATTTTGCGATTTTTTTTTAAAAAACTAAATCGAATTTTGAAAAAGTGAGGTCATGGGAACATAGATTAGACCTTTACCAATATGTACTTATTTTTTCATTCTCTCAAAATGAAAAATGAACCTAAAAAGTTAGGGACTAAGAAACCCTTGCATAAATTGTTTTTTAGTATAGTACAACTTCCTCTTAATGCTATTTGATGTTAGCGTAAATGCAAATTTAGTTATTTCTATGTATTTTGATCCCAAAACACGATTTCGGTATCATACTTTTATCCCTCATCATTTAATCTCTTTTTCCCATTTTTTCCAAAATACTCGTTTTTTCACAGCCAAAATCGCTCAATAGATTATTTTCCTCTGTGCTGAATTTCAATATTCCAAAATTTTGATTATAGATTTTAGAATTTTTTCAAACTGAATTTTTGAATTTTTCAAATTATATTTGATGTTGATTATTTTATTCATTGCTTCTTCCTTCCAAACAAAGAATTTTTCTTAAGCAAAAATAATAATCGATAATTATTTTTAATTATCCCTAATTAGCGAAGTGTTATATTGTACAAAGCATTGTTGTAAACAATTGCGTGAACAATTCAAAACAATCTCTAATAGAATCTATTAATAATATTTTCTCTAATCTTGTTTTTTTCGCACCGATTGATCGCAAATACAATTTTCACCTGCTATCTAGGTCAAAAATTCTCTTAGAAATAATATTCTGATAATTCGACAGTGATATTGAAAACCGCATAAATGACTTTGAAGTTGCAATATTGAAGAACTAGATCAAGATCGTACCGAGCCTTCGACATCACGTTACCTTGTCGATTATGGATTATTTCGTAAAAAAAATGAAAAGTGAAAAGTAACCTCTGAAAATTTGAATTTGATCACTCTACTAATCGAGTTCAAGTAGACTGACAATTCATTATCGAAGGCTGAATAGTAACTTAGAAAAGAGAAATATGTTTCCAATTAATTTAGTTTATATTTTTATTGTAGATTTTAATATTTTTTTCGGACCTTCAAAATTGCTACTTAATGCTGAATTTTAGCTTAATTGCAAATTTATTTATTTCTTTACAGGATCCCAAAAAACACGATTTGGATATTAATTTTCCATTCGAGATGAATTTACAAAATGCAAATAAAAATAGTTACATCTCTTAGTTCCGAAGAATGTTATTTGTTCAACAAAGTAATTTTTTTCGTTGGCATTTGTCTTAACCTTTATATAACTAATCAAAGTATTAGACTCCCCGAAAAAAAAACACCTCTGCCATTGCACATAATTTGTAAACAATGAATGTAGGCTTCAAAGCAGTTATTAGTCAATACTTTCACTCTTCTCTGATATCATCTCAGCAAGATGAAGTTATGTATTACGAAATGCGTAATATTTTAAATTTCTCAAAAGACTTTTATTTTTGTTCTAGATTTTTCATAATTCGTGCTATTTATCTTTTATCTTTTGTATAACTATGAATTTTTCATCTTGTTTCTTTTTCTACTTCTTCTATTCCAGTAATTATTTCGATTCTTTAGTATTTTCTTGTTTCTTCTATGATATGCCTATTGTTTTAGTTCTTCTTTATTGTGTTCTCTATTTTTTCCGTCGGTTTATCTAACTTCTATTCTATTTTCGTTATGTCTTGTTTTATATTTTCTTCCATACTATCCAACTTTTCTATTCTCCTTCATCTTCATAAGTAATTCTTTTTTAAACTGTTTTCTATCTTCTATATCTTGTTTGTTCTCTTCCATCTTTAAGAGCATTTTCATGAGCTTAATATTCATCTGACTACTCTGCATGTTTTTGCCCGATCTCTAGACTTGTACCTTTTTCCTTCCTCTTGTTCTGCTTCTTGTACTTCTTCTTCTTTTTCGATTATTGAACTTGAATTGAATTTTTTTCGTGAAGCTGTGCTACAAATGGTTCCTGAGATATGGCCGAAATAATAATAATAATAGTTATTAATTATATTTAATAATTTACGTTGATTGTTCAATTAATCAGCCCCACGTTGGCCGCTTTGATTATTTATTATAAAAAGTTGATTAAAATCATGCATCTCTTCAGTAGTTTGAAAATAAAACTCTAACCTGCAGAATTTAAGGGTATATTTAAGAAGGTTCTAAAAAAATCGAGGTCAAAAATAAAAGTACAAACAATTTCAGACTCCTTAACCGCAATGAAAATACATTTTGCTATATAAGAATGTTTTTATGACAAATGTGCAGCCAAACATATAATGTTATAATAGTGCATTATATAAGATAAAAAAGTTGATGAGTTTCTTTTAAAATCTTGAGTAATAATGTCCGAATCTTTATATTTAAATTGTGAATATTCGCTAGATGTGGGCTGTTACCCGTAGATCTAAAAGAGTAAATGGTAAGAGTTGATTGGCATTTTGAATACATTCGGAAAGGTTAATCGACATAATCTTTATGAAACCTCACACACTTGCATCATATTAGATAAATCGGTTAATTTAAAGTCTACTTATCAGTTAAGCAATTTTAAAAGTTGCCCCAGACTTCGATAAATTGAAAGTTTATAAAAGAATCGAATTATTTAGTCGAAGAGTAACTACAGAGTAACTACAATAGGATGTACATCGATCAAAATTCGACATATTTGCAAAATGTCTAAGCACGATCTCTGTAGCCCAGAATTAATAAATTCAATAAGCAAAAGATCTTGGAATTTTTTATGACAGCAAACTATTATTTGACCATCACATCAATCACGTAATTATTAAAGCATAGAATGAACTTGGTTTCACTATACGAACGTCTAAAGACTTTAAAAAATTAGAAGCAGTCCGCACCCTCTTTATGTATTACATTGTAATATAATATAACATTACAATAATATGACTAGAAGATAGAAGACAAATGTATGATATAAAATTTATTTACAAAATTTATAATAATCTCATTGACTCTACTCCAATCGTAAATATTAATTCATTTAATGTTCTAGCCCACAATACTAGAAATCAAATTTTATTTTATTTAAATTCAAGCACAACTAGTTATCACATTAATTCTCATATAGTTAGGTGCTGTAAATCATATAATTCTTTATCAAACTTACTCTTGATATTTTTTCTTGTTCTTTGTTATCGTTTACTAAAACTTTAAACAAATTCTTTTTAGACCATGCAATTTAAATACTTTTGTATTATTTATTATATATTTTTGTCATCAAATTTTTGTATCTAATGTTAAACTAATAGTGAATACTGTTCCTAGGTTTGTATTGTATTTAAATAAATAAATAAATCATAATTTTAAAATCCTTTTCTTCTACCACTAAACTATTCATTTAAATGCACGATAACCTGCCTCAGTGTCTTGTTAGTTATTTGGTGGTAAAATAGTAAATGAAGGTAAAGACACAACACAACAGTCGGTCGTGTATAAAGGCGACTATTTCCCTCGTCTTAATTTCCACCAATTACAAACGCGCAATTTTGAATTACAAATGGTTTCTAGATGAAAAAACTGTATGACAGTTCCTGTCAGTAGTTTTTTCGAGTTTACCCGCGACAAAACTTGACAGCTGTTGTCACCAAAAATTACAATAGGTTGGAATGAGAATTCGACACGAGTGGAGCGATCGAGCGAATGCGAATGCGAGCGTGAGGAACCACGAGTGTCGGATTTTCATTCCAACAGAGTAACAGACTGTACTTTCTCCACGGACACAGAAAGTAGAAATTAAATATAGTAAAATGAAACCTCAATCTCTCAACATTGTGTAGGTAGTATTTTTATATTCAAGCTTGGATTTTTGCTGTAGCAAATTTTGAGTTATATTATCGGCAATTTTTTTATTTCTGGAGGAGTATTTTCAAATTCTACATCTGAATCGTTTGATTTTCTTCTCCTTTTTAATAAATTAAAAGTTTTTACAAACCAATATTAAGACCACGTCAACTAATACTGACAGTTAATTTGACATTCATGGCAAACCTTATTTTTGTAAACAATCACGGAATACAGATTCTAGCTCTAGAGATCTGGCGATTGAGAAAAGTGTACTGTACAATACCGTTAAAACTCATACGTCAATATGGAAACAGTTTACGGAATTCTGCAAGGCAAAGAAATACGAGCTTTTGGAAACTACAAGTTTAAAGCAACTAAACCTAATCCTGAAAGATTTCAATTTCTCTTTTCATGGAATAAAACCACTTATTTTGTTGAAAAAGTTTTAATTTTTAACGTTTCGACTTCTAAGTCTGAAGTCGTTTTCAATTTCCCTGTTAGAACATGAATGTTTGTAAGTAATATCATAAGGGCATCTAATTTTTCCGAAAAAAATCGAAAAAACACGTTGCTAAGTAATATTTTTTTTACAAAATGCATTCGTGCAGGTGCAAAAATCCTCGTCTTCGACTTGGATTTTTGTTCCCACCAGCACCCATGCTTCCAACTATACCTCATAATGAATTTATTAAATCTTTCTATGAAGTAGGTTTTTGATTCAATATCATATTCAATTAACCTTATCGTTCCAATGATGAAAAAAAATTGAATTACACAAAAACGATACGTATCTATACCCATTTTATATTTATAAATTCTTTCACCTAGACACATTTTGCAACAATTCCAGTTTCAAAGAATCAAGACATAAATAAGTACCCTACCGTTTCCTGCTATCTCTTAAAACGTAACGAGACTAGGTAGTACGATGCAAAAAGTACTTTACTACTTGTGACAAATAGGTACCACACCCAGCATCAAGACTGCCTTGATCCGATTCCTTCATCGGTACATACCGGCCACTTACCTACAAGATATCACTAACAATTATTATTGCAGAAACCAATAATCATAAGCATAACTTTAACAGTCTCTCTTGTACAGGGTGATTCGTAAATAATGATAATTATTTTAATATAGATGGAGATAATATAATTTTTTTGAAGTATTAACCTTCAAATAATACTTATCCAAATTCTAGGACGATCTGACTTTTGAATGAATGTATCACTCTCGAAGAAGACTGTGTCGATGAATAAAGTTGTTGTTTTATTAATTATCCTATTTCTTAGTTACTAGTTACCCTGTTACTAGCCCTTCTAGTTGTTATCTCTCATTTAAAAGTTCCTCAAAGTTTTGTGGCCATCTATTTATAAGTTAATTATAAATAAGCTTTTTTTAATTAAACGTTGAAAGGAAAAAAGTTTCTTAGCAATTTAAATTCGTCTACAGAAAGACATAAAACTAAATTTTAAAAACAAAACTATAAATTTATGTTTGACAGTCAGGTAGCTCTTAACCCACATTAGGGATCCTTGCGAATTCTAAACATTAAATGGCAATGGGAAATCCAATAAAAAAAATATAATTTATATTCGTTATTTTGTTAATGCCGTCTAAAAATCTTGTTAGTAGAATGAACAACTTCTTTTTCATTGCGTTTTCTCATCATCACAAAAAAAACTGACATAATACATATAACATATATTGTACATATCTCAAAAAGTATGAAATAAATTCTTTAAATAATATTTTAATTGACTATTTCCCTCGTCTTAATTTCCACCCATCACAAACGCGCAATTTTGAATTACAAATGGTTTCTAGATGAAAAAAATGTATGACAGCTCCTGTCAGCAGTTTTTTCGAGTTTACCCGCGGCAAAACTTGACAGCTATTGTCACCAAAAATTACAATACCTTTGATAACAAGTAATTATGGTCTCCTAGGACACCAGAAAACGACGCTAAACAATTTTCCTGATTTTATTGTCAATAAATTTTGTAATATTGTTTTTAAACAGTGCTAGTCAACTTATGTAGTGAAAATGAGTCGCTTTGGAAGTGATTCTGGCGATTCAGAAAAGTGTACCGCACATACCGTTAAAACCCATACGTCAATATGGAAACAGTTTACGGAATTCTGCAAGGCAAAGAAATACGAGCTTTTGGAAACTACAAGTTTAGAGCAACTAAACCTAATCCTGAAAGATTGGGCGTGGAATATGAAGAAAGAAAACGGTGAAAATTACAAAGAATTAGTTGTGAAGACAATGTGGAACACCGTTGCAAAAAAAATGTAAGAGATGTATTTTATGAAGTGGAAAATAATTTTTGATCCATTTAAAGATATTATCGTCAAGTCTAGTAGGGAAGCTCGTAATGCGAAACGAAGGAATTTGCAGATGTGCGCCAATAAAAGGAAATCGAGCTCTGCTTCATTAAAATTGGAAGAACACTACGCAATGCTTTTATTATGGGACGAAAACACTCCGGCGGGACTCCAGCGAAAATTTTACCATATCGCTCCAGTCGAACTTGCCTGGAGAGGTGGAGAAGCAGTCAATTGCACAGTTCATTATTTTAAAGAAGAAGTGGATAATTCTGGGATTAAAACAGGTAGATAACATAGTCAGATATTTTTTAAAATAACTGATTTTCAAAAATCCTACTTTTTAGGAAGAGTAGAATATAATCCTCTGTTCAATAAAACGGCTCAGGGTGGAGAAAAAAATGGCCGATAGTAAATGGCTGGTCCCCAACACGAAGAACCCTACATTTTGTCCAGTCCGTCTTTTTAAATTCTAATGGTTAAACGTCCATCTAGAATAACAACTGATAGACTATTCTTTACAGTAAACCTATCATGGAACAAAGAACAATCAAGTGGGAAAAAACGAAATTTCGAAATGGACTAAAGAAGCAGCAGAGAAGGCAGGATTAAATACAAAAGAAATAAAAATAACAGACCACTCTAAGCGGTCGGCAGCAGTCAGTAACCTGGCCAAAGGAGGGGTGGGTGAACAACAATTAATTAGAATTACTGGCCACAGTTCAGCCAACTCAATTAAGCAAATGTATAATGAGCATTATTCCAACATCATAAACACCCTTAGAAGTGACGCCTCAGAACCTCCAGCTAAAAAACAGGAAACAGAAAATCTTGCAGCCACTCCTCGAGCTTCTCACTCTACAGCTGGACCCATCAACGACATTAATGATTTACCTACACCCAACGTTATCAATGAGTTAACAAAGATTTCAAACAATACTCCTACAGTGTACCAAATTTGCAATTTATATTTTAATTGTACCATAAATAATTAAGTTTGTAGTATTTTGTGATTAAATAAATTACCTGTTTTTCAGTTTGCAAATTAATACCTACATATTTATTATGTATGCATATATAATAGGTAGTATGTTTCGTAAGATGTGTATACAGAATAATCTGTTACTCATGAAATAGTCTTGTCAAATACCATTCGGGCATCTAATTTTTCCTGTGCGGATTTTTGTTGCCACCAGCACTCATGTTTCTTGTTAAAATATTACTTAGCAACGTGTTTTTTCGATTTTTTTCGGAAAATTTAGATATTGCTTACGACAAAAATTAAAATCAGATATGACAAGAAATCAGTTACTAGGGAAACGAGGAAAGGATTGAAAAAAAAATTAAATCTTTATCACAAATTTATTCAAAAAATCTGGCAGTCCCTTGAAAATCAGTACACACCGCCGAAGAGGTGTTCGGACAACGGTAGCTTAGTACGACCCGATGGTACCTGGCCAGTGGCGGGGACCGACGTCTATAAAGAAACAGAACCACCCGCGAAGAACCCAGTAACTCGTACCGTCGTACCACAAAGTCAACTATGAAGAAGTTCGCGTGTTTGTTAGTGCTCAGTGCACTCTGCTCAGCTGGTAAGGACCTAGTGTGCCACTTTCAAAGGATTATACCCTTTTGTGACCTAGTGAATATTTTGGGAATTTTTTTTTGAAAAAATATGATTTAGTGATGGCGCTCCAGGTTTGAGTGAATAGTGGATAGAGTGTATGGCTAGAGTGGATTTTTTTTTCAATGCGTACAGGGTGAGTCAAGAGATATGCGTTTCTTCGATAATGTTTTTACAGATGATAATGTCAAAATTAATAGATCGAGTAAATATCAATTGATTTATATAAAATTTAAATAAATAAATTAAATATTTTTTTATTATTTAGATTTTTAGTCGCAACAAAATAAAAGTTTTTTTTTAATATTACTTTTTCATGTTAAACCATTGGATTTGCAAAAATTAGACTTATATTTATATTTATATTTATCAATATAAAAAATATTTTGATTTAATAAAATTTTAAAATATTTATAGTTAAAAAAAACAAGTATTTATGAAATTTTTATTTAAAAATTGGTTGAATTTTAATCGTTGAATTTTAATCATTTAATTTTTTTTATTTTAATTATCGAAGAAATGCTTTTTTTGACAGACCCCTTATTTTTAAAAACGGAATAATATAATAATAACAAATGACAATTGTACAGAGTGTGTCTACGTAATTTATATTTTTTTGACGTGCGTCATATGCGACTGAAAAAAAATTATATCTGACGATTGTATTTTAGGTTTTAGATCATGCAGAACTTTTTATAAAGAATAATTTTTTTTTCTAAAATTAATAATAAAAAAGTCTTCCATATGATTTCAACTTACGTAGACACACTGTATAACAATAACAAGGACATTTGAAAAATATTTTTAATTATTAAGTACTGTGTAACGAAAAATTGATATTATAACAAATATTTTAGTATTCATACTCTCTTTTTGATTGGTACAATGGTAATTTTACCTTGAATGTGAAAACGGTAAAATCAGAGTACAGAAATACGATCATTCAAACATATAGGGTACGGCATTAGTGCAACGATGTCTATTATTACTCCTTTATAGTAAGAGATCAAAACTTAAAACATATATAAAGCCATATTTTGGAATGACAGGGTGAACCCAACTTTCCGTACATTTATTATAGGGACTTGCTATGTTATACAGGGTGTTTTAAAATATTTCTATTAATTTCTTAGCAACATTAGAATGTTTTTGAATTTTAATACAATGTATGTGTGTCTGAAATTATTATTTCTAGGCCTATTGCGTTTCCTATCCATTCTGTTACTCAAGTCCAGTATTTTTGTATCCTGTACTAGTTTGTACAGTTCGACAGACTAACTGATGTAGCCGAAAGGCAAAAACTGTTCTTAGGATGTCAAATTGTTGCAAAGGATTGGTATGCTTACAAGAGATTACAAAAATAGTAATACGTCTTTTATAATTTTATTACAATAATTTTTATGCCCAAATTAAGCAGCGTTTGACTTTATAGTGCGGGAATTTCGAGTACGAACATTGTCAAAAGTAAAATAAAAATATGTTTCACAAAGTAACACCACAAATCTTAGTATTTTATAGTTATTTGACTTTACTTGTTATTTATAAGTTACTATATAGTTTAGTTCATATAAAAGAAAATCCTATTTGACCGTAATCACGCGTTGTGCAGATATTTTCGCTATATTTACATTCATTTTTCTTTAGGATGGACAAACTATAGTGTATTTTTTCATTAACAAAATCTCGTAGAAATAGAGTTAAAAAATATTTACCTTCACTAGAACCGTCAGGTCCTCTCAAAATGGTACACTCTTCTATTGTGCCGAAAGGAACAAACAACTGTCTGATATCTTGTTCAGTTTGTTAGTTACTGAGCATACCCACGAACAGCTTTCGATCTGTAGTTACAAAAAAAAACAAAATTAATAATAGAAAATAAATGTTTTTTTAACGAATTTACACATAATAATGGGTTTACACTAAGCATCGTTTTATTTTGTTGTAAAATTGATCTTTTTTTGTAATATAATTAGTAATAATTTTACATTTATTTCATAATTTAAAAACTCATTATTGTTATGGAACTAATTGAATTAAAAATTTGGTGGACGCGGCCTCTTGAAGAGCCTCCACCATTATTTAAATTTTAACCACTAATGAAGTAAAGATTACGATTAAGAAAAGTATATTTTAAATTTTTTGCAACCCCCCAATGCAAATTGGGAATTCGCTGGTTTGTAAAGTTGTCAAAACTCACTTCTAACCATCATTTATCAGTTTTAGTGATAGATACAGAAATTTTCTTTCGACCTCCTTGTTGATATATTAGGAAGGTATGAAATTGAGTCAATTAAAGCGCAATGAGACTTTCCTGTTCGGCTTTTTTAATCCCAAAACCGGTCCTGATTACCGCGAGATCAGCAAAACGATTGTGACATAGAATCGTACGTAACTTTCATGTAGAAATTACTTGTTAACATTTCTGTAGCATAACAGCGCCATATGTTATAGATTATTCGAACAAATTTAAATTTCTTAGCTTTCATTTGGCATGCTTGATTACTTTTATTGCTTTTTTTTGAAACTGTTGTTGGAAGAGATCAACCGTGAGTGATTTTACTAAGTGAAATCGGACACGCCCACTCTAGATTATTGCATTATTAATATCATTTATATATTTTTTTTGATTGCCGGCATTTTTGTAGTCGGTGAGATGGTTTATATTTGTCATTATTACCATTAAGTATTGTGGGAACTTTCACGGCGAATCGGTGATGATGGAAACTTTCATGTTTCGGCTTAAATCTAACTTGCAATTAAATTGTCGTTTATATTTGGTACTATGTTTATTACGTTTAATTATCCTACTAGAAAAGCCGGGCCGTCATAAATTTACTAGTTTTGGATTAACCCCTTAACGGGCGGTAAACTGACCAAACTGCACGCTCGAAATAATTCGAGCGGCGTCGTTTTTTTGCCTTTCTGTAATTTTCACACTCGTCTGCATTCTTGATCGAATTTTCGTGAATTTATATAAAGGCCATTGTTTCTTGTATTTTACTTCGTGAAATATCAAATGCTTGCAATGTTGGGCTATATTCTGCACTTTGTTTCGAAATATACTACACAAAGGAAAATTTTGAATGCGTTAAGAGCGTATTTTGCGATTTTTCTAAGGCATTATGGCATAAGAGGTATTACATGGGAATGATTCAAATGTTACTTAACTTCTAGAGAGCAGCTCGTTAGGAATTGTGGCACAAAGTCGAAAACCCTCGCTCTCAATAGTGGTGTTCCTCAGGGCTCCGTTTAGGGCCCCATACTATTCCTACTATACATCAATGATATTGTTAACCTGCCCGTCAGAGGTACGTTTACCTTGTTTGCCGATGATGCTAATTTTAGTTGGTTGGATGTGCCGTTTGAATCACTGCAAGACATTATTTCGCAAGACCTATTCATCCTAAATGAATGATGTTGTGAAATAAAACTACTTTTAATATTAGCAAAACAAATATAATCTTTAAAGGTGCACTAAATGAGGTTAAAGTAAATGATACCACACTCACTGAATGTACTAATACAAAATTTTTGGGGATTGTTATGGATCAACAAATTAAGTGGGACTCGCATATTTACAGGCTATATAAAAAAATTTGATGCGGTTGTTACGCTGTAAGACTTAAACTCCTTAGGAATCCTCTCATCGAAAAAAGTATATTTTGCCCTAGTTGAATCACACTTGAGATGTCCTGTTCGACTCAGTATTTGTGTTGCAAAAGAGAGCAATAAGATATCTATGTAAAAAAGATACAAGAGAACACTGCAAACCATTATTTGTTCAATTTAAAATCTTAACACTTCCCTCAATCTATATTTTTGAAACGACATCGCTAATACACAAGCATAAAAATAACTAAATTAATATTATTCACAACCATTTCACTAGAAATGACATATATAATATAAGGTTGCCCATCCCAAAATCAAATCTAGTAAAAAATTCCATGATTTATAATGGTATTAAAATGTACAATCACTTACCCTCGGAAATTAAAAATATAGCTAGTGCAAGTCTATTTAAACGAAAAGTCAAGCATATTTTACTTGAAAGGGCTTATTATGCACCCGAAGAGTACCTTTTGGATTCATTCTGAAACATTTTCAACTGTACTTGTGATTGTTACCTTTGTATGTTTTAACTTTAATTTTAAACTACTTTTTTATATGAAAAAGAAAAACATTTTTAAATTTTTGCATTTTTTGTTATTTTAAGTAAGTAGTGATGTTTTATTTTAATAAGTTTTTCATCTATCATCATATAGTTCCTGTTACTTTGTTTATGAAAATGTTATTTTTTCGAAACAATAAAGCAATTCTGATTCTGGTTAAAATATCGAACGACCCTTTAAAATACTCATAAAAATCTCATCTGGAGTATATTTAATAATCTGCTGTACGATTGTCGCCGACAGCGAACCTCAAACGATTTTGTATCTGATATATTATTGCTCTTTCGGATTTTGTTAGTCACACATTAAGATGTAGGATAACAATGTCACTATGGGACCCGAGCTCATGGACCTAAACTGCCTTCCCATACTCCAGAACATCTAACCTGCCATCCCAGTTTTATTTATGAACCAATTTGCATATAGACACAATTGCTATAGAAATAAGTGGTTTGAATTTAAAATTAATCGGTTGCAACTTTCTTATAAACTGGGTACCACATATTTACCAGGATTTTAAAGTTATAAAATTGGGAATTTTGGGGAATTTTTATACCTTTAATTTGAAGATGCGTTGGGGTTTTTATGACTTTAATCACGGGTGCAGGGCGTTTGATCATTTTTTGCGATTTTTAGTGGTTTCTTTTAAGTCCTTTTTTGGGATGGATCATTTTTTAAGGGTTGTAGCTTCTTCTTGGTGGTCCTAGAGGCCCAAGGTAAAGGTTAGGAGTTAAAATTCTCCGATTAGAGGCTTCTTCTGGGTCTTTTTTAAATTTTAGGATGGCAGGTTAGATGTTCTGGATTATGGGAAGGCAGTTTAGGTGCATTATCTTTAAATGTAATGACAATAATATATTTTGTGCCCCCTTCTGCTCCCCATTCGTTAAGGATGTCTCTTCTATTAGAGCAGTTCCTCCAGTCCGATTACTTTCAAAAAAATTCAGAATGTCGGTAGGATGCAGGTTAGGTAGATCTCCTTCTTCTATTTGAATTAAGAGTATTCTGCTTCCACATCAATATTCTCTGTTATCTTCTTGGTACTTTTCTTCCTCCTCTGTCGATATGTTTAATAAATATTCTTTCGACTTTTTCTTACTTCTTTTAGCTGTTATATTTTATCTTGTTTTTGTCTCCTTATCTTTTTAGAGTTATCGTAATCTTCTTGTTATTATTTTTTTTATATACTTCATTTATTGTATCTTTAATTTTGCTCCATTCCCCTTCCAATTTTTCCTTGATGTTTTCGTTCTTTTTATTATTATCTAGTTTTTAAATCCTTAAAATAACATAAAACGCAAAAATGTTCTGAAGCCAAAATTTAAAACAACACACTATAATATTTAAATATTCGCTAATTAAATTTATACTTAAAATTGCAAGAATTTGAATGAAATCAGTAGCAGACAGTATTTCAAGTTCTTAATTCAATAAGTAGTTACAAGTAATTAAAGAGATCATAAATTTTAAATCGACTTTATACCTGGTCATTATCAAGAATCATATATTTCCAGAAGTAATAAATAAAGCGTTATCGACATAACAACTTTCATTTATTAAGCGAGTACTAAGAATATTATTATTATTATAGCATCAGTCATGGGTCTTAAAGTATGAAAATAAATTTAAAGAAACTTACAATGATCCTCTTGGATAATAAAATGACTCTTTCTAATAAAATATTTTTATTACTTTATTATCATAAAATATACCCTTTGATCTTTCCCCCTTCACTTTAATTCATCCTGGAAGACTTTTAAATCACCGATATTCCCTCATCGACTATTTTTCTTGTTATATTTCGTTAAATAGTTATTTCACAATTGCGGCCTCTCGGACCAGAGGCCCTCGGGACGCAAGCTTTGCCTTTGGGAATTAAGGCTCATTAATTACCGTGGTACATAGGTTATTTTATTTCTGATCGATTTTAATAAAATTTATAATACAAAGCAGCAATGACATTCACTAAATATAATGAAACATTGACAGCAATATTCAACAACGTTAGAATATCAAAAAATCGGGAATTAAGGAATCTCTAACATCCCAAGGGAGTTATGACCCTGTTTATTGATAGCGTAACCATAATGATATAAGATTATAATATCCCGGTCAGGAATAAGAAAATTAAAAGTTTTCTCGATAAAATTTGTTGATTGAATGTCAGTCCTTGGGTTCTATAGATGGAAGGAAGGCTTCAAAGTTATTATTATTATTACACATTAAGGGCAGAGGAGCAGGCTCCTATTATGCCCAAAAATAGAAATTAAACGTTGTGGAAAATAAAATAAAACCTAATAATAGACATAAAAGTAAAGAACAACAAGTTTCACAAATACAAAATACATAAAAGTGTGAAATTAAGGTGAGAAACTGTTAGATATGTTGCACTGATGATCGTCTGTTTTTGAAGATGTTGACACTTGATGCTGAGATGATCCCGTGGTCTAAATTATTCCAGATATAAAAAATTCTGTTGGGTAAAAAGTTTTGTCTTGATCTAGCTGTTAAATTTTCCTTCTTCAATTTGAACTGGTGTCCTCTAAGTCTTGTATCTGCGTTTAGGACGAAAGTTGTTTTTAGATCACCAAAATTATATTTTAGAATTCGGAAAGTTCAAATGTGATAAGATTGACCATGGACAATCTTTCTTCATATGAAGGTCTAAGGAGTTAAAAGATTTGTTAAAACGAAAGAAATCTAGCACCATCATCTAGACTCTATTAACAGAATTAGAGGAAATAAAACCAGATTGACATTTCATATACCTATTTGAATGGGAATAAATCAATTGCACTCAATTGTGGTCTTTTAATTCAAAGATTAAATAAATAAATAAAATTCGATATCACTACAATACTTAGAAAAATCAAAAGAAAAAAGCCCCTACAGGTATTGAATTACATTGAAAATCAACTGAACAAATAATAAATATTTTATAGAAGCCAAAAAAGTTTCTTTACAAACAAAATTATTTTTGTACCTGTTTAAAATGTTTAAAGTTTGTCTTTCCATTCTCCAATCGGTTCGACATTATTTCTTCAAAGAATAGTATTTAATATATTAATCTTCAAGAACAATTGATTATGAAATCTTGGTATTGACCTTAAGCAAATACCACAAATCAATTATTTTACATCAAATTAGTTCCGTAGCCGTTAACCTTGGTAAATGGCATTTTATAAAAAAATACCGTTATTTATTAGCATACCATTGTATAATTTCTTCGATAAAAATAGAGGAACTTCAGTGGACGGCATGTTTTAATCATATTTTTATACAAAATTGGATACAGGATTACTGAGAAGATAGATAGATAATCAGCGACCTGGTAGATTATATTTGACGTACTACTTTCGGTAACTGGATACGCGAAGAAGTAAATGCTATTTTGAAAAAAGATTCCTTAAAAATTGAATATCGGTGTTAAACATTTATTTAAATAATATATAAATCAAATTTAAATCTTCCTTGTTTTATTCGAGTTTGCCTACAAAAAATTACACATTATTTTTATATATAATAAACAACCAAAAGGGCATTTACAGAAAGAGGAAAAAGATAGAAGTCATCATTCTCTTTCTGCGTCTCCTAGAGGTCTTCCATCTTCTCCCTCTTTCTGTCCTTCTCTACTTTATCTATATTACTTGTATGATTTTCCCCTTTAAAACAACTTTTCGCCATTTTTCCTGTCAACTTTATTATGAACAATTATACTGTAATATGTATTTTTTAAATTCCTTACTCTAATAACTTGTAAGTCAATAAAAATAGCCACTTTCCCAATATCTGATCGCGTAACTTAATATTTCTAATAAATAATGCAATAGTATTACATTTTAAACCAAACTAACTTGGACGATAATCAACAACAACAGCAACAAACTCATAGACGTATCTAAGGTATCAAAGAGAATAGATCTGCTAATAAAAATTATTTTTATTGACAGTTGATTATTATAACATACAATTTTTGTTAGGTTGGCAATAGATACTCAGTAGTGTTTATTTATCTAGTGCCTCCCAATCGGGGTGGCTAACACGTCTCCTAGTTTTGATGATTTTGATGATTACTACAATCTAAATCCGTTTTCCCCAAGCTGAAGCCAACAGAAATTCATAGAACATTGTATTAATGCGCGACTACCATGTCATTATGACAACTGAGTATCTATTGCCAACCTAAAAAATATAGCGTTATTTCAGTATATATACGAAAACGATAAAAATGATCCAAAAAGGAGAAGAACGCCAGTCACCTCTAGCCCCTCTGTTACGCCACTGCCATAAATTTTAAATATTTATAAATTAGTGTTGTAAATTGCATCATTACTCAACTTTCTCGATATATTTTTAGATTTTCTCTTAGCTCAGGTGGATTATTTGTTTAGGAAAACAGGAACTGGTTTGCATATATTTTAAGGCGACATTTATTTGATACATTAAATACCTTATTATGACTCTTATGCAAGAAATAAACAAACAAAGTTATATAGGGTGTCCACTGCTTGATTTTAGTTTATGACTGGGCCTTAATCTATCGGTGCAATTGTGGAACATATTCGTAAAGCAGTTGAGTGCCGATCTTCAATCACTATATAGACCAGTGCAGATAGCTTTGAAAATGGTAAAAAGAGAAATAAAATAATAGTAGGATGAAACCCATTGGAAAAAAAAGAGAATATAACAAACATGAAAGGAAAAATAATTTACAGGCGCTCTGGGGTCGGGAAGTGGAAGGGGGGAGTTTTTAAGGGTAGAAAACTGTTTATCTCGATTTCCGGCAAAACTACAAGTCCTATGGAAAAAAGTTAAATGGAAAAGTTGTAGGTAATAAAAAGATCTACAACTTTTGTATTTACACTTTTTTCACATAACCTCAAAATTTATTTGAAAAATTCAAATAACCAAGTTTTTGGTTTTTTATTTTTCTTTTACAAAAAAAAATTTTTTTTCACGAAATTTGGTGTAAACTTACCTTTTTATGTCCCAAACGCTCTGTAATTTTTTTGTTTTAAAATATTTATTTTTTTAACCTTATTTTGACTTAATATCGAAAAAGCAGTCTAATTTTCAATCGAAAATTCTCACATCAAAATATCTGCTTTTTTAAAAAACTCGGTGGGATTTTTGTTCGTTGAAATCTCTACTTTTTGATGGTGTAAAAAAATATACATTACTATGGTAAATGTTCTCAAAAAATTTTCGATTGAAAATTAGACTGCTTTTTCGATGTTAAGTCAAAATAAGGTTAAAAAAATAAATATTTTAAAACAAAAAAATTACAGTGTTTGGAACATAAAAAGATAAGTTTACACCAAATTTCGTGAAAAAAAATTTTTTTTGTAAAAGATAAAAATAAAAAACCAAAAACTTGGTTATTTGAATTTTTCAAATAAATTTTAAGGTTATGTGAAAGAAGTGTAAATACAAAAGTTGTAGATCTTTTTATTACCTACAACTTTGCCATTTAACTTTTTTCCACAGGACTTGTAGTTTTGCCGGAAATCGAGATAAACCGTTTTCTACCCTTAAAACTCCCCCGTTCCACTTCCCGACCCCAGAGCGCCTGTAAATTATTTTTCCTATCACTTTGTCATATTCTCTTCCTTTTCCAATTAGTTTCATCCCACTATTATTTTATTTGTTTTCTAAAATTATCTGCACTGGTCTAATAGTACAGTAGTCAGGTGAACATCGTTTATGCGTGAGGCATATTTTATATCGGACGATTCCTACATTCTAACACATAGCTGATGCTCTATCCGCTCCTTCTGTAAAAGTTTACCCCAATAAAAACCACTTTCTACCAAATTCCGGCTGCAAATAATTGACTAGTAGAGCAATTTGTAATATTTGTTCATTAACAATAAATTAAGGTTAAGTAAAATAGTGAAGAAAAGTTTTTTCATGTCAAGAAGGCAATTTAAATTCCAAAATCGAACATTGAACCGCAGCGAAAGATTATTTAAAGATAATAATTACAAAAAAATAAGATTATTATTATTAATATTTCTTCTTCGTGCTGACATTTAACCTATCCCATTGAGATTACGCTTAGATGCAATTTTTCACATCATAAATTCGAGCCATTGAAAATGAAAGTGGAATCTGTAAATTACAAATTATCGCATTCTCGAGACACACGAGACAAGTTATTACGACATGGACCGGCCTAAGAAAGTAGCAGAAGCCATTTTTTGACGAGAAAACCGATCGGTTGAGATGTGTCCTAGATTTGGGTCTTTAACCTCTACCCTACAAATTACGCAAAATAAATTAAAAAAAAACTTACGAAGATGTTTCTTTATATGTAACCGAGACTCTTATTACAGGAAATAACCTTCAAATAGTTGTAAACACCACGAGTCCGCAGGACGAGTTGTGTTTTCTTCAAGCAATGAAATAAGAGACAGACATGAGATAAATTCAATCACGAGTTGAATTTTATTAGACTTTTTACAAACAAAGTAAAAGGTAAAAAATCTAAAATTCGGCAGAATTAGAGGAAATTAGCAAAAAAAGTAAGAAGTTGATCCGAGAAATTAATAAAGTTTAATAAACAGGAAATATTGACATCGAACGAAATCCCAAATCTGCTCATTTTTAAATGCGTGCATAGTGTGATTACTTATATTTGACGTTTAACTGTCACATAGACAAATCTGAAAACACCGAACTTGACAGAGTCAAGAGTCAAGTTTGGTATTATCGATAATCCGAACTTGACTGGAGCTCCTGATTGGTTCATTTGAAAAGTGCGTGAAATAGTCGACAGTAATAATAATAATAATAATAATAATAATATACGCCCTGCAATTTACTCCCTTACGAGTGAACCCCAGAAGCTCTGCAGCTTGTGCGGGGGAGGGACGGCTATTATTATTATTTGCCAATATCCCAAGACCTTGACAAATAGCCGACTATTTTGTTATTTTACTATATCTATGTTGTCGTCACTAGATGTTGCCATAACTTATATCTAAAGACCAAAGGAAATATAAAATGCACTTGTAATAATAGAGAAACCATCAAACAGCACGTTTAATAACTCGAAACTGATAAATTTAAGTAGCCTCATATCTTTTTTAATAACTTCTTGAAAAATTCTGATTTTTTTTTTCAAAAATATGCATACTAAATCGGTCAAAATTTTTGAGGTCATTACTTATGCTAAAATAAAGAAAGTCTTATAGGAATTACTATAAATTTTAATTTCTGTGGAAATGGGGCGTATGTTTTATTTTTCACTTTTTCCTAAAAAATTCGAAGGGGTCCTCTTATTTTCATCATAACTTGCTTAATTTTGATGCTATCAACTTCTTCTAAAGCTCATTTGATAGGTATTTCTGAGTACTGAGTGTTCGGTAAGTATATTTTATAAAATGCATCGTTTTCCCGTTATTTAAGCTTGAATACTTAGATTTGAGTACTCGCCGAAAAAAAAATATACATTCAATTACCTATAACTCACTTTGAATTAATACTAAAAGGTTTTTCAAGTACGGAATTTATTCGATTTTTTTATTAGCTTCAATTTTGGTAATGAAAACTTTTTTGTAAAAACTTATAGTTTTTGAGTTATTTATGAAAAACCACTTTAAAACATGCATTTTTTTTTCACGAAAAATCAAACTCTTTGTTCTTTAATAACTCAAAAAGTATTGATTTATTTTAATAACTTTATATAACAAATTTTGCTTAGAAGTGGCACCTCTATCGATTCCTAGGGTTATTTTTAATAAAATAATGTCCACCCCCGAGAAGGGGTGGCATCCACTACTCACCAATTTTCATGAGAATCGATGGAGGTTCAACGAAATCGGAGTTGAAAACCTTCAGTGACTGTACTGGTGATCTAGAATAGTAATTTATGTATAAGGTCCTTAATTCCCAGCAATTGCCTGAGGTAGTATTAAATTGTTTTTGATAAAAGTTTGGATGATTGCAAACTACATTTCATTAATTTATTCTTAATGTGTGTAAGAATTCTGAATGAAAGAAAACCTGAGAAAAATCTGAATGTATTTTCGTACATGGTCACGCAATTTTCTTTTCACGGATTTTTAAGATTTTGTTAACTTTTTAGCATACAGTCAAGAAAATTTCAAATGCCCGGACGACTTCGGATTTTACCCACACCACACATCCTGTGATAAATATTGGAAATGTGACAACAACGTAGCAGAATTAAAAACGTGCGGAAATGGTTTAGCTTTCGATGCTAGTGATCCAAAATTCTTAACTGAAAACTGTGATTACATCCACAATGTCGATTGTGGAGATAGGACACAATTAGGTAAAGCTAAATCTGATTAAAATCATGAAAAAGTGCTGAAACTAAGTTTCGAAGATGTTTTATTTTTCTCGCACAACTAACATTTATATTTTCATCAAAAAATTAACTCACTTTTTATGGAAATAAAATTATTACAGAGCCTGCGATAGGCACGTCGCACTGTGAAAGGCTGTACGGTATATTCGCCGATGAAGCTAAATGTGACGTCTTTTGGAACTGCTGGAATGGAGAAGCTTCCAGGTATCAATGTTCTCCTGGACTTGCCTACGACAGAGAAGCCCGAGTGTGTATGTGGGCGGACCAAGTTCCAGAATGTAAAAACGAAGGTCAGTGGTTTGAACGGTTTAGGTTTGGTGCATTTTGTAATATCTAGCTCATAGAGAACATTAATAAAATGTAACAAAGCTTCGTTAAAAATGACAACTAGTATCTATTATTGGGTAGATTGGTGGAAGCTTGAAATTAATATTTTATGCCAGTATCGGGTTTCCAAAGTCCTCGCTACTACGTTTGCCTACTCCAGATTTTCTCTCGCGTTCTTTCTACCGCGATTTTTGGGAAGAACGTTTTGTTGATCTTATTTTTTGCTTCCTTTAATCTAGACAACGCCTCCTCTACTTCCGTTTGAGATGCTTCATTGCTTTCAGCTTTTGGCTTAATTTACAACAATCTCAGTAAAACTTAACCGACTTTTTATGCTTATAATAATAATAACAACTACTGACCGACATCGGCAACTGTCATCCAAGGGTGACAACCAAACTCTTGTGACAACCACACACTTTGCATGGTTTAGACGGGTAACAAAATGAAATGTATTTTCAGAAATTTAACAGATGATCTCCGTAATTTAAAAGAAACTTGATGGGTAATGTTATTAGCTGCGGATAAGATTAGAGGGAAACAAAAAATGAAGGTCAAAAATGAACGTGGGCGTCACAATACACTTTTAACGAATTTTATTTTCATTTAAACTTAAATATTATTACCACTTTCAACTAAGAAAAATCTACTAATACTTATATTTTTAAATACACTATGACAAGACTTAGACAAGAAAGAAATTCTAAAACTTGTAACAATTTTTCAATGAAAGAAGGACTTGGAAAAACTGCTTTCAAAAAATTACTTCTAAAAATGACAATCAGATTGTTCCTTAAAAAAATAAACACATACAAAGTATGAGAGTATGAAAGTATAAAAAATAAATAAATTGGTAACAGGTTTCAAATTTCTTGTTTATTAATTTTATTCCTATAAATCTTCAATTTGCCTGTGGCTTTCAATACTTCCTGAGTTATCATTTTTGTTCTAAATTTTGTTCTTCGATTAATTTCTCTTTTTCTTAATCTTATTCTATAGTTTTCCTTCACTGAAATGCTATCTTTCTTTTTATATATAATTCTAAGCTGCTCTGTTACGTATTTACGTCTATTTCCTTAAATCCTCTGTATACATTTTTTAAAATTGTTTAATTATTCCAAACTCTTTTATATCTATTTATAAATTTCTGTCATTGCATGCCCAAATTTCTCACAGAATTCTTCTTTTTCCTCTTTTATATTTTTCATTCTTTTGTTTTCTATGTGGGTGGTCGGAAAATTGCTTGTATATAAAATATCGACCTCCGAATTTATTGTACATAAAAAAATTTACTGCATATAAAAATAGACTTAAAGGATTGGCAAATCAACTGTATATATAAAAAAAAATTGGCACCAAAATTAAACCTAATTGGCTTCCAGACTTCGACTGACGGACACCCCCACCCTTAACGTTCAATTGTTAATTTTCCAGAAGTTGCAGGGGGTTTCACATGTCCCGCTGCTGGTGAAATAACCAATGCGGGATCATTCTCAAGGCACGCCCATCCTGACGACTGCAGGAAATACTATATTTGCCTTGAAGGGCAAGCTAGGGAATACGGATGTCCTATTGGTACCGTTTTTAAAATTGGAGATGCTGACGGTACTGGTAACTGCGAGGATCCCGAGGAAGTACCCGGATGGTAAGTACAAAATTCATCCAACTATACTTTTGCAAAATAATTTTTCCCAACTCTGCATTGATTCCTTTCTCCTATTTCAATCTTTTAACCGGTACCCAAGTTGGTACAAATTGCAAAGAAAAATCAAATATCTATTTCCTCATAGCCTGTTTTTAAGAGCTGTAATTCAACTTCTTGTCAATTCAACCATTTTACTCATTTGTTTATAATTTTCCACATTTACACCAACCATTTTCTTATATTCGCTTTTTTGAAGCGTTTTTCATAGTTTTCCATAATTACATTAACCCTTCTCGTTGCTTTCGTGACAGTTCGTGATAAAAATAATTTAATTGATTAATTTATGTAAATATATCCATATGTATTTAAAACCCTAACAATCATTATTTTTTAATTATTTGTATAACAACTAATATAAAGACTCGATCAGACAAGCGACTGTGTAGCGCAATGAATTTCTACCATTTATAACCTTTTATCATCATTTAATAAAAAAACTGAAGTATAATTAAAGCACTTTTGGCCCATTTGGGGTAAAAAAACTTAATTTATCAGGGACATTTCTTTAAATCACCCCACACAAACCTTTTCGATATTTAAAGATGGATGGTGGGACAGTTTCCATACCACCTGATACAAATTATATAGCTTATAAAGGTTAATCTTTTAACTGATCTAGTTAGTATATATAGTATAGCTTTGACATAACCAAATAACAAAATCGGGCACAATATGATACCAAAGATTTATTTACGTCAAAATTTGTGATATATATGTCTCACTTTTGAAAATTAATCATTTTTTAATCATTTCATGTGGAATAACATAGGATTTATGTAAAATAAACTTGTTTTACTTTTTTCAATTATATTTTTTTTCCAACTCGAGGTTTTTTGTCGCTAAAATCATGTGCTTCAAAGGGTTAAAGAATGAAATGGAAAATCCAAAAGTGGTGCAACTGAGTAAATATTCTATGCATGCTACGCAATCATTTATCGGGTACCAGCGGTCTCGAATCACAAACGACTTTGAACTTTGACGTAAAGTGTAATGACTACAATACGCCACTCCTGAGCACTTCTCAGTCGCTTGTCCAAACGAGCTCTACAAGTCAATGCATGCTGCAGTAATATACTGGTCTGATCACGGTTATCTCCCTACCATTATCGCAGACGGATGTAATTCGGGCGCCAAGCTGCCTGACCGTTAAATCCCATAAACATTTCGGGCGCAAGTAGCATTTATAGGTTCTAAATTGCTGGTGTATTTCGGACACTACTAAGGTTACCTGATTTTGAAGTTGATCAAATCATTTTATTAAATTTACAAAAAAATAACTTAAACACACAGAAATATACATAATTATTTTTAAAATATCATAAATTTATATTTACAGATAAAAATACAACACACACTTCACAACTGACATGTCAAATATGTTTTTATAAATTGTAATTTTTAAAAACTTGACTGACGAATAAATTATCTACCTATCTATCAATCTATCTAGGGTATTAAACTTAATCCCTATACCTTTAATGCTGGTGCCCGAAATGTATACAAGATTATCGAACCCTTTTAGATGAGCAGGTGCATGGGTCAGTTTTTGGCGCCCGATTTACACTGGCCGATTATCGCATACTCATAAAATTTCCTATTTACCATTTCTAATTTATAACCTCGACGGAAATTTTCTTCGATAAATAGAAGCAATTGTTTCGGATTTTTCTTTTTATAGAGATTTGTTCATTCAACTGACTAGCCCAACCAATAAGGCCTGATAAGCAGAAACACCGCTGCCTTGGGCAAGGGCACCGTTACTTAAGGGTAAGGGGGACGTATCCCCTCCCTGGATTTTAAATTTATTAGTCGAGACGCGATAAACTTAATTTTGCTCGAGTATCAAATTTCCTTTTCGCAATGTTTTTTAAACCACACATTTTTTGTAACGGCGCTCATGGCCTTGGGATGTGAGTTGAATAAAGAAGTTTCTAAAACACTTTTCACACAGTAATACCATCATTATCTATCTTCTTGTTTGCGCTAAAGATATATTTGTTGAGTTGGTAACATAGGGATGTCCCAAAATTATTTAGAATTCGGACGTCGGTTTCAGATTCCCTTTCAAAACGTTTACATGCTCTTTAAAATCCTTAAATAAAGTAAATATTTTTAAAGGGTCACCCTGTATACAAAATTTTCTCATGCGATTTCAAGACCTTATTCAGAAAATAACCTATAAAAAAATCGAAATTTAAAAATTCAAAATTAAAAAAACTCCTTCACAGCGAGGACTACTACGGAGACTTGGATTTGAAGAGCATCCGCAAGAGCGAACTTTTGGCAGGTCTTCAGAGTAGCGGTTCGTCGCGTGCCACTCCCAACACCCAGAAAAAACCTAGGCCCGCTCCTGCGTCGCGTAACGCTCCCGAAACCGCGAGCAATTAAATTCATTTAATTTTTTTAAGTTTAGAAAAACAATAAATGGAATTTTTCTTTAGTCAAAATCTATTAACAAATCTGAAAATAACCCAAAATTTTATAATCGGCCATGAATTCTAGCAACTGTTCGCCCTTTATAAGGGTTTCAATGTCACAGTTCTGCCTGTAGTTTATTCGGATGAGCTGTAAAAAAATTAAATATTTATAGACTGTCCTAATAAAATATAGTAGCAGTAAAAAAGCTAATATTGAAAATTCTGAATATTGGTGGAGGTCTAATCATTATTACATACACTCTTGTCCACCTTATTTTTATATATGTCATTCAATCATTTGTCATTTGTCAAATTCTTTTAGATTTTTTACTTTGGATTTGTTTTGCACTAATAAACTTCAGAAAATTTCCATTTTTTTAAACAAATTTCGAAATGCGAATGAGATATTTTGTGGCCCGTACTGTACTTATTTAATTTTTAGGAATAATTTTTAGTAAACAGGGTCCAGAAAAACTCATTTGGTATTTGAATATTTTTGCTTCTGTATTTGCAGAAATTTTTTTAAAAATGTTTCGTTAAACGGTACAAAAATTTACAATATTTTTTATAAACATTAAATAAAAATCGTTTTTAAAAACTCATGTCTTATTTTTTAACCTCATCTAACCCCTTTATGTAACAGCACTACTGTGAAAGTAGAGTAGAAGGCATTCTTCTTCTTCTTTCTATTGGTGGCAACTCTGTTTTAATGGTAAGGTATTTTTTTCTTTTAATAGGTTTTGGTTACCTAAATCTTGTATGATGTAAATAAAAACTAATTGGATATTATAATCATTTGGTTTAGGTCATAAACAATCATTTGAAGTGACCCGTTCGTTCGAAACATAAATATAATATAATGAAACTCCCGTATGCGAAAATTCCGATATCTTGAGGTCCGATTTTTGACGACACCTGTCAAAATGTGATACCTATCAAAGCTGTACCAACTGCCAAAATGCGACACCTATCAAAACGCGACACCTGTCAAAATGTGACACCTGTCAAAATGCGACACCTGTCAAAATGTGATACCTATCAAAGCTGTATCAACTTGACGGAAAATGTGGAATATTAAATTAAATAAAGGGGAAGAAAATTTGAAAACATCTGGAAACTTACGTCAAAAAAAATCAAAATCATTTTCTTTTGGCCAAAGTAAACATGAAAATGTTTTAAAAAAATAAACAACAAATTCTTTTTACAAAAAAAGTATTAAAATCGTTAATTAAAAATCTACACACAAGGGGGGAAGTTGATTACATTATCGATATTTTCTAAAACAAATATAGAAAAAGGCGGGAAAAGTATAGAAAAAGTCAGCAGAAAGGGTTAAAGAAAAAAAAATCAGATCATCGTATTTATAGTCCTCCCATAAACTATTTTTCTGGCCACCGACTTAGACATATTGCTTAAAATCTCATCAAAAACATTTTCCAAAATATAGAGTTAACTTTGAATTTTTTGTTTTTATTTCTTGATCCCGCCCCCAAAAGTCCGGCAATGAAAGGATATTTCTCATATCTGCGTAAACCAATTTTTTTTTTGAATTTTTTTTGTAGACTCTAGGTCCATTTATATCCTAAAAAACTAACTTTTCCCCCCAAAAATGGCCCAAACATTTTTTATCGGTAATTTTGACATTGCAAATCATTTCTTATTCAAAATTCATTCTGCGTAAACCAAATTTTAATTTTTTTGAATTTTTTTTGTAGATTCTAGGTCCATTTATATCCTAAAAAACTCACTTTTTCCCCAAAAATGGCCCAAACATTTTTTTTCGGTAATTTTGACATTGCCAATCATTTCTTATTCAAAATTCATTCTGCGTAAACTAAATTTTAATTTTTTTGTAGATTCTAGGTCCACTTATATCCTAAAAAACTCAATTTTTTCCTTAAAATGGCCCAAAAATTTTTTTTTTGGAAATTTTGACATTGCCAATCATTTGTTATACAAAATTCATTCTGCGTAAAGCACGGGTCAGACTAAGCTGGTTAACAGCCGCTGCTGATCAGCTGTATCACGTGACGCGCTACCTGCTACCAAAAGTTGAACATGTCCAACTTAGCCAACTGCTGACAAATATTCGCCGGTTGACGGTGTCAGCTGCGGGTTCTGTGATCACACCAAGCTGAGAGTAGCGGCTTCTTTAATTCGCGGCTGGTAACCAGCCTAGTCTGACCCGTGCTTAAGCCAAATTTTAATTATAGAAGAATTATAGAATCATGTTATCATAAATATTAAAACACAGGGCACACACTTTATTTCATTATTCTATGAACAATGAACAAGAATGACATTCAAGATGGGGTCAAAGATAATTTTAGATAGTTGCTATGAACATAAACTTATTTTTTAGCGAAGACTACTACAAAGATGTGGATCTGAAAGCATTGAAGAAATTGGGATACTAAAAAGCAGATCAACGTAAACTGACTGAAAAATGTTTAAAAACTCCTGGTTCTTAAAATAAGAACATGTTCATGTTTTATCTAATAACTAGGATGGTTTAATTTTAAGAAACACTTTTTCGGTGTTAGAAAACTGGTCTGGTAATTATTTGTATGTCGTAGTATGTTTGATACTTTTGTAAATATATTTTTAAACTTTATTATTTAGACGTAAATAGTTTGTTAGGCCATCTGGGAGAGTTGTAAATATTTAAAAATTTGTATTTTTATTGTTGTAATTTGTTATGTTTTATATTTAAATGTTACTTATGATTTTTTAAATATAAAATTTCTGCCAGTCCTTTTCTATAATTTCTAGGTACAGATACTTATTTCTAATTTTTGGCTCTATTATATTCCATATTTATTACTTTTTTACGACCCATTAGCATAAAAATCATTATTTAAAATTGCATACTATCGACTTTTAATTGTCTTTTAACGATTCTTAAAATGATACTTTCAGATTTTAATAGAGAGAGCTTTCTAGTCAAATTTTGATTTGCCAAACTTTCATTTTTTTTAATTTCATTATACAGGATGATTAATAATTAAAATAAATTTAACTTGATTGAATTTTATTAGATTATTAATATTTAGGGAATATTTAACACCTTCAAAAGGCTTACTTTTGTGTGAAAAATAAACCATCGAAGTAATATATTTTTTACAAATTAAAACACCTTAACATTTGAAAAATATTTAAGACAGAGTTTTTTTTCGCACAAAAAAATCTCGACAAAACGGTCTTATTTTTACTATTTTTTCGTTGAAACTATACCATCGCTGGTTACATCTTTTATTTGTAGAGCCTATTTTTAATTTAAAACTGTTGTGTTATATATAATAAAATAAAACATAAACAAACTTGGATTTTTTATTTATTTAAATAAAACTGTTTGCACACAGAATAAAAAAGAGGTTTTCGAAAAGTAAATTTGTTTAAGCGCCCTATTTATATATTTTTTAAACTTCAGCTAGGCCAGTTTATTATGTGGAAAATGCGTATAAGTGGCCAAAAATTAAGAAAATTGTTCCAAAATTGTATTTACAAAAGAACGTTTTTGTCATCGATGGATTTTTGAAAGTGAAGATGAAATTATTCAAGGAAAAGTGTTCTTTTCTTCAAATATTTACATTTATCTTAATTACAGCACACATCACAAAATATAAGTGATATGCTAACAGCTAGTTTTATAATCAGACTTAAGTTAAGTTCTACTTTAAAAAATGTTGGCGTTTTATAATACTTTAAAATCACTTAAAGTTAAAGGGCCGATATCCACTCAACTTAAAGTGCCTAACCGCAATCATTGACTCAACATATTTAGTCTGCCCACGTAATAAGTCAGAAAGAAAGGACCTTGCCGTCAAAGGTACCGCTGAGACCCAAGCGCTCGGCTTTCCTGTGAAGAAAGGAGCCATGTGATTTATGACTGTATCTCTCTTTAAGGTCGCCGGCGCTGCGGCGTCACACTCAAAGGTTTATATGTGAAAGTAATCCTTTTTTGTCCATTTTTTTAACTCGGCGGCATCTCCTTTCTTGTTGTCTTAAAGTTGGAATAGACTATATACCTATATGTTGTTTTGTCAGTTTTAAATTTCAGTGAACTTTTATTTCCACGTTATGAACCTGTAACAAAGGATATCTTCAAGTTCAAGTTCATCTGATGAGGAAAATCCGAAAATATTTTTAAGGAGAAGAAAACTCTAAAAAAAGAGAAAACAGATTCGATGGTTATGATGATTTTGATATTAATAATTTAACCGCTCCTTTAAGAATAAAAACAACATTACAGTCCTGCAAAAGAGAAATTTAGTATATAAGTCTTTTTCTTCTGTTTCTGAATGTTTAATCTGAAAGATCCTGTCCATGGGAAAATTGGTTTTTTTATTCTTTCCCATCCAAAAATATTTTTTGTTAATTTTCATATGGCCAATAATTTTTTCGATCCCGTTTACCCCTATCTTCCAATTTTCAGTATTCCAAAATTATCCTTGTAGATTTTAGTATTTTTTTCAGACTTGGTAAATTTTTAAATTTTCCAAATTTCTATTTGATATTAGCGTAATTTAGTTATTTCTATGCATTTTGACCCCAAAAATACGATTTTCAAACCTCATCATTTAATCCCCTATTTTTTCGTTTTTTTCCAAAAATACTCAATTCTAATATCTCTTTGCTTAAAAGTTCATAGAAGTTCCTCGAGTGCGTACAGTACATTTCCCTAATGGTGATCCTCCTGTTTCGTTCTTCTTAAAATTACCGACATGTCATTAAAATTGCAACAAGGCTCAATTAAAATGGTTTAATTAGTTTTTTTTATTCATAATTCTGTAAATTTTCTGTAGAACCAATTATCTTACTCCGGCTCTGTTCTGTCATGCCACGTATACTGACGACATGCGCCTAACAGAGACGAACATATATATGCCAACATCAAAGAAAATGAAAGAACACAAATGGTAAGAAGAAATCTGCCATGTTTGACGTATTTATTTCCATCTCCCTTTTTTGACGTCTAATGCATGCGATAAACAAGGAACAAGCTTTCAGCGATGTTGTCAGAAAGTGCAAAACTTATTATATTCAAAGATTTTTATTTATTATACGAAAAACTTTGGCGGTTATGATATGATCTTATATTCTTAAGACCAATCAAGAAATTTGAAATTTTTTAATAATCATTTGTTTTAAAAATATAAAGCCGCTACACACAATTAGAAAGTGGCAAGTCAGCGTCATTTTCAAACAACCACCATGAATCTTTGTGGTTAACTTTTGTTCACTTATTCTGATAGATTACTTTTTTCAGAATATTTATGGCATAATTAAACAAACCACTATTCAATCTTCACGAAAAACTCATTATTTTCCCAAACGAAAATAAACGTCAAAATCTAGGGAATTTAATGATTTAGTGTAGGCAACACTGGACATCACCTAGGCGAAATGAAGTGTAGTAATTAGAAAATAAGTGATTGTGATATTTTTTTGTGAAAAGTAAACTTTATTATAATTGTTTATCTTGTATTCAAGAATTATTGTTATAAATTTGTGGTAGTTTATATTGTGAAGTGGTTTTTAGATATTAAATAGGGATTTATATCACTTAAAATAGATCAAGTAGGGATGAATAGAGGAGCAATATGAAAGGTATCAAGATCAATGCTGAAAGCTGAAAGTTCTAACATATGTTTTCATAAATAACTGTAAACCTAATAGGTAAGTTTGACTAATACTTAATAACGAAGTAATAGTAAGTTCTGAAATAATTCTTATCTACACTGATGACGTCCTCGCAATCTGACATATTAAAAGTTAGGTACCTTCGTTTCGATTTTTACAGGAAATCCCCGGTGTAATGACCCTTCCAAACCTTTAATAAAGTTTTTATATCAAAATACTTACCAGTTTGTTGTACTATTAGTAGCGAAAATAAATAGTAAATTCATCTTAAATTATGACTTTTCAAAATAAAAGTTAGGTTAAATCATCGTCAAAATTAACATAAAATTTTTTTCAAGGTAGGTAAATAATGTCTTGGATGAAAAGAAGAGGCCCTAATAACGCTAGTCCTGCTCCAGTACCAACTGTCCCCATGTACAACCCTAATCAACATTCCAATGTACAGGAGGTAAGTCAAAAGTTGCTTTATTTTTATTTCTACACCAAATACTGAAATTCGGGTTAAAATAAAGAAAAATTGATATTTAGTTATTTACTGTGTGATGCTGTTTTCGTTTTTCACTATTAGATGGCACTTATCTTCTATAATGTCATATTGATAAGTGTTAATGACAATAATTTTGTTATGTGGATATATATCTTGAAATAAGGCACTAAATTGTTAAAGTTATATTGTGCTCTTTTTCAAATCGAGGGTAACATCGGTAATATTTATAAAAACAAATCATGGGATATTAATTGGTTACATAATTATTTGTTTGGACATTGTTTCAAGTTTGTTGAAATGTTAGAAACTTATGGATATAATTTCTTCAAAAGATTAGACGGATTGTCATCGTTAGACATGTGTTTATTGTCAGTTTCTATTTTAAATTTATATTTGCTCAAAATAACAGTCATCACCTTTTAAAGAAAGGAAAAAAAAATCCATTCACAAGTGGTAAGACTGTTCCTATGAGCGAGGGAGCTACCTGATATATGGCAACATAATATGCAAAAAAAAATAGATTGATCAAAGTAATATTACTAAAATTTATTACACAACAGGAGTTTTTGTATTTTTATTTCTTTTTGGTTTGATTGGCGACATCTTCTATGGCCTGTCGTACCGTCTCTGGGTCTCCCAAAAACCTCATGGAGCCTATGGGTTTAAACAATCCGTCCAATTTGTATTGAAATGGTATACCAGTCGGGAGATTCAAGACCATAATTTGTGCTGCAGTCATTCGTTCCAGATTCTTTATAATACCTCTCAAACTGTTACCGTGGGCTGCTATCATTATGCTTTTTCCCTCCTAAAATGAGACAGTTTGAATAAGTTTTGAAACGTCAAACAAAAAATCAAATCCGGAAATTTTTCTCAAAAACTCTAGATTTAAGAAATACATTATTTCTGAGTTTAAATGATTGCAAAATTTGGAATAAGAACATTTTATTTATTTCTAAAGGTTCGATTGTAAAATAATAACAGAAATGTCTATAACTTACGTTTATACAAGAAGCAGATTAGAAAAATAATAACAGATCATTAAACATTTAGAAGTCAATATAACCAGACAGTCCGCAATTAATAATAATATAACGCCTTTCAGTTCACCCCCTTACGAGTGAACCCCAGAAAGTCGAGCTTGTGCGCTGGAGGGACGTGTATTATTTTTTGCCGTGGCGCTCTGGGGTGACTTACTGATGATTGATGGCGAATTTGCTTTACAGTTGTGGGAAACCCCAGAAAAACCTCACAGCACCACATTAAGTGTATTCTTCGAATTTGAAATGAAAAATTTTGTATTTATAAAATAAGATGTAATAAAGATTAAACGTTGTATTTCTGTCTGCCGAATACTCTGTTTGAAAATGAAAATTTAACACCAATTTGGTATTAGTCTTAAGAATAAGAAGAAGTAAGAGAGATCTGACCACCGCGGCGCTGTGATCAACACCAACATGGCCGGCAAGTCCCAGCAGTCAAGTACGATTAACACAGTGAATATAGGAAAAAGTACTCCTATGAAGTTAGCAGAGCCACTTGCAAAAAAATCGATGAAACATATTCCAATAATTGTCGAGAATTTGTCGTGAACGAAAAAAATTTGTCGCGCTCTTAGTTTTTTTTCTAGGGGGAGGCTCTGCTAACTTAATATTAAGTAAGCATAGCCACCCCCTACAAAAAAAATACTGAGATCGCGACAACTTTATAGGGGTAGAAAAAGTTGGTTTATTATTAGATATTAGGATCAAAAAAAAAAATAAAAAAGGCATTATAGTCAGGTACTATTATGCAATATGTGTAGTTCAATCTCGAAATATCAGGGAAAGATAACAATTATTCTAATATGTTAATTTTGTGTCGTGCAAGTGAGAAGTCCGACGAGATCGCAGTGATATTTTCACTGTGTTTACAAACAAGTGGGATTACCTCGTGAAATTACCGGAGAAATGTTTAACAACAGGAGTAAAAATTTGTTGATTCGAGATATGACATGCTCATGTAAAGCTGGAAACAGCCATAATTACAAACATGTTGTGGATGTTCTCTTATTCTGCAACAGATATTTACGCACAACTTGTTTTGAGTGCAATTATTGTGGATAAAAAATTAAATAAATATATTTTCCACTACTTTCAATGTTATTCGAGGATTTGCATGGACTTTGATCACTAAACGAACTTTAATATTATTGTATCGTTATAAAACTCTGTTTACAATGTTAAATGCTGGGACTTGCCGGCCATCTTGCCCAGTTCGGCTATAAAATAAATTTACAGAGTAATATAAAATAGAAACTAACCTTCAGTTGTGGTACTATAACCTCATACCAAAAAGGCATAGATCGTTCGATGCAAAGTTTCAAAGATTCAGTCTTCGGAAATCTCTCCATTAGCGGGCCGTCTTTATAAATAGGATCTTTGGTAATTGTTTCGTAATATGGATGATCTGGTTCCATAGGTGGAGGAGGAATGTCAAAGCTCCTCCTCCATATTCCTACTTGTTCTTCGCCATATTGCTCGACTGCTTCTAATTTATTCTGACCTGAAAATTCGTTGAGGAAGGAATTAGTGTGTGTTAAAGCTTTTATTTCGCTACTTTTAAAAACAAGAAAATTTGCAATTAAAGTAAAGTTCGTAAAGATACAATGGGCCGATAGGCCTAAGTGTCACCGGAGGCTTCGGTCAGACGGGCCCAACTAGGGGGTGAAGTTTTTAGTGAGTATGCTTGGAAAGGAGATTCTCACAGTAGACGAGATTTTAGGCTCATAACCTCCCCATAAAGGGTTTTCTTCACCTCCGCAAAAAACAGTTCGTGTAACGGGTGGTTCAGTCCGACTGGTGTAGACATTTTCAGAGACTACCGCTTTCTATATGGCTTAATGACGACAGTTATATAGCCAGGACCGACGGTTTTACGTGCTCTCCAAGGCATGGTGGGTTAAATAAAACGGTAACATAACTAACCTGTTAATCCTCCGTAATGTCTTTCGTTTAACCTCCATGTATAGTGAACGGGAACATTAGCCTGACCGGATTCTTCTAAAATATGTTTCAAAGTAATTTGAGATCGTTTCAGAACTGAAGCGTAAGCCACGTCAAATTTGAGGTTCTCAGCACCTATGGCTTTTCCGGCCTTTATGCCTTCCTGGTGACCTTTTGGACTAAGATTCGCGTTGTACCAGCCACAGAATAGATTCAGTTGATTCCATTCGGATTCGCCGTGACGACACATTGTGATGGTGTATTCGGCCGAGTTTGATTTCGCAATACATTTGTCTACTACCTAACAAGGTGAAAGATACAATAATGAAAAAATCTTTATTTAATTGGTTTATAGGGGATTAATTGATGTGCAATGGTTCTTTTTAATGAATTTATTAAACAACGAAGAGTTTTTCTTAAAAATTATTCTTTATTTAACTTTCTTACTACAAATATTTACACTAATTTTATTTTTTTTCGCGAGTGTCCTTCATCGTTATTATCAGATCCTTCGTTGTAGTCGGTATCTTCGTCATATTCTTCGAACGATTCATTAAGATCACTCTCCTCAGCTTTAACTTCCGTGTCCGGATTTAAGCAAAGACTTGGCTGCTCAGTGGAAGTGTCCTCCAAGTCACTAATATCTTCCACAATTTTAATTTTCTCAAAAGTTTAAACAAATTATCAACAATTGTTAAAAATTTATTTTTAAATGGGAACAATAGTGGTTTATCATTGTTTCAAAAAGTTCACGTGAAAACGAAAAAATGTGCACCCGAAGAACTCTGTACTAGAAAATTTCACCATGCAACTTTTCATCTGAAAAAAAAGTGTTTTTGACCGAAAAAAATGAATATCTCAGAAAATTTTTATTTTTTTTAACTCATATTTTTTTTTTGTTATTTATAACATAAAAACAAATACTTGTACAAAGTTTCATCGAAATCGAATGATTTTTGCGGAAATGAAAAATGGAAAACAAAAAAAAATTTCCTCGAAGTTTCTCATTTTTCTCGATGATTTTGATGTTATGGTCACAAGTGTTTTTTACAAAAGTTGTAGGTTTTTTTATAAGCTACAACTTGCCTGTTGATAGTTTTTAAATACGACGTCAAGTTTCGCCGGAAATCGTGAAAAATAACACAAATCCATTTTTCAACCCCTTTAACCACCCCTCCCGTTAACTATACCAACCCCAGTGGCGTCGTTTTTTTTAGAAGTTCCTTGTAACCCCCTTAACCATTTCCCATTGGTAGATTTCGGGTGGTATTATTCTTGTTGAAAAAATCTAATTTACCTGCACTAAAGTGAGTTATTTGGTTTTTTAGGATGGGCAGTTCTGTAGACATCTACCATTAGATAACTTATATGTTAATTTTTAATAAAATTTGGTATACATTTCAAAAACATCCTGTAAACCATTTTTGTAATTTTCTCTTATTTAAAACTTACTAAAAATCAACATGAATTAGACATCTAATAAACAATCATCAATAGAAACCAAATAACTCACTTATTTTCCATCTAAATTTCAACAAATCATACATTTTCTAAATTCAACAAGAGTAACTTTTCCAAAACTTATACACGCTACCTTCCCGTCCATAATAATAAATATATTTAAAACTTTTAGTTTTTTATTCTCTAATGCATCTCTAAATACTAATCTTTAAAAATCTGTCTACTGCCTAGTCTACTTTAAATTGGTGGTTTTATAAATAAAATGATTGAAAAAATATTTACCGGGCATTTTGAAGTCATGGTTCTTAAATAGTTACTTAAAATTTAAAGATGAAATGTTCTAAAGATGGAAAAAATACTAAAGATTTTGACTTCTGTCATTAATTTGTCAAGATACAGTACAGGGGAGCAATTAGGAGATTCAAATGGGTGAAAGTAGGTATTTCTACAAATTCTTGATTATATTCGAGTGTGAAAATTACAGCAATATAAAATACGATGCCGCTCGAATTAACTCGAGCGCCCCTTATAGTGGCTAATTGAAAGCGATTTTAAGAAAGAAGAAAAATCGTATATTCATACATTCTTACATATTCATACATTTAAATAGTAATAGTGCACAAGTTTTTACTTTTATTTCATCTGAATTAATGTAAAATTGAAATAATTTAATACAAAAATATTATCAATACTAGGCAATAATGTGCACTAAATAAATTATTGCTTATGTCACGTCACGTAATATTTATTTGTTTTAAAAATATGGTTAAATAAATAGATCAGTGCTTTAAAAAAAATGTAATGTTGTTTATAGAACCAATGGCAGAACCAGCCTGTACAAAACAATTGGTATCCAACGCAACAACCGCAGTTTCAACAACCTGTACTGAAACCTGAAGCCGTTTCCCAGCCTCAACAGAATTACTGGCAACAACCATATAGCGCTGCACCTTACAATCAAAATAACCAACAATATGGGCAATCTCAACAGTATGCTGCATATGCTCAAAACAATACTGGGTAAACAGAATGTTTATTTATACAAAAAGTATTTCTCACATGATAAAACATTTATTCCTAAACTATTTTTAGTAAAATATTTGAAATTGGTTTTGGCGACGCTAACTGTATATTCGTAAAAATATTTAAAATTTGATGGTGTATTTATTTTTAAATAAATGACACTCTTTGTGTTACCGTCTTAAACAAATTTTTAACATGTTTTAATATTGTTTATCATTATTTTATTTCATTTTTTAATCATGTATTATAATGTATTTTACGTAACACATTTTTAACTAGTCTGATAGGATTCTACATTATATTCTATTCTATCTATCAGTAAAACTGATAAATGAACTGACGACTTTACAAAGCAACGAATTTCCAACTTGCATTGGGGGTTGCAAAAAATTTTGATTCTGGTCAAGATGTCACTTTCTTCTTCGAAAAAGTCTAACTGACGAAGCCAAAGGGCAGAAACCGGTCTAAATTTCTAAAATTTGAATAAATATATTCCCTGAAGTCCGAACCTGAAAAAAGTCAATGTCAAAAACCTTGGTTTGTGTATTAGAATGACAGTATATTTTTAATGTCCCATTATAGTGGATATCTTAAGTATAATCATTACCTAACAAATATTTATTATTATTTTTATTTAAATTTTTTAGATATGGACAACAAAACTATAGTAATTTGCATTATAGTCAATTAAACAACCAAAACAATGTATATGGAGCCCAAACTGGGCAACAGCAGAGCGAGGGGGACGCCTGGAATTGGGGATGGGGAGACGAAGATAATTCGAATGTGCAGCTTACCGCTCAGAGCAGTACTAACAGTACCAACCAGGTCGGACAAATAGGTAATTTGTATTTCATTCATAAAATTTTTATATTGAAAATCGTAGCAAAGCGCTTTCGACGAGTTACTAGTCATCATCAGTGCTTACTTGTAGACCTTTATCTGTAAACCTTAAAATTATGACACTACCTACTATGTTTATTTTTATAATCTTTTGGAAATTTATGAGAACAAGGCCCTATACATCAGGCACAATGACATTCATCAATATCAAACCAGAAATCAAAACCAGCAAATGTAAATCTATACAATAAACTCCTAGACTGTTATAAAGATTTAAAGAAATTTAAATTTAAAAAAAAACATAAAACATGTTGCTGAAACACAGTTTCTCACAGTTTCTATTCATTATATGAATATTTTAAAGCTAATTTAAATGCATAAATACCTTTCTTCAAATGACTAAAAATCTTAAAAGTATCTCTTATATTTACAATGTTGTATCCTAAAATGTTATTTTTTTATCTTTATGTATCTGTATGTCTGTAAGTATTTTTTATTTTAGTGTTATTTGTACAATGAAAACTTTGTTTTCAAATTATGAATAAAACTATCTGTCAGGTTTTACAATTTCGCTATAAAAATTCACTTTTTACACATTTTTAATTTTTAACAGAAAATGCATTTGCTACTGACGAATCTTGGAACTGGGGTGTAGAAGACTCCAAAAATCCTCCAGTTTCAACGGAAGATGATCCTACCGATAGTCAACAACATTTTCCAAAAGTGACTTCTAATTCAAAATCGTCGCTGAAATCTGCACCCGATACTGATCCATCAAAATTGAACCCAGTTCAAGACCATTTGACAGTATCGGGAAAACGAGGCAAGTTAGAAACTCCACAATGGTCAACAGAGTCTCAAATGTCACAAGAATCATCAGACGACATTTTACATACATCAGAAAGTGATAAAAGTCACATGATGAGCCGGAGTTCTACTATTAGTCATTCTCCGATATCCGGTCTTGATTTAGTACCGCAACAACATTTAGAGGAAATACCTGTTAAAAACGAATCTTACGAAAATAAAGAAATATTATCGAACCTTAGAGTTAATCCCACACCACCACCACCGTCCAGTAAAAGTATGCCACCTTCTAGTTTGGATGATAGCAAAAATCCATACAAAAGAACCACCGGGCTTTCTCATACCTCTGCAAATAGATTTAGAACTTCTAACATTACACCTCCCGACACCAGGCAGCCCATTTACCAACCTAGCTTCCACAATCAACAAGTAAGTTAACATTTTTAATCATCACTATGTATACTTATATCTAAAATTTGTCTTTAGGTTAACCTTGAAACTCCTCCTGATAATGCTGAACAGCCTGATCCAATCTCCACCAAGTCTATGCAAAAAGTAAAATCGACAAGTCAAAGACCTGACAATAATGAGGCGCCCATAAATGATAGAAACCAGTATCTGGAAACGGGTCATTTGTCTGAAGGCAATTACAACGAAACGATGGTAAGTTTTTTAGTGTTTTTCTTCATAATTTTGAGGTTATGTTGTAAAATCTAAAACAAAAGTTTTAGATTTTTTAATTATCTACATTTTTTACATTAAACTTTTTTCGATAGAATGCATATTTCAGCCGCAAATCATAAAAAAACCAATATCCAACTGTCAAAACATATATTTAGCTACCTATCACCACCCCCCTTCCGGAAATTTTTCTTTATTTTTCTTCATTTACTTATAATTTATCCTAAATTTTCAGACCACACACATTCTGCAAAGAATTTTTTTTGTTTTTAAAAATGATTAGTTTTATGAATCATTGGGAATTTTTTGTATAAAAAAAATCCAATTTCCTTCTTAATTATATATAATTGATTATTAATAAAATGCTTGTTATCATTTATTTTTATATGGCAACCAGATTTATAATCATCGATTTTTTTAATTAGGAGGATGCGGGCAACACAAGGCAAGATCTAAGAAGTAGTTCTTATGACCTGCAAGAAAGCGGAGAAGGTACAAGTGACGCACTACCACCTCCAGGTCTAAGAAGGATGGTTCCAGGTCAGCTAGAACAAAATGAAAATGGTGGTAACCCTGTTAATTTTACAGACGAGCCACCGCCTGGTCTCAGCCGAATGGTTTTGGGACAGACCGAAGCAAGTGCTCCTACTCAGTTAGGTGTTGTTACACAAAATAAAGACATGTAAGTAAAAAAAATCCAGAGTTTATATTGAGACGAAATGTCAACATTTTTATAATTTTATTAAACAATTTCTTCATAGGACATTTGCCCTATTCCATCTAAAGCTTTAATAGCAACTTTCAGATCTTTGGAGTCGATTTTACCAGTGCATTCATTGTCAAAAAGATCAAAAGCTTCTTTGATATTATTTTTTTGTTCATCGTTTAGCTCGAATTTAGGGCCCGATTTCTTCCTAACTGCTGCAGCTGGTTTCTTGTAGTTGGCAGACATTTTCGGATTCTAGTTTACGCTTACAATACCTATTCAGGTACCAAATTGGTTAATAAAATTATAAACATTTTGACATTTCGTCTCAAATGGCGCCCAACGAGGGGCGACATTTATATATGTTTTTTCTAAAATTTTCAAATCTCCCAAAGAAAAACCTTTTGACATTTTTTTCTTTCAGTCCCTCCCTCCTTTTTTTCCGTTCCCTGGTTACCTTTTTTAATATACCAGGTGATTATTTTTCATTGCAACTATATCGTCCCGATGTACCTTTTTACAATAAATTTTTACAATAAAATAAAATCCAGTGTTTTTTAATGCTTCAAAAATTTTGCAATTTTGATTCTGCTATTAAAGTGAAGATGGCGTTGATATTGGGAGAAAGCAAAAATCTACAACTTTTTTCTGTTAAGGTCACAATTTGATGTGTCTGGTCCACCAGAGGGTCTTCATAGAATGGTACCTGGTGAATCCAGTTCGCCGGAATCCTCGGTGCGGCAACAGCAACAAAATAGAGAAGAAAATGATTCTGAGCCAGAATTTAACCAACTTAGCCAGCACACTTCGCAACCTAGATCAGCTACTATAGGTGCTGATACTCCACCTGCAGTTGCAAATGCTAATCAAGCAACTACTAGTAATAAACCTTTTTTTTTTACTGTTAGATTGATCCCATCAGTTAAACGATTTTTACTTATTATTTCTTCAGAACAATGCAAAATTTGATCTTATTATTTATCATTTGAGATTATAACAATTTATTTTTTTTATTTAAAAAATTGTTTATTTCTATGGCATTTTTTTATGAATTTTTCTACAAAATTTTTGTTTCTAGAAGTCTTTTCGACAATTTCTTTTTACTTCATTTGTTTGCCATTTTTTATTCTTTTGACTCTTAAATATTGTTTTATGGTTTCAAAATTCTTTTTTGACGTTTTCTTCAACAAGGATTCGTACATTTTGAGAAATAGTTCATAAAGAAAACCACTGAATTTAATTTTTTCTCTGATGAAGACAACTCGAAACGCATGTGTTAGAAATTGTACAAAAAATGTCAAAGAAATATTTCAATTTAATCTCATTAAAGCGTTTTTTTTCTACTTTTGTTAATTGCATTTTAGTCATAAATTACTATTTTGGTACTTAGTTATTTCAAAGAATTTCAATTATTCTCACAATCATCGTCTTCAGTTGGTTTTCTTTAATTTTTAGACATCAGTTACACTCGTTTAGAAAATGGCACCACCAATTCTCAATCTCGCGGCTCCAGCAATGAGCCTGACTCGAAACGCAGAGACTCCATCGAGGGTGAACCCCAAGAAACTGAGATGTCAAAAATAACGAACTCAGTTCGTAACATGACAGTCGGTGAAAATTTGACAGACGGTCACACGTCAAACAACAGCTTGCCTGATCAACCTCAAAGAAGGCACAGTAGACAAGAGAGTAGTGATAGTGAAAGAGAATCACGAAAGCCACCTCGAGGACCTCCTAGAGATAAGAGATCATCTGAGAGAACCAGGAGGGATAGGGATAAAGAGAAAGAGAAAGAGAGGGATAAGAGTAGGAGAGAAAGAGATAGATATAGTCCGGATAGTTATAGGTGAGTTTTTTTATTAATTAATTCAGTACATTAATACTTCTACATAAGATCTCATGTTATTTTAAATACTTAATTTTTAGAGATAAAAAATATGAAAGGCGAAGGTACAGAGACAGAAGATATGAAGAGGACACTGACTATTACAGCGATAAAGAAAAAGATAGGAGAAACTATGAAGAGAGGGATAGAGAATATGAACGAAAATACAGTAGTTTACGAAAAGATAAGGATAAAGATAGACCTAGAAGAGACCCCAGAGAGCCGAGAGACTATCGTAGTAGGGATTATTATTACGGTAGCAGGTGAGTCTTATACAAAATTTAATCAAAATAAGTCTTTTAATGTTTTCTTTGTTCTGCTGAATTTCTATCAAAATGCTAAAAATAGAATTTAACGGTTTCTTGTATTTATAGACAATATTTTAGTCTATGGCAAAAATACTTATGTTTGGTTGTATCATTAAGTGTTCCGGTAATAAATTAGTTCTTTTTTCTCAAATTTGAAGGAAAAAATTGTCTAAATTTCTTTTTAGATATGAAGACTTTGAAAATGATCAAAGGTCCAGACCATCCAGTAGATCCGACTCTATGCACGATTCTTATAGAGTTAGTAGAGGATTGGAAAAGGACGATAGAGATAGAAGGAATAGAGAAAAAGATAAATATAGAAGTAGGAGAGACAATAGAGATGCGTATAATCCTTATCAAGTAAGAATATATTTTTTTGAACACATGTAATTTATTTCTCGCTTCCTTAGTGAAATTATTAAAATCAGAGCCCTTGAGTTAATAAATTTGTTTCCATAAAATAATTCAGTAACGTAGGCCTGTTTATAAATTTAAATGGATGTGCGGAGAAGAAGTAAAAGGTTAAAATGAATGAGAAAGGTGTGTATCAGGAGTGATTATCATTAAATTATTTGTAAAATTTTTAAAAATTCGTTATTTGGATTGATAACTAATCCCAACTCTCTTGGTTTAAATGAAAAAAATTGTAAAATTTAAAAGATGTAAAGCAATATTTTTATTAAAAGAATGTTCCAATCAGCTTGCCCCATACTTTTCGAAAATAATCAACTTCTTAGTAAGTTTCGGAAAATTTCCTGATACATTGAAAGTTTCAAAGTTATTCATATCCGTAAAAAAGGACCAACTGATATTCTCTCCAATTATAGAGGTACATCTGTTCTCAGTGTCGTAGCAAAATTCAATTGTAGAATATCTGGATGATCATATGATTATTACAAATAAACAACATGGATTCTGGCGCGGATTTTCCTGCGAAACATTAGATTTCATTTAAACAATCCATGACAATATTGATAAAAATTTGTATACCTACGGCGTATTTTTTTATTCATCGCGGGCTTTCGACACTTTAGACCCAAAAATTTTATGTGAAAAACCAAACGCCTTAGGGATAAGAAATCCTGTAAATTCGTGGATAAAATCGCCCATTGAAAACACCTTTTCCGATGTCTTCTATAACGACCTAGGAACTCCTCAAAGTGGGGTACTGGGTGCAACTCTTCCTCCTATATGTAAATGACATGCCTGAATATCTCAAAGACCACAAGAATTTGTTTGCACTAGAAATGCTGAAAAGATATATCTGACGCAGCATAACCATGCAAACTTAACCTGTTATGCTGGCTCTTTATTTTATAACAAGTTACTGCAAACCTAAAAAACGTTAAATCACTAAAAATATATCAAAGGGATCTTAAAAAGATCTTGGTAAATAATGCTTTCTACTCTCTAGATGAATATCACACTTGCTAACATAAATACGGATATATGAGATTTTTAATTTTTGTTTTGATTTGTAATTTGTCTTACTGTAATGTTTTTTACTTTGATTTTGTAATTTTGTTAATTACTGCATATCTTTTGCTTTTCTGTATATTTTTATATTTTTACTTTGACGTGCCTTATTCTTCTTTATGTATGACAACAAAAGGTCAATAAAAAAACAAACAAACAAAGCAACTTTTGATAAAAAATGCACGAAAACTCAAAAAGTCCCGAGAGTTTGAGTTATTTGTATAATTGCAGATTGGTATTTATAACCCCACACAACTTAATTTACAGTTCTTGCCCAGCAAAAAGCGTTTTTTGAATTGTATCACATTTTTTCAGAACGTGTGATATAAATAATATATTTGTAAATGACTATTTCAGGGTTATTCCTATGATCCTTACAACCCTTATTACCAACAGTACCAATATTATGAAAATTTAAGGAGAACTAATCCTCAAGCGTATGCAGAATGGTACCGGAAGTACTATCAGCAAGCCGCCGCTCAAACCCCTTCTTACGGGGGAGAGGACAGAGCTTCGGTTCATTCCGGACGCAGTTCGGCTAATGACGAACTGGCCAAAGATAGGTAGGTTTTATTATTATTGATGGATTTTTATAATTTAGTCACGTTTTAACGTTGTGGATGTTGAGTTGAGTTTTTTTTTATTTGGTTTTTAACTGTTATTGGTAAATGTCGTCTATTAGAATTTTTCTTTCTGAAAATGTTGCCAGTGACCCAAATAAGTTTTTAGTAGTTGCATAATATACTTATGGGCTCGGACTAAATTCTTCTTCTTGCCTCATCACGTTCAGGTATTATACAGTGAGGATCATAAGTGTTACCCCACTATCTAACTCGTTACTGGACTCTTGTTGAATAAAGAATGAGCTATTACTCACCACTCCATGCTATTTAAATTTTTCGAAAGGGTTGCTCCCCTCCAGCAAGGGATGAAATTAGGGGTAAACTATTCATACAAAAAATGTACATTGTAGAAATCAAAAGTCGACGTGTCTTGGCAATTTTCCTAACAAGAGTCCAGTTAGATATGATCCTCATGTATGTATAAGTTGCGGGGATTTGACATGGCCCGGCGAAAAACTTAGTTTATTGGCAAATATGGGAGATAATAATGTTAATTCGGTCGTTAATAGAAAAACAAGAAGTCAAAGTGGGGGGGGGGGGTAACTAAATATACGTTTTGAGGGTTGGCTATTGATTTTTTACGATTTGAGGCTGATGACATATGTGCATCTTATCGAAAAAAAATTATTGTAAAAGTTGTAGATTATTAAAAAATCTCAAAGTTTTGAATTGATGATTTTTCAAAATAACACCAATTTACCAATAACAGTCACATGTGTTATCACAATAGTGTTTTGTGGAGTTTTTAAAAAACCCTTGGTCAATTTGAAACGAATACAGTGACGTGTGACGATTAGTGCATGGCAAATGTAGAGAAATAATTAATTTTAACACTCTTCAGATATATCATTTAATGGGAAAAAATTGTTCGGAGGTGGCCACTTGAAAAACGGTATATATTTTGACATCTGAAAAAATTGATGTCAATAAAATAAAAATTTATTTTTTAAATAAAAATCATAGTATTTCTTAATCACTTGAATAGTTTTCGATATACAGACACCTCGTATAACTAAAATATATTAACGTCAAAATTAATTGGATCGCTACTTTTTCCGTGTACTGAATATATGTTTATTTGCAGACATTTTATTTTTATACAATGTCAACTGTATGTTTCTTTTACTTACATGTATAAACAAATTTAAAAAATACTCACTTTGAATTTGCAGCTTTGTCATACACTGCACATTAAATTAAACAATATATTTCACCATATAGTGTCGGACTGGATAATTTGGGCACCGATTCGGTAATATACAATGTTTTTTTATCGTCATTTAGCATAATATCGAAAATTTGACAGCTCGGGAGTAACGCCTACATCAATATAGTTATTTTTCTAACAAGTGCGCAAAGTGTTACTTTTCCGCACGCAAATACAGTTGGACGAACGACGCGTGCGGGAAAGAACTCTTTGTGTTTGTGTTAGGAACAAATTTTTTCTTTTCCCCCGTTAAACGATTACGGTTTCTAAGATAGCAATGTTAAATCACGATAAAAATTTGGGACTCGGGGCTTATGAACTCCTCCTAGTCTGACACTAACCATATACATATTTCACCTTTTCACTTACAAACCCAAATCACCTTGTGTTTTTTTTACTACAAGTACTGACAAATTTCTTCATCTCTAACAGTATCCTAACATTTTCCCGACATTTTTATCATCTAGGTATGCTTTGTCCAACTGTTTAGGTATACGAGGCAGAGCTTTTACAGTCAGATGAGCGCCTCCCATTTAAGCGGATACTACAGGGAGTCACATGCTCATAGCGTTACGGGAGGCCACTATACTCTCGACGCTTCTAGGTGAGACCTTATCCACAATCGACCTTATAGGTTATGTACGGTTTCGTTAAAAAAAAATGCATAAAGGAATTGAGGTAAAAATAAAAGAGCACCCTCTAAAGATACTTAGACTTATTTTTTTATTTTGGAAAAAGTTACACGCCCGAAAAGCGGCTACTCTTAAGTGGCATCCGGAGTTCTTGTGAGAAGCAAATTTCACTTCTATTTTATGAGGATTCTCTAATATAAAATTGTATTTATATGCGCGCCACTGGGAACACTTGACGATGGAATATTTCTCGACGGCTTTAAATGTATGTAACGACGTGGCAGCACTTTACAAAGATATTTATGAAAGAAATGGGAAACCATATTATTTAAAAACTACTTGATATTTATTAAAACAAATAGGAGCAAATTTTCATAGATTTAATGCAGAATGATGCGGATATTTCTTTTTGTGATTTTCCATTTAAAATTAACAAAATAAATACTTTTCGAAGGTTTACAAAAAAATCAAGGAATCTCCACCCTAAGTTTTGTAGTTATTAGTATTTCCTGAAAATTTCACAAAAATCAGACTAAAACTAAAGGCATAAAAGGTTATTAAAATTTTTCAAGGGGTTCGGTTTGCTCTTAATGCAAAAACCGAATTCCGGAAAGGCGCACGTGATAAAACGCAAACGATTGTACTTTGGGCAGAACACCTTATTTATGGTTAAATTATGAATTATATGATAATTAGTTGTTCTTGGTGATTCATCAAGAGCGGCGTCGTAATGGTTCCATATTCTAGGAAGGAATTGTGGACTTGTTCCTGCGGCACCTTCTATATATGTTGAAAAAAAATAAGTCAGAACGTCATTAAACATGTCTTCATCAGGAAAGCTTCCTGCAATTTAAACATATTACACTACAACATGCAGTTTCTTCCAAAACAAAACGATCAACAGAAATTGTGGTATATCCAATTATCGTACAATTCATAATTTAACCATAAATAAGGTGTTCTGCCCAAAGTACAATCGTTTGCGTTTTATCACGTGCGCTTTTATACATGTGGGCATTTTTTCGTGTGTGCAGATATTTCCTGTGCGCTTTTTTCCGGTCACCGCAAAAACCATGTTTTTAGGTTCGCTTAGTAGAAGGTATGTAAACAAGTAAAACTCTGACTTATCGACCGAACATTTGACACATGACAAGCTCTTAAGACAACCAGTAAAAAGTGGCATCGCTCTTTTAATCCAATTTTTTTTTAAATTACATAAATAAAAAAGATTTTCGATAGGTATAATAATATTGAAAGTAACATTTTGCTCAATCGTCAATTGTATATTATTTTCAGGAAATAACTTTTAACCATCTCAGTATGAATTTTTTTTTAACGAAACATGTACGATATGAAACGCAGATCTGTTAACAACTCCCGTGCCCCCCTCTGTATATTAATTAATAGGGTTGTATTTAGAAAATAGTAATAACTAACACATGTTCAAAATATTATTTTCCCGTATCAATAGGACGTAGAAAATGTATGGTTTATTTTGAAGGTCTAATATCTACATTTATTTTAGATTAAAACATTTTTTTTCAATTACAGGATATTGGAACTCTTAAATAATTTCATGAGCTTCCATTTCACTTTAAAAATATAGTCTTATTTATTAGACGACCTGTTTATAAATTTAATTTGATTAGGAAACCATTTCAGTATCTTTTTTTTTTTTTTCATTATTAATGTTTCGTATCAATGCTCTTCATAACTGCCAAATATAATTTAAAAAATAAAAAAGACGAAACCCATTTAAAAAAAATTTAACCCAAATAGGAAACGTCATTTTAGGTTTTTTTAATACACAGGACTTTATATTGCATTTTTTTTTTTCATTTTTATTAGTTTAAAAAATTCACAAAACACGTGATTTGAGTCGTTTTTTTTTTACACTTTTTGGTCACTTGACAGCTAAAAAATGGCGTAACCCGTTTTTAAAGATTTTCCCCCCTAAAGTAGGACCTGTTAACTACTACATCCAGGGTGTTTGGTAGAGCGTTAGCCAAACGGAAATGGTAGGTGAACTTAGTTTATTTTAGAGCCGATTTGCGGCAGTAGAAGGTTTTACGGATTTTGAGTTATAATTTTTTTTTTTTTCAAAATTTGACATTTTTCAATCTCAGATTTCTTCGGCGTACACAAGTTCTTTTGTTCGCCCCCAAACATAAAAATCGAGGGGAGTCAAGTCTGGAGACCTTGGAAGCCACAATATCGGACCACTTCGGCTTATCCAAGCATTTGGAAACGCATTGTCTAAATGTTCACGAATATCACGTTGATAATGGGCGACATACATCATTTTGGAAATATTAAAAAAAATTATTGTCGCAAATAGGCTAGATGTGCTATAAACCATTTTCGTTTGGCGTACCCTCTACCAAACACCCTGTATATTTTTTATTACCTATGAAAATTTAATGCAAAATCACTTAAAATATAAAAAACTGTTGTTTTCAGGCCTATTTGCTTTTCAGATTGCAATACTATCATAAAAGTTACTATTGAACAGATTTATTTTGGTTACTTATTCTCCATGAATTTTAAATTAGTTCTCAAATCAAACTCTTAACACAGCTATCAAAATTTTGAAACGTCTACCCGATTAACACTAATAGACTGTATTTCGGCTCTGTCTTTCGATTTATTTTGTTTGAATATATGATAAAATATTCGTGGTGGTGGGATAGTTTTTGTAGGTAGGTATGGGGTATTTTTTGTCAAACGTACCTAGAATCATAACATTTGTGCAGCTTGCTTGTGTACATTATTTGCTTTTATCACCGGTTTTAGAATTTAAAAGTATTTTTTTTAGAAATGTATAATCTTTCTAAGGATATAACGTTTAGAAATATAACAATAATCAGTTGTGGGTCATGGAGCGTACTAAAAGGGATAAAAATATATTTATAAATAACACAAGAAACTCAGCATCATCGATGATAATACTGAGTATGCCAATCGTACGTTATTTTTTAAGTTGCAGATTTGCTAAACTAAATATTTATTTGTAAAATCATTAAGCTTAAGGAAAACCATTGACCTGTCTTAAAATTATTGTCATATTTCTCAATATTCATCTTAATGATAAATATAACAAGTAAGTAAATACACATCTTGGAACTCACATTATGGTGGAAGTAAAAAGCCCAAAAAATTGACAACAAAATACATCTAGTGTGTCAAAGTTCGATATATTCGTTATTATAGAAAAAAATATTTTTCATTATACCTATCTGAAATGTCAAAATAAAATAATGTTATTGACAGTTCCCTAGAAATCGCAAATTGTTAAAAATAAATGTTTCTTAATAATCTGGTTTTCAGGTAGACATGCGCCTCCCACGGGAACTCGTCGCGAGCGCACGTAAAAAGACTATTTGCTTGACTCCTAATCTACGTTTAACAACCTTTAACTAAACATGCTACCTATTATATTTACAAAATTACCCCTTTCGCTATATTAATCCTGTTTGATTATGGTGACCCTATGAATTTATCCTTAAAACAATATATTTCTTAGTTCCCATTTTTTATATTTGATTATTATAATATGAAAAAAGGTTGCTATTATCTATCTCTTTTGGAAATTTTTTGTCTTAGTTCCCTGTTTCTAAATTTTGAATTAGATATCTTAAATAAGTTGTGAGTAACTGAGTCCCTTAAGATAAGAAAAAATATTAAGAGTGAACTTTTTTGACAATTGTTTATTTACCCCCTATACTCCCTAGTTTTATTATTTATATCTTCTAGATAGACAGGTGTATGTGGATTTTGTGTTTTCTTAAATATTCTTATTATTTTTAATTATTTTGTTTACATGACTTTTTCTCTTGTAGCGTCATCCTAATTAAAATAAATAAATAATAACTTGCTTTCAATTCATATACTTATTAGAAATCTTTTTAATGTTGCCTAGTTATTTTCTTATTTACCTGGGTACCTTAACACAAATCAATATTTTTCTTTTATTATTTGATTAGAACTTATTTTATTTTCTTGTTTAGGTCCGCTTATAGGCTTCAGATATTTGGTAGCATAACTCCCAGCCTTACCCATACCTAACTTTAATTTCTCTGGTTTGTCCTAAGGCCAGAGTTTTTTCTTTTATTACCTAACTCTAACTTTTTCGGTTTTTTCTATAAACCATAAATCTTTCTCATTTTTATCTTATACCTAACTACAATTTGCTTCGGCCAGGATATAGATTTCAGTCATCTTGTGGTAAGGGTTTTCTTCCAATCTCTCCTTAGCCTATAGCAATATGTTTATTTTCCTAATTCTAAGGAACATCTTTACCTGTTTCAAGTAGAAATATAATATATTTAAAACGGATATTTTAAAAATATGCACAATCTTGCTAACAGGTCAATTATCACTTTCTCAGTTCTATAAACAATCAAACAACGTTAGCTCAGGTCAGTGCGCTATTGGACTCGTTGCTAGGCTGAAGAATGTGCATCAATGTGGTGCGTGTAGGGGTGTAGTACAATAATTTAAAACATTCTGGACATTTTTCCATTGAACTTGTAAAAATATTACGTAAATAAAGATTTTTGAGTTTGGATACATCGAACGTTGACTCACTGCATATATATCTCAAGTCAAATTAAATTTAAAAAAAATTTCTTTCACCTTAATATATGCGATTAATACCTAAGAAAAATAGTTTTAAGCAAAAAAAAAAATTAATTCATATAAATTATAGCTACTCTCGACCTTTCGACCAAACCGATTCATCTCTTAACCTCGAAGATACTACGTTAGCTTCGCAACGTCTCACACCAGCGAAATTCGCAACTGCTCACATCAAAGCCTCCATTACTTCGGGAAAGTTACTCCGCATCTTACCACATTATCCCATGGATGGACAACCGGCGACAGTAGAAATTTGTAATACCCACTCGTTTTTGGCCAACGACGAAGAATTTAAGGAATTAAGTCAGTTCCCTGGACCTCTGGTAAAGGGAATAACGCATAAGAAGACTATAATTGAATATTGCGAAAATAAAATAAGAGATGCATTTTCCGATCACACAGTTACGGATGTTGAGTCTTACATTTTAATGTGGGAGCTGCTGATTTTGTTGATAAGACAAAATGGGGTGAGTTTTTTTGTAAAAATAAATTATTCCTTGAGAAAATGAATTTTAATTTGTTTACTCAGCTAAAAAAAGTATGAAAACAACCACAAGCTACTCCACTTAGCCTCACTAGTATAATATTAACAAAACTGTTGTAGCAATTAAAATAACTTAAAGTATTCGATAAGTACATATAATATTTATATTATTAAACATTAAATTAACTCAGTAAAGTTTAATTAACAATTTAAAAACAGAAAAACAGTGATCCTTTTTAAATTGGGAAATTGGAACCTTTGGTTTATCAACTAAGTTGAAAATGTCAGTCTATCATCAACTCCTGATGATGCCAACATAGTTGGCGAAACGCGCGTAGAGTGTGTTAAAATTGTGTTTTGGTTGAGTGGTCGACGATAGTTTTCAACTTAATGATTATTGTGCTATTTGCAAACGCGTAACCTCCTGTTCAATTAGTAATCCCTTATGTTTTTTAAAAAAAATACTGAGTACGAGTTTTTATGTAATTTGGAACATAATTATAACTTATAAAATTACACAATTGTTTAAAGTTTTTATGGCATGAATTTGTTTTAGATGGTGGTTGGTGCTGATATAGCTGAACTTCTGCTAAAGAACAGTAGGGAGGTGGTACCCCTTCTACGACCATCATCTGTCGTTTCTAGCATTAGCAGTAACAACGGTGATGCAAATCCTTTATCAGAAGCTAGTAATAATGTAATTTCTGACACTGGTAGTTTGCAGCAATCAATTTTAAAAGAAGAAGAAATCACAAATAAGTTTAGAGAATTTTTACTGTACGGCTCCGGGAAAGAAGCATTAGGTAAGTTCTAAAAAAAATGGAAAACTTAAAAAAATGTTTAATTATTTTCTTTCCTTGAATTTGAGATCTCCATTCTCGAAATTGAAATATGTGGGTCAGGGTTATTTATAATAATAAAAAGTAATAGTAAAAAAGTTTATTATTATCTCTTCTTTCTGTATCTAATAATATTTTAAAATAAAAATAAACTATTTTCTGTATTTTTTGTAGAATGGGCCATGAAACACAGTTTATGGGGACATGCACTATTTCTAGCTAGTAAATTAGATAAAAGAACTTATGCAAATGTCATGATGCGATTCGCCAACGGATTAACAATGAACGATCCATTACAGACACTTTATCAGTTGCTGTCCGGAAAAATGCCTGCTGCAGTAACAGTAAGAGTCCATTTCCTAATAGTAAATAAACAAATCATGTAATAATAGCCAACTTTTGTTCGATCCTCAGAAAATCAATTGTGGTTATGCTTCGGAGGGCATGTAAAACCGGCGGTCCTGGCTATATAACTACATAGTAATTGACATTTTGGTATATTTTCAATCTCAAAGACGACACTTAACTTTGGGTCAGGTCGACATAATATTCCATGCAGTGATCTGAAGATGTGTGGGCATAACTGGAACTAAAATAAACAGTACATCACAAACATCATGAGATTATTATTTTTTTCGTATATGTGACGCTTATTTTCTACTTATTCGTAGTCAACGTTATTATTTACTTTAAATTTTTATTATTTTTTTTAGTGCGTGTCTGACGAAAAGTGGGGAGATTGGAGGCCTCATTTAGCTATGATTTTATCCAATTCTTCTCAACGTCCTGAATTAAACTGTAAGGCAATTACAACATTGGGAGACACGTTGAGACACAGAGGAAATCTGTATGCTGCCCAATTTTGTTATTTGATGGCAGAGGTATGTATGCATTATTAAATATTTAATTTCGAAGTCAATATTATCATTCCTGATTTTTATGCTTATACTTTGTTTTTTATTTTTTCTAGGTTGGGTTCGGAAAATATAATGATCCAGAAACGCGTTTGGTACTGTTAGGCGCTGATCATTCTTCTAAACCTTACTATTCTTTTGCTACAAACGAAGCCATACATATGACAGAAATTTATGAATTTGCCTGTGGACTCAATGATCCAGCATTTGTTATTCCCCATTTCCAGGTAAGAAATAACTAAATAGAATCGTAAATGAAGTAAAATTTTATCTTACTAAAAATGATTGATAAATTCTTTAGTTCATTTCCAACAGTAGACCTAAAAGTAGGTAAAAATCCAAATTCTAAGTAATATAAAAAACAGATGTCGATATTGTCCGGTCGCTTGTTATGGGCATAAAAAACGAACAGAACGTTCACAACTTTAAAAGCATACACAACCATCATTCAACAAAATAACTCATCATATATGTGCGATATATAAATATAATCATATACTTATATAACTACTTATATAACTACGTTAATAAAAAATAAAACTTCAAAGTGATTTTGAACAAAATCATTTCAAACTGAAAAACAAGATACAAAGGCATATGGGGAACATAAAATAGGATTTATTATATATCATACTTATTTTTTTTGCATTTTTTTCTTCTTGCCAATTTTATTTATTTATTTTATTTAACAATAAAGAATTTTGTGAGGGATGCATTTGCAATATCTTAAACTTTATACTTTTGTAGATATCTAAATGAAACACGTCTCTGTTTTTGGGTTGAGTGGAAGAATATTTATCGCCCTTTATTTTCAAGCAAATCTGTGTCTGTATCTGTATAATTATAATTTACATACTAAACGAATTGCGTTAATTGTTGTCTTTTATATTATTAATTGTTAAATGCTTCATTTTGTTTCAGGTATACAAATACCTTTTGGCAACTAGACTCGTTGATCGAGGTCTCGTAGAAAAATCCTTAGCGTATTTAGAAAAAATTTCGACTTTCATAGTTGCAAATCCTACCCTAGTCGAAGCTTCTTTTGTGGATAATGTATATAATCTGGCAGACAGGCTGAAATTCTATGATCTAGTCGGTGAAGTGGAGGATGAATCAGAATTTGGAGGTATATTGGAAACCAGCCGACCCGACAATTCGTGGTTAAAAGATCTGAAGACCATTCAAAACGATTTTCATGTATGGATTTTTTTAAAGAGACTTAAATTGCAGTATATTGTTATTATTATTTTAGGCTGGGTTAATTTCGCACCAAAGTATTCAAAACTTGCAAACTTATGTGACAAGTTTAGAAACGGATCATGTTCTTCAACCTGCTGCTTACGAAACTAATAGTGGACATGATGCGTGGCAACAACAGTATGATGATCAACAATACCAGCCAAATGCTCAACAACAACAACAACCGTGGCAATCGGAACAGCCGCAACATACTCTTCATACTGATTATCAAGACAGTCAACAGTTGCAGCAACAAAGTGGTGAGAAAAATTTAAAATTTCTTGTGTCAAAAGAAGATTTTCTTGTATTTTTAGTAGTTTATAATAATAATAATAATAATATTTATTTATTTCGAAAATCACATATATGCATAAAAAGATTACATATACATTTAGAGCGAAATATTGTCATACAGAAAAGAAATATTTACAAATTTTAGAAAATTCTTAGAAAATCTTACAAATTTTACGACCGTTTACAAACTTTTACAAATTTTTATAAATCTCACTACTAATTTTTCAAATTTTACAATTTTTACAAACTTTTAACATTTTTTCAAATTTTTAGACATCTTACGGATTTTCCAAACTTTTACAATTTTTTATAAATTTTACAAATTTATAAAAAGGTTATATTTAAAAAAACAAACCTACATTATTTGACTTAATTTTATTTTTGAATTATTTTTTAAAGATTTTCCTCAAAATCAATATCAAGAGCAACAACACAATTATTGGCCGAATTACCATCAGATAAACGATCAGGTGAATCAGTACAATCAAGAAAATGTTGATCACCAAAATTTTTATAGTTCTAATGCTCAATTAGAGGTAAGACAATTTTAATTGACAATAGTAATATGTAGTAGAGTTTAATTTTTGTGTTAATATATTGTTGTTTTTTATAGAGTGAGCTTTAAATATGTTTAATATTTTTTCATAAAAAATATAATATTAAATATTGTTAGTTGAATATATTTTTTAAATAAAGTTTAAATAAAATTTTCAATACGTATTTGTTTTTGCAGCTGTTTAAATCAAAGTAAAAAAGATACAAAAAAAATCAAATACTAATATTATCCAAAATGCTAGAACATATATACCAGGGCCAAACCGATTTCAAGTATTTAGCAGTATGTGGGTAGTCGGAAAAATCGAAACAACTGAGTACAAGTTCCGGAAGGGTGGTGGGGTTAGGTAAATATCCGTTTTGGGGGTTGTATATTGGTTTTTTACGATTTGTGGCTGAAATATGCATACTATCGAAAAAAGTTTAATATAAAAGTTGTAGATAATTAAAAAATCTAAAAACCGTTTTTTACCATTTTCCTCGATAATTTTGAGGTTATGTTGGAAAATGATAAATACAAAAGTTATAGATTTTTTAATTATCTACAACTTTTACATTAGACGTTTTTTGATAGGGTCGTCTTGATTTTTCATAATTTACCCTAAATTTTCCGACCACCCATTACTGCTAAGAATATCGGTTTGGCTCTGGTTTAACATGCATCGTCTCTTTTTAGTTTTGCCTTTTTATGTATAATTATTAATCATATTTAAATATTTGGGAAACTAAGCAATTTTTCTCTAATTTATTATATATTTTCCATAAATGAATTATACATTAGTAAATATTACTTATGAATTTTCTTAAAAATTGGTATAGATGCGTTTTTGGGGTAAAAAAAATCATCAATTTCGATATTGACAATGCGGCCAGATGCAGATGCCATTTCAACCTGGCGTTGAATATTTTATTTTATTTATAAATATTTAAGACATTTTATTGAATGGACCGTCGCAGGTTCCATACTCTGTGAACGTGAGTCTTTTTCTTATAATTTAATCAGTGATTTTTAAAAGAGGTCATGTCCATTTTTCCAAAATTTTCAGGAGAAACAAAAAACTGTTATACGTCTATGCATTCTTAGTTACGATAGCGTAGTATTTTTATGTTAAGGTAGTACTCTATACCACATTAGTCAAAATGTGTGCTCTGTGTTTGACTATTGTAGTATTTATATTTGACAACGCCGCGTAAAAGGAAAAGAGGCAGAAGTATGTTTTCAGTAACTGTTTGTGCTGTCAAATGCATATGGGTTTGACATTAGTTTATAAATAACTTAAGCACTCCGGTAGTTCATAATTAATTGTTAAGATAAATGAAACATGGAGAGGATTAAATTAAACTCTTTATTAATAACAATAACTAAGAATACTAACATAAAATGCGGTGCCTTGCTCATCATGTCTAATCGCCATTCTACTTGTACAACTCTACAACTTTTATTCAATTTTTTTCTCTAGTGGAGATTTTGTGATAACAATGAAGATGACCCCTTTTAAAACTCACCAATTCAACTATATTATGATATAATTCAAAGCATTTCTTTAAAAATGTTATAGGACAGGCTGTTTTAAAAATTAGACGTCTAATGCATAATCTGTGCCTATTAATTTTTTTTTAAATATGAATCTAAGCCTTAATTTAAACAGCTACAAATTCTTATGTTCCAAACGTCTTTTATTTGTATTAATAACTTTCACAAAATTTTATTTTACCATAACATAATCTCACAAATTCTAATGAATAATTTTCCAAATTCCAATTAATATAATTTTCAAAATTCAATATAATCATTTAAAATTTCACATATAAATTATCTACAATATAATTGTGAGTACATTTATCTTTATTTCTAATATGAGATTTTTTTAATAAAACATATCCTATTCTAATTAATTATAAACAATTTTCAGTTTTTATTTCACACCGTCCACCGCCCAATGTATCAACGACAAACCGTCTCTTACGAAATCGAGTTTCTTGTTTTTAAGAAATTTTTCTACTTCCTTGATATTTCCTTCTCTTATATCTACTATAGTCGATTCTGTGGGAGACTCTTGTGAAGCCATCCAAGAAACTTTCACCCACTGCTCTGATGCTTTTGGCATTTCCTCGAAGGTCTTACCTTCAGTTCATTCAAATTTTTGTACCCTTAGCAAATTGCTAGTTCAGCTGAATTAACCATATTTAATATGAAATAAAAACTGAAAATTGTTTATAATTAATTAGAAATAAAGGTAAATGTACTTTTAAATGATTATATTGAATTTTGAAAATTATATTGTAATTTGGAAAATTATTCATTAGAATTTGTGAAAGGAAGGTTCTGAACTCGTAATTTTTTTACCATCTTCGACGTATATACAAATTTATCCTCGCGTGCACAGTTTATGATCTAATTTGCTTATTTTTGACGCTTCCTTCTCGGACGCAGCCGATAGAGGTAGACAAAGACGTACCCGAAGTAAGTACACCGCTCTCTATGCAAGTGGCCACTTCTTTACGTAAAAGATTAACTACTAACAACTTCAATCCGATGATTTTGTCTCCCGACGACACCATTGAAATGCGCAAACTCAAAAAAGAGCGCAAAAGTTCGCGCAACTCGAAACAGAGCAGCGTCGAGTCGGTCGGTTATACTAGAAGTTGTTCCTCGCGCGAAAGTAGCGACTTAGAAGTAGAAAGTTATATAGGTAGACGTAGACAAAAAAACGTTTCGTACAAGGACGAGGAAAAATCCCAATTGATCTGTTACAAAGATAACAATAAAGTTATAACCATCAAAAATGATTCTAGACATACCAGGTATAACACTTTCGACATGAAATGCGTTGATAGAGCGGGGAAATTAGTTAAATATAAATCGCTAGATATACCAGATACTAAAACGGTTGTTAAATATTTAGAACCGAAAAGCAAAGTTTCCATATCCGCAGAAGACTTTACGTCGGATTATAAAGTCACCAAATTCGATAAGAAAAGACACAAACACGATATAATAACCGATACAGTAGACGCTTGGGCTAAAAAGGGAGGGAGGTACGTGTTTTCGAATATAAAAAATTCCCTTTTTAAAACGAGCACCGACAAAGAAAAGGAAAAAGAAGTGTTATTCAAACCGTTAGTTTTCGGTGGTACTTATCCGATTGATTTCCCTACTTTTGAAAATAAAACTAATGCAAATGAGTTAGAATTGAGAATCAATAAGAGTAAAAAAATTAGAAGTTGTCAAACGCCACAAATGAGGGAGTACGGACCTGCTAGGACGTTTGATATAGATCAACCTATTTAAGCTTTTTTAGATGACGTACGCAACACTCTATACAAAATGTTTCTCATCAGAATTAATTTTACAATTCTAATTGAAGTATAAAAAAAATCTATCTACTTTTTTGTATTTTATTACAAACAATTTTAGCTTAAAATCATCAAAATTCCTTAAGAATGGGTCAGATTTTAATTAAACTTTTTGTAAATCCAAATTAAACCTAATTTACTATCAGAAAATAATACTCAGGGGTTTTAGAATAATTTATTAAAATCAAATGTACAAATCCGAGTTCAAACGTTCTTAAAATCTGAACAATTTAATTTAATTTAAAGTCAAATGTTTTTTTCGAATTATTTGAATATTTTTTAAATTATCTTTAGATACCGATTAAATATTGGTGTAATGCTAGTTTTTTAACACTATTTTTTACATTTGTAAATTTATATCAATTTAAGTTTTGTTGAAAAATAACTAACAAAAAATTTAACTAAAAATACTTTTTTTTAAATATTATTTAAATGTATACAAAAAAATGTATTTTTAATTTTCCAAATTTTGTGAAAAAAACATTATGGAAAAAATATCAGTTTACTTATATAATTATAAAAAACGTTTTCCAGTTAAAAATAATTTTGTTGGGTTCCATTTTGTATGAAAAACTTAGGAAATAAATGCTTTTATAGGAAATCTAAGTTTTTAAGGTGGGAGGGTTTTTTAACAAAAAAAAATATCTATAAGAAATCTTTAAACTGCACTACGTAACTAAATGTGATATTTTTGGTGGTTATCCAATCTATACATATATATCTTTTTTGTTTAAGTATTACATTTACCCTTAAATATTTTTGTTTAAATTAAATTTTAACCCCTTAACGTGTGCGCTCGTGATAATTCGAAATATATTATACAAAAGAAAATAAATACTGTTATTATTTTTCTGTTGAAAAAGTGTAAATAAATATTTTTACCGACAAAAATATGTTTTTTTTTTTTCGAAACAGCAATTCGAAAAGAAAAATAAGAAAAGTTGATATACGTGCAAGATTGCATATTTGCGTAAACCAAATTTTAATTTTTTTGATTTTTTTTGTATATTCTAGGTCCATATTCTAAAAAACTCACTTTTTCCCTCAAAAATGGCCCAAACATTTTTTTTTTGGGAATTTTGATACGTAAACCAAATTTTAATTTTTTAAAATTTTTTTTTGTAGATTCTAGGCCCATCTATATCCTAAAAAGCTCACTTTTTCCTTCAAAAATGGCCCAAACATTTTTTTTTTCGGTAATTTTGGCATTGCCAATCCTTTTTTAGACAAAATTCATTCTGTGTAAACCAAATTTTTATTTTTTTGAATTTTTTTTTTGTAGATTCTACGTCCATTTATATCCTAAAAAAACTCACTTTTTCCCTCAACAATGGCCCAAACATTTTTTTTCGGTAATTTTGGTATTGTCCCCCCCCAATCTCTGGGCTGGAGCCGCCCTTGGCTTTTTTCTGCAATGCGGATCAAAATCACAAAATTAGAATAAAAATTTTGATTAATTTTGTATTTTTTTTGTCAAATCAAGGTTCTAAAATATGTTTTTTCAATCATGTGTGCGTTAAGGGGTTAATTTTAAAAAGTATACATTCTTTAAACAAATTTTGCGAGATTTATTCTAAAACGTTATATAATACCTCTTTTCTACCATTCAAAAATTGTGATTATAACTTTATTTTTCGGTCACTCACATGCCGTACTTTAGAACAAATATCAGGCTACCCTCTCAAAATTTTATTCTTTATACAAGGTGATTAATTCGTATATTGGGTGTTTAACAAATAATACTTCTTAAATATGAAAAAATAAAATAATGTGTTAGTAAAAAAAATACTGAATTATTTACTTATACCTACAGATTTTCACTTTTATTTTAGAAAATTGAATCAAATTATTTTTACACAAACACCTACACATTTACAATGATTCACCTTGTATACATTATATAGCTTTAAACGTGATAATTTTGTTTCTATAAACAAAACGCCTAATTGTTGATGTTACTGTTAAATGTTGACACACGTGTGATGGAATTAAGAGGTTCAGTTTTTAGCGTTTTTATTTTTTGACATTTAAATCGATAGATACAAATCGTAGAAAAAATATCCGTTTTCTATTAATAAAAATTATTTGATTTTGAATGAATGAGTGACTATTTACACCCACTTCAAATTTTTTTCATTTTTCATAAATCAACAAACATACAATTGAACATGATATGAATGATTTTACAATTCCAAACTCGTTGAAACCTTTCAAAAGCTGCTATTCTTGGTTCTATGTCGGGGAATTACTGGCGATATAAATCTTTCTTGTAAACCAAACTTTTTTTAGGACAAAACTCATATCAATTAATTAAGCTACAGAAGAATGTAGAAACTTATAGAAACAGCAAGAACATTATTTCAGACTACATCATTTGATATCAAAGCTACAGGGTGTTAATGTTACGAAATTAATACAAAATTGCTCATAGCTCTCGATACGCTGTATGATAATGTAAAAATATTAATTATGAAATAATAATACAAAACTCGATTCAAAGTTCGAATTTCGTGGTACTTATTTCTATCACATGACAAAAAATAATGCTAGAAAAAACTGAACCATTTATACAATAAAAATGCATATAAAACTACATGTCGTGTATTATAGATTATATAGTGTAGTTATACTGTTATGGGAATTATGGAATCGTGGGGAAGAATCCTTTATTTTTTTGTCAATTTACAGGCTTGTAACTTATGTTCAATAAAAGTGTGGTAAACCATACTGCAGTGTTTAAATAAAACCTTTTCAAAACATTTTAAAAGTAAGAAATTTCAGAATTTTCAAATTTCTTAAATTTTTGTGGATAGTAAATCAAATCCAGCTTTCTTGGAGTTCTATATTTCTAATTTTTCATATGTGCACAACTTTCTAGTTCTGGCACTAACATGTTGTTGCTTTGAATATATTTCCACTATAAAAAAATTAGATTGGTAAAATACCGGACCACAACAAAATAGCTTTATGGGTTTCCCATAAGAGGCTAAAATTTACAATATTTTTTTTAAATATATATAAAAGTGGTTTTATTATCCAGAAACAAGAACATTTAAAGTTTACAGTATTATAAATTATAATACAAAGCATAAAAATAAATCTAATAATGATTCTGTGATTAATCTCTAGACAAACTTTACATTTAATAATTATTTATAACACAAACCGATAACAATTTTTTTAAGGAAATAAAAGACTTATTCAGGTCATTTTATCTGGGATTATAAAAGGGTCGCCTATTGTTATATGCCAGGAGTAGCAATAATAAATTAAATTAAATATTAGTATTACTCTGTGGTAAAAGCATTAAAGCTTGCGAATTATACCATTTTACTATCTAAAATAAACTGCTGGTTCTAATTCGTATTCTACCAATCTACCTGCACGGTTATATAATATAGTAAATTGTCGCTCTGTACTGTTTCTCAGGATACTTCTCAGCCTCAGACATCATCTCTACCCAATCAGCCTAATTCATACGACGGCGAAAACCATCCCGGGAAGAAAGAAGAAGCGCCTAGCAATGCTGTTAAACCCAAGGCTTCCGCTGAACCTGAAAAAACTCAAAGCACTGGATGGTTTGGTGGAATCTTTAGTAAACTGGCATTGAAACCCAAAAACCAGATGAAGTTACCAGATGACAAGAATCCAAAGGTAAATTTATTATTAATTTTTTTTTCAATACTGTAATAATAATAATAATAATATTTATTTATTTCGAAAATCACATATACATAAAAGGATTACATATACATTTAGAGTGAAATATCGTCATACAGAAAAGAAATGTTTACTTTTAGAAAATCTTACAATTTTTTTTACAAACTTTTATAAATTTTTAGACATCTGACGGATTTTACAAATTTTTATAAATCTTACAGATTTTTGCAAATTTTACACACATTTGAAATGATTACATTCATCTGATATATCTGACATAGCATAACAGTACTAATTTTTGCAGATTGTATGGGATGAAGCTAAAAAACGTTGGTCAAATTTAGACAACGATACAGACGATCCGACAAATGAATTTAAACCACCTCCAAAGTTATCAGATTTAATGCCCAAACTGGCTCAATCCCAACCACAAGATCAGTCTCATTCTACCCCCAATTCCAACAATTCCTTACCCGCTTTTGACCCGAACAGGACGTTAACTTCTAACGGCGGTATGCCAACAGGAAATCCTGCAGCAACTGCAGTAGATGATTCTGGAAACGGTACTTTGAGACCAGCACCAGCTGGAAATATGTTTAAATTACAGAAAGGCAGAAGTAAGTGTAATAATAATAATAATAATAATCTATTATTACGAAACGGGAAAGTTTTGGGCGAGTAACTTGACAGCTTTATGGGCTGGCGCCTTCGATAATTGAAAGGGACGAAAAAGGGTATCAGTCGCATGAGAGCAGTTTTCTACAGGACAATACTGAGAAATTGAATGGCAAACTTATTGAGTACGGTGGTGCGGCCGACTGGTGCTTTTGCTCGGGCCACGTTTTATAGCATCTTGCTAAAATAACGCGAGTTATATACCTACCAGTTGATAGTAGTTAATAATAGGGCGATCAAATGAGGAGGACATTAATTGAATTGTTTATCCGCAATCAATTTCTGAGAATGGATTTCTGGAAGTCTAGAATAATTAATTATGTAATAATAGCAATTTTTCTTCCCGGAATGGTATAATTAATTGAATTGTTTATCAGCAATTGAAAATTGAAGTCAATTTCTGGAAGTCGAGAATTAATTAGTCATTTTTTTTTTTACTTCAGTGTCAACGGCATCGACTACTCTGGTCATTAGCCTCGTGTTCTGTGTAGACTTTGTTACTGTTTCCTAGCGCCACTTTAGGAACAGCACTGTTAATTAGAACCCAACAGTGAATGGTCGAGTGGGGAATCACACCTGGTATATGAAAATCAATCTCTAAATTTTTAATTAATTAAAAATCAGAAAATAATTTCTGCCGTCGGTGGGATTCGAACCCACAACCCTTGGGTTACGAGTCCAGTGCTCTACCACTGAGCCACCCACTCCCTTAATTAGTCATTATTATATAGAATCATATATTGTGTGATATAAAAATATACCATAGCTGTTAGTAGAGCATATAATAGAACAATGTAATCATCTGTTCTCTCTAAACCATTCCGGGAATAAAAATTGCTATTATTGCCTAATTAATTATTCTCGACTTCCAGAAATCCATTCTCAAAAATTGATTGGGGATAAACAATTCAATTAATCAAGCTTAAACTTGTCCTCCTCATTTGATTGCCCTATTATCAACTACTGTTGATATTTGTTCAATATTTTGTAAATGTTCTATTTTTTTAGACTTAAAAAATTCTTACATCGACGTTTTTAATCCTGGTGCTAAAACCGCAAACTCAGGACCTTCTTCTTTGCCTGCACTGTCGCAGATGCCTTCTAGCGGGCCACAAATGAATTTCTTCATTCCTCAACCAATTGCAGATCCTAACGCTCCTGTAGACTTCCTTACTCCTGGTGGGGTGCCGTATATGGGAGATCAGCAGGTAAAGTAATATTTTAAAATTAAATATATAAAATTATAAAAAAGTAGATATTTAAAAAAATATTAACAAATCATTTTTTTGTACTTTGTAATTTTTTTATTAAAATTTTTATACTTTTTTGTCAAGACTTTTTGACTGAAGAACTAAAAATCATATACAATTCTATTGCATGCTTTTACTAAATATAAATATTGGCAAAAATTAGTTGAGAGCATAAAACTTTGAAATGTAATTTTTTTATTGTTCACAAATTTTATTGTATGTTCAGAAGAGGAAAACTAACGATTCCTAAGGAAAAAGTAAGCGAGTAATTTTTTTAGTGGTGTTGCATGGTTGTTTGTAGATGTAATTTAATCACGCTTTGTTTTCGTCATTTTAATAATTTTTTTATCATTCGAAAATGTATCATCATCATCATCATCAAACATCATTTTGCACGATATTTGTTTTAAATTTTTATAAATCTGTACCTGAATGAGTTGATATATATTTTTATTTAATGTTTTTTTAGAATTTAATCATATGGTTTATTTTCGTCATTTTACTCATTTATTTTTTATCACTCAAAAATTTCACATTGCACGATATTTCTATTAAATTTTCCTAAATCTGTACGAGGGCAAATTGATAAATTTTCTACTTACATAATATTGAAAACGTTTTAACTCTTTACAAATACATAAGCCTTAAAACAAAATTAACTTGTTCACCAAGCATTTGCTCCACATTTGATGAAAACTTTCTTGAAATTTGAAGTTGCTAAATCTGACAATGACAATGCGAATGAAATCAATCTGAAACTTATAAGAAGGTGCATTGCTCCACAAAAGACAACAGAAAATTAGAAATTGAAGGAAAAGTACCAAGTCTAACTATATATCAATACGACCTCGTGCATTTTATGAAAATGGATTTTGTGATTAATTATAGAATTATTTATTTTAACCCCTTAACGGTGCACAATCGAGATAATTCGCTGTAATCGAGAATTGTAATACTAGCAATGTTGGGCTATGTGCTGCACTTTGCTTTGAAATATATCACACAAAAGAAAATTGAATAATTTTTAAAAAATAAATATTATTTCTATTGAAAAAGTATAAATAAATATTTTTACTGATAAATATATGTTTTTTTAAACAGCAACGTTATTTAATTAATTTTGTATTTTTTTTTAATTTTTTCCAAAACAAAATTGATCTTTTTTCACCATTTTTTTTTCACGAAATGTGCGTTAAGGGGTTAAGCACAATCTGTTACAAATTTATACAACACATGTAAACATACTAACCATAACCAAAATGTAACATTAATGAAAAAGGGTGTCTAGAACGCTTTCAAATTTTATGTACAAAGAATAATCCTTTTAATTAAATAACTAAAAATTTATTTAATAACAAGTAAAATTCAGAATTATTATATTAGTAAAAAAGCTGACTGTCACTTTAAAATCAAACTACTATCCCATATTTCACTAATATTTGTACAAGTAACGTTAAAAAAAAATCTAACATTCTAAAACTCTTCTAAGCAATATTCTATTTCCAAAATATTATTTACAAAGAACTAATAATTTTACATGTATTTGTATGTATATAATTCTCATCCCATCATTTCAGCAATTGGTATGAAACTTTTTTGATTAATTTACAATCAGATAAAAAATATTCGGTCATTTGCAGATAATGGATATTTAGTATCTCAACATCATTAATGAATAACAAAAAGAAAATAGGGCCGAAGTATGAGCCTTGAGGTTTATCTGCATTTTTTTTTATCTCTTTAGTATATCTCCATTATATTTCACGTATTTAGGAATTGTTTAAATTTGTAGCTTTAATCCATTAGTGTTGAATATGGATTACATTTAAATTCATACAACAAACTGTTTTTCCTATTAATTATTATTATATATAAGGGATACGAAGAAGAAAGTGATATCTTGGCCGGAATCGGCCCCAATGCAAGTTGAGAAGTCGTTGCTTTGAAAATTTGTCAAAACTCACTTCTAAGCTTCATTTGTCAGTTTTACTGACAGATGGTGGTACATTTGCGAATAATATTACTACTTGTCAATGTCAAATAATAGAAAGTATGTCAGTACATTTAAAACAATGTTGACGTTGCGTAAGTAAATTTTTCATAAATAAGAGTGTTCTAGATAGTTCTTTGTTTATTTATATGTATATTTCGGTGTTTGTTTAATTAACTATTTTGTGGTTATGGATAGATATCTAGATGGAGTTCGAGTAGTTCTTTATCAAAGGAAGTGCAATTCTATATGCAAGCAAAATCAAAACCAAAACTTCATCCACGTTAAACCATATTGCTTAAGTCACAGCTTGCGCGAATTCATACAACATGTTTGTGGTATGTAAATTTTAAGTCATTAGATTTTTTGTGTAATAAAAGTCTACAGAGACAGAACCATGAGAAAAGGAATTTACCCATTAAAGAAATTTTTTATTGCTACAATTAAATATAATTTTCGACAATTTCTCATCTCTTGTGGACTTTTGACATACAATAACACAGTAACATGTCTTGTAACAAAGTTATGCCATAACTTGGTCATTTAAAAAAATTACCTTGATACTATGTCAGGCACCTTTCTAGCACAAGAAATATTAAGGTGTTATTCAGCGTGTAGGTAGAAACATATCAAAAATGTCAAGCATCAAATTTACGTAAATTATTATTAATATGTATTTTAAATTTTAGAATAATAATGTTTCTACTTGTTAGAATTTGTGAGTAAACTGCAAATATACCAGACCACAGTTTAGCAATATACAGATATGAAGCTCCGCCCATTTCCTTTGATATTTCGATTACCGGTTTCTGTGTCCTTGAACCTTTTAATTGGAGTGGTACAGGGTACAGTGTTGCCCTTTCGTGTAACGTATAAATTTGATTCATCAATGGGGATGATTACGGGAAACTCATTCGACAGAGAGCGCTGAGTGTTTATCACATTGGTCATTAGCTTAGTTCCCACCGTTATTTACCAATGTGGAAAAATTCTAGTACCGGTGCAAAGCCCCAATATTGATGTCATATTTTTTTTAAACTAAGTTTCGTGCGGTATAATCAAACAACAAAGTTATGAATTTTTTCTTTCTTCTGATAACAGGACCTTTAGGAAACTTATAAACTCCCATTTCTTTGCACCCAAAAGAAGCCCAACGACACCTTTCTCTGAATAAAAACGAAAAATCAGAAATTATCCCATATAAGTAATGTACCGTTTGATGACAAACACTTGGCGCCCTCTACATAGAACGAATTGACAGTTTGCTTCCCCATTGCCATTAGAGTCAGAAATAAGAAATATATTTATAAAATATCGTGTTTTTGCTGTCATAATGTTCTGAAAGATAATATTTTTGGCATAAATAAACATTAGAAACTTAAAATCAAAGTAAACTGTTAATACAATGATTTTACGAACTGGCAAATGCACTAGTATGCAAGTCATAACCGAAGAAAGAAGAAAAAGAATATTGTGTTTTTGCTCAAGGATGATAAACTAGAGAGAAGGATGGGCCACTTCCATAAGAAGCAATGTAAGTGTATTTTATGACGTCACGAAATACTTCTTATTTATGCCGGGTGCTAATTGTGTTGTTTCTGACTGTAATGCAGAGTACTCTGTTTATAAGAAGGGCAGGAGATGTGTCATTTCACATTAACTACAAAAAATAGTTCATATAGTAACTACAAATACACCACAAGTCAATTTTTGTTTCGTTTACATTTTTACGTATGTTTGATGTTATGTACAGTATTTCATGACGTCATTTACGGTCTGACAGATTGAGTTAAGTGGCCAATCATCCTTCTAGTTTATCATCATCGGTTTTTGCTGTCATAGTGTTCTGAATTGACCATATTTCAACTGAAAAAGATGAGGCATTTGTCGTTGCTTTCAATTTAATGTCACCCATCAATTGTTAATGTCAATTCTTTGATATATATGAATATTGTTTCATTACTTTTATTGTATATTTATTGATTTTATTGATCCAGAAAAGTCGTGATGCCTCCCAAATGATCCCTAAGACATCCAGGGCCAAAGTGTTCTGTGTCCCATTGCAGAAAATTTGAAATACTTCAAATATTTAAATATATATAAAAAAATTGACATTAACCATTGACAGGTGACATTAAATTGACAGCAAGTGGTGCCAACGGCATAACGACAAATGACTCATCCTTTTCAGGTGAAATATGGTCCGAATAAATATTCAATCTGACACATAGACTGCTGACGCCTTCAAAGTGGGTTTTAAATTGGTGTCTAATTTCGTTTGTCTTGTCTGACCTTCCTATCTGTAACTATCTAATCTGTGACTAGACTATGAACTGTTTGGCATATTCAGCATGTTTTTACTATTAGTCAAAAAGCTTCATTATATATGTATTGTCCTTTTTAATATATGTAACACTTTCGCATTTTTGTTAATATAAATTTAGGATGAATTTGTAATAATCTGCTTAAAATAAAAAAAATTAATACCTTTTTCTTTTTCAGCAACAGTAATAAATTGGACTGCACTGAATTGCAAAAGGCGACTCGGTTAAGTGGTGATGTTTTATTGGTGTAATTTTTAAATTGATCCTGTGATCACTAGGAATTTTTAATACAAATTTGAATTATATATATATATAAAGAGACAATATAAATATTATACAGTGTATTTATAGGAGTTAAGGGAATAAAGAAATTAAGTCAGAAAGTTTTTTTTTAATTGCTAATTATTAAACATATACCTAGGTACAGCAAAAGTTTTAAATTTATTATTTCTTTTTACCATTTACACATTGCACTTGTTTTTGTGAAAAAATTATTGCCAATGAAAAATAAATTGGAAGAAACAAAAATTTTGACGAAAAATAAAATTTTTACAAAAAAAATAAAATCAGTGTGAAATGAATTTAAAAAAAATAGTGAAAAAGGTTCTGGAATAAAAAAAATTGATGAAAATTCCAACAAAAATAATTAAGAAATATTTTTCTAATAAAATTTTGTAAAAAATTAGTTCGAATTTGTGTCAGCAAACCTGGCTGCCGTCTTCACTTGCAAACTGACTGATTAACTGTAGTGTGCAAGACTACATTAAAAAAAAGAAGTGGTTTCATGCCGTTAAGTTGGCAATAAAATTTTATATAGTGTCAACTGTCAAGCAGATCATTTTCCATTTTAGTTATGTCAGAAAGGAAATATTTTTTGTTTTTTGAGTAACAAAAGGTTTCAGGTTATACGAGTACGAAACAAGTGTGTGTTAGGAAATGTCCGAGGCGGCATCTAAAAAAATTGATGACCTACTGCATCGCATCAAAAACGAAAGGAGTCCCCCAAATCCACCTATGAACCGCTCTGGTAATGGGGGCCTACCCCCTGGTCGAAGAGCCTTACCGCGTAAGTAACTTTAAAATATTTAGAATGTAAGTTTACATTAGCATTAAGTAGAGAGGCCCTTAATAAAAATAAAGGTTTGTCTGTGTAGTTTTTATGAGATTGTCTTCATAAATAATTTGGTGAACATTTAAGTTTAGAAGATTTGTTTCTAGCAATTCTCTCTTTAGCAATTTTAATAATTTTAGTATTAATTAAAAAAGGTGGCATTTCAGGAAATTGAGAATGGTTATTTGTTTAATTTTTTTAATTTGACAATAACATTAGATCTTTTGAAAACAAAGTAAAAGTGTATAACATTATGAATAAAAGTAAAACATAATCAGCGCTAAAAATAAATGTAATGAGGAATACTATTGAAACTTGTAAAGAAATATCCTAACTCAATGTAAATGTGTTCACTAATTTGTTGTGATCTCAATAATACATTCATAAAAACATGTTCTACTACTAAAAAAAGTTAAAGTTATGTTAGTTACTTAAAAAAGTTGTATATTTTCTTTAATTATTAATTAAATAACAGAATTTTTATGAGACATGTGGAGTATTGATTTACCTTGGAATTTTTTTTTTGTTATATGTATATAATGAATCTTTCTAGTGAGTCTCAATAACACAGGAAGCCCTGTAATGGCCAGACCTCGGAACTTATCATTCATTCCTAGACAAAATGATAACTTAGAAACTGAAAAGAAATTAAAAGAGATTATGCAAATCAGTGGTGATTTAACAATAGATGGGGTCCTTTATAAAACTGAAATCAAAGACATGGAACATATTGAAGAACTTGGTAATGGTACATGTGGACATGTAGTTAAAATGAGACATAAACCTAGTGGAAGTATTATAGCTGTTAAGGTAAAAAATGAAGCTCAATACTTATGACTATTAAAAATTGAAGAATTCACGCTTGAATTTCATTTTAGCAAATGAGGCGCTCAGGAAACAGTGATGAGAACAAACGAATTATTATGGACATAGAAGTAGTTTTGAAATCACATGACTGTAAATATATAGTACAATGTTTAGGATGTTTCATAACCGATTCAGAAGTATGGATCTGTATGGAATTAATGGACACATGTTTTGACAAATTACTAAAGAGATTCAAGCAATCAATTCCCGAAGAGGTTTTGGGAAAAGTCACAGTCGCAGTAAGTTAATAAAAAATATCTGGATTCTCACGATAAAAAGTTAATTATTTTTGATTTTGCCAATTTTAGACAGTAGAAGCTTTATCTTACCTGAAAGATAAACACGATGTCATGCATAGAGATGTTAAACCATCAAATATCCTACTAGATACAAGGGGAAATGTTAAACTGTGCGATTTTGGAATAAGTGGAAGACTTGTGGATTCTATGGCAAAAACAAGAAGTGCTGGCTGTGCAGCATACATGGCTGTAAGTATTTTTTATTTAATTATATAATACAATCGTTCTTTTTAATCCATTGTGTAAAATATTGTCTTATGGCTCAATGCATAAAACAAAGAACAACAAATGCAAATAAATAAAATAATATACCAGCATTTCAATATCCTCACATACTCTAAGAGATCAGATTGCATTTGCAGTTCCTAGATTAGTTTAGTTTAGCTTATTTAGTTTACCTTGGGTGAAGGTATAATATAATATAATTCAATTCCAATATTCAAAAATAATTATCTGAGTAATATTAAGCTGTTCTGCAATCTCTTGTTTTATTTTCTACTTTTAATTGAAATTTAATGCTTTTTAAGGAACAGTTACTGAAGTTTTATACTACATATTAACTGGATGGTGTTTGTGATGACAGAAATAATGGGTGGCAGTCAATGTGTTAACAAATAAAAAATATAGTTTTAGCTTTTCAAATTTTTGTTACTTCCACATTTATAAATTACTAAGATTTAAAATTTAAAAATCACATAACAATCATTTTTAATTAATTTTAATAAATTTACTCGTAAATAATTTACTTCACAGTAATGAAATAAACACCATTGGAATGCCAATATGATTTTTTTATCTTTAATAAACATGGGGAAGGTTTAATCAATTCCACGAAGCAGATAAGAGTATTGTGAGATTAAAAAAATAAATTTCAGTAATAAATAAAATAAATACCTTACCAAAAAAGGTATTTTTTCATTTTTAGCATTTTAAATACTCGAATTATAATTTACCCTAAATTTTCTGAAAACAAATAACTTAGTTCTCAATTTTCATTAAAAATAATTATTCCAAAACAAGTAAAAATTCTATAACAAAACTTTCACGAAACATAAGAGTAAGATTGTAGTCTATTTTTATATATGTATAAACAATTAAAACTTAGTAAAAGTTTAAAATTATTAAGAAAATGTACTTTTTACATAAAACTGTTATTTAATAATTAAATTTTGGCCTTCACAGGTCATTTGAACCTGCTCTTATATATTTATTGCTCCTACTGTATATATTTTTGGTTTATACTTATATTCGTGCAATTAGCCTGAACGTATTGAACCTCCGGATCCTGAAAATCCAGATTATGACGTTCGGGCTGATGTCTGGTCACTTGGAATCACTCTGGTGGAAATGGCGACGGGAGTATTTCCCTATCAAGACTGCAAGACTGACTTTGAGGTGCTCACCAAGGTGATAGGGCAGGAACCTCCGAGCCTACCGACTGATAAAGAGTTCACGCCCGAATTTAGGGACTTTGTATCGCTTTGGTAAGTACATATAAAAAAAGAGTATTAAAAAAAATGCGACGAAAATAATTTTGCTGAAGAAAATTAACTGAAAATGGAAAAAAAATTGAAGATAGTAGAATGGCATTATGACTTTAACAAAAACAATTTTTTGTGGCCATAGAAATTTCTATGAATAATGAAACGTTGATTAAAGTTAAAATATATGAAAATATACGTTTTGAAAATCTTTCAAAATTCTTTTCAGCTTAATTAAAGATCCTACACACAGGCCGAAATACACGCTCTTGAAGGGCCAAGAGTTTATCAAGAGGTACGAAGCTGTAAACAACGTGAATGTAGGCGAGTGGTATGTAAAACTGATCAAACGTTCAGAAGAAATGACAAACCGGGCGGCGCCTAGGTACGTTGCATGGTTAGTTTCCCAGTTGTTTTACTTTACTACTTCATTTACTTACTACCTCATGTTACTCACACACACGAAAGTATTATTTATTTGAATTTTTGGAGCTGACCAAGTTATTTAAAAAAATATTGTAAATAATTAAACTAAAAAATTAGTTTAATACAATCTTTAAACATTCTATGGGGTATTCACTCACTTTGCGCCCATTTTGGATTAAATAGTAACACTATCGGATACATTTCTATAACTGGCTTACTTAAAGCACCTCACATAAACTTTTATTACAAGCTCAAAATAATTATTTCGCTATGAATGCGCCTTATACATAAAATAAGCATTTAAAACTTGTTTGAGCTGCTTTTTTCGAGATTGTTAGCGATGGCACATAAACGTAGAACAGTAGGTAATTGGGTGGTAAAATATTTTATGCCTAGTTTATAAATTAATTTTACCTTTGAGAGAATGAAATGGAAAATTCTGTAATAGCCGAGTTGACAGAGAAGGATATTGACCAAAAACTCGCACAAAATGTGATATCAATGAAACTTGGCATTTAAGTACTTGAAAGGGTGTAGAAAACGATAAAAAAATATCACATTATGTGCTAGGTCAAACTCTCTGACAACTCGGCTGCTCCAAACACAGTATGTGTAAAAAATAAAATTGTGAAAAAAACGTGTTTTAGTTTTTTTATTTGGCCTCTGTAGGCTATTTAACGAATTCTTTTGATATTAATGGATTAATGCTTCTTTAATGCGTCTTTAAAGATTACGTAATTTTAATTAAACACAGTAAGTATATCCAAAGATATAAAAACACGATTTTCTGAGCAAATGTTGGATACTGTGTTTTGTAATGTAGCAGCCGAACTGGGTTATAACTCTAGATGATGTGAATGGAGTGAATACCCTATAACAATTATAAAGTTTCAAAACTTAAATTGTGTCAACAAAACAAAAACACGAATTTTTTAATACCGCTTAAAATCACTAAGAGAATGGAGTAGTTTTCCCTTGATTTATGTTTTTTTAGACAGAAGATCACTGCATCCTGTAGGTTTGTATGTTTTTGTTTTTTATTATTTTTGTTTTATACATTGAATTTAGAGATCTCTTTTAAATCATGCTTGTTTATATTAGGTTCTCATAAAAAAATTATAAATTTAAAAGTTTGATAAACAGAGTTGTCTGTGACAATGTTTTTCAGTTTGTAACCTCAATTGTTGAAAATAACAGATGGGAACAAGTTACGATTGCGCCCCCTGCTTTGAGCTTTTACTCGTTTTCTGTCTATAAATAAAATAACTTTAATAAGATCTAACTCTGTTATATATGAGAGTGTTTGTTCAAATTTACAGATGATTATGTAAAAAGATCTCTGATTTGGTTTTTAAAACAAGCATGTATTAATTCTACCAATGGTTTATCATTATACAGCGCATTGATTGATAAAGTATGGAATTTTCAATTACTTCAGTTGCTGATTAACTTTTGCAAAAAGCTTGAAACAGGTCCATTTTTTTTCCAAATGCGCATTTTTTGGCAAACTTCCAAAATCGTACCTGTCAAACTAATAAGTTCGCCTCCAATCATGTATATTTTTAAATATTTTTGATCTACAGGGCGGTGAAAAATATTAAACTAATGAATAAATCAAATTTATTAAAATATATTTTTAGATTGTTATTGTTTGGGAACAGATAATTTTTATTTCTTGAATACAAATAATTAATAGAAAGAATTGAAATTCTTATTATGCTGGGATGTGGAGATAATAAAAGAACTCAAATAGAACAATAAGTACTTACCCAAGGTACTAAAATTTTTGCAAATAAAAATTGACCTGTCTTTCAGAATTTTTGCAAAAGTCAATCCACAACTGAAGTAATCGACTATTCCATACTTTATCAACGCACTATATAGGTGATGTGTTTTTTTTTAAATCTTGATAAATCATTAGTCGAGTTTACTTATTTTCACAGTTATTAATATTATTAATATTTTAAAATTCTAACAGTAACGAATGCATTTTACTTTATTTTTTGCACAGTGTTTTAAATTCGTTTTATTGTGAAATTAAAATAGAAAGTGTTTTGTTTTTATCTGTTGCATGGTATTTTCGTTTGTTCTATTGTAATTTTTATATTTAAATATATTCTGAATGCATACAAAAATAAATTAATAGTTTAATGAAAAAGAATAGATCAAATTTTAATCAATAATTTTTTTAAGTTAATTCGAGCGCTCTAAGGCCAAACTGTGGACACTCGAGATCATTCGAGCGGGAATTAAAAATGAATAATAGAAATCAGAAGGGCCGACTGGATATTTCATTCAAAATCAAGAGAAATTACCTAAAATTATCCAGTTTTATAATGTATAATGAACTAAAATTATTAAAGATTTTTATTTCTAATGAAAAGCTACTCATTTTTAGCAGGAAAACAAAAAATTTCTATTTCGTGCATATTTTTAATAAATTTCTTTCTTTCCTGCTATTAAGTTACATGCACACAGGTCCAAATACTTCAACTAATTTTTTATGAAAATATTTTTTTTGTTTTGGTAGCCAATTTTTTTTATATTACAAAAATAATCATTAAAATAACACAGGCCTACAAGAAAATAATGAAAGTCATTAGCTGGCGATCTGAACCATAATTTCTTATGTATTTCGATATTCTAAAACTGAATCCGTAAAAAAAAAATTCCACGCGCTAGTACGAACGTATTTTCAGACCAGGATGGAAGTTTTTTGGTACAGGATGTGACATCTTCCAGCTTAGAGACATAACACTGGCCATATGCTGTTTTAGAATGTCGAAATACATAAGAAATCAAAGTTCAGATCGCCAGCTCATGACTTTTATTTTTTCTTGTAGGCCTGTGTAATACTCGATACTTAATGAAATATGCTATAAACAAAAAGGAGCATTTCACTAGAAAAATATCCAGAAAACGAAATTTTCAGTATAGCGGTAATTGTCGTTTATTCATCCAAAAAAATTCATTTCTTTTTTAAATGTTCGCTAAAATAGGGGTTTTTATTTAATCCGATTCCATTATTTTCTTTTACAGACAAAATTCAACCGCGAATACTATCCGTCAGTTTTTCACTTCTCGCCAAACGCTTCAACCACAACAGCCTCCACCTACAGCCTCTTCTCAAACCCTAACAAACGGCAAAGTGCCTTCAAAAACTCCGGAAGCTTTGTCACCCCCACCGACGCCCAAAGTATCGCATGTGTCGCGGTTTAGTTGTTTCCAGAGGGATAATCAGTCACAAGATGCTACAAGTCATACGCCTAGAAGTTATTCGCCTTATTCAGCTTATCAAAACCATGTAGCTACCTTAAAAGAACAACTAGAGAATAAAATTGTACAGGTAAGAATTATTTACTCATTTTTTAATATAGCGACAACAAAAATCATTCAAAATCAGCGAAGGTTGTTTTTATTTATTTCTTATTTTTTTCATTGCTATTGAGTTTATACCCAAAATTTTCCAAAAAAAAAAAACTTTTTATGACCGGGTAAAAAAAAAGTCCATTACTTTAATAAAATAAATTTAAAATTGTTTTATAATTATAAAATATCAATATCACAAGAAATCATTTTTTCTAAAATAAATATTATTTTTAACTGTTAATAATCTGGATAAATAAAAAATTTACGTTACTTTGCAAAGGATCTCAAATTCCCTTAAACATAATTTTGAAGTTACACTTAATAAATCTGGAGCGTATGATAGACTACATTAAATATGTGATGTCAGTGATTCAGTCGTAAGGAAATGTACTTTGTCATTATATAAGGTAAATATGTGAAATTTTAGTTATATGATAAAATAAACAGCATACTAAGTGATTCATTTTTGCCATCTACAAGGTTGAATACAAAAAAAAATTACCGATTAAGAAATCTCAATTTGCATAAAGTAAAAATAGATCCACAAACATGTTCAAAGCGCACCAAAAATGACATGACTGAGTGACACTTTAAATTTTTATTTATTCTCGTATTAAAAATAAGGTTCTTTTTTATTTTGCTTAATTTTGAATTTGTTTTTAATTTGTAAAAATCGAGAAAAAATAAAATTCAGGTTTGTTAATGATTTTTTAGGACTCAATTAAAAATTAATAAAATCTTTACAAATGTAAAAAAAAATGCCACTCTGCTATAAAACTGGACCAATATCAAAAAATTATCTTTAAACTAATAATAATAAATAATAAATAAATACTTTATTTGTCCTTTGAGACCATTTACAATGGTATAGGATAGGTCATAGGATGGCACATATATAAAAACACTGAACACACATATGAACTATTTAGCTTCTTACAAATGTAATCAATAACTCATGATGCTATCAATTACCACACCTAAGAATTTAGTTTTATCACACAGCTGTATCTCAGTGTGACCTAGCCTGATAGTTGCATCATCTAATGTTTGTTTCTTTAGAAAAAACTGCATTGCTACTGTTTTACTGGTATTTACCATTAGAGAATTTCTCTCACACCAAGAAACAAACTGACTGGCTAATTCAGCAAATGTAACGGCATCTACCGCTAACGTGGTATCGTCAGCATAAAGAACAATATAATTAGCAACAATGTATTTAGGAAGGTCATTAATATATAATAAAAATATTAATGGACCTAAAATTGGCCCTTGAGGGACACCATGCACGCCTATGCCTATGATTTAAATATTGTGGTTTTAGTTTAAAGCATTATTTATTTATTTTTTTTATAATTTTAACAAAAATGTATTTCTGCAACTCACGTTTTTTTTATATAATTTTCACGATTTTTGCAATAATGAGAATTTTTTGTTACAGCAGCAACAGAATAATGCCAGTTCATCTTTCACCCCAGTTTCCACCAGAAGGCCTTTCGAAGCGTCCTCTACAACAACGGCAAATCCTTATCAACATCGTAGAGTCGCTAGCGAAACGAGATGGCGGTCGCCGAGCGCTTCTCCTTTACCTCTCCGAACACAATTTCAAGTGGAGGAGAGTCAGTACAACTCTGGAAATACTAGTCCTATTATTCTGCAGAGGTTCTACCATCAGCAAAAGCAACAGCAGTTGGCTAAAGAGGCAGAAGAGTCTGGTAAGTTGAGAATAAATATAATAATAATAATAATATCGTCTTTATTATTTCCATATTAATTATAATTACATTATACATACAATACAAATATGAATTTTTAAGACATAAAGGGCGAAGTTCATTTGCAGAAAATGTTCTCCCTCCACTTAACCCCTAAAAGAGAAAAATGAACGAGCAAACATAAAAACAAACAACCTATCATTTACAATTCAACATATTATTTCTGAAATTTAAATTATTCTGTTCTGTTAATTTAAAACGTTATTTTTGTTTCTCTTTTTTATTTTTTATTTTAGGCAAGAAAAGATTCGCCTCTTATATAAAACTGCAACTTAGCGGGGATCGAAGTGGTAGATCTTCTAGACACCAGAGCCCGGAGCCGCCTCCTCGTCTGAATCGGCAGCCCAGCGGTGAAAACCAAAGTCCTCTAGCCCTACGTAGAAATTTTTTAGAGAGTCATTCTTGCAATTCACCTAGTCTATCTCGAAGGTGAGTTGTTATGTATCTGATCAAATTGTTGAATACGAGTATTTTGTTACTTGTCGTTATCTTCTCAATCACTGTTGCAAACATTGTCATTTCATATTTTTCATTTTTCTACATACGTGAATAAGCGATGAGTTTTTCATGTAGCTGCAACCCGTTTTTTTTGTAAATTTTGTTCTCATGAAAATATTTTTACATCTATTGTTCATCTCTCTTCCAAATTTTGAACTACCCATTCAAGCGGTTTGGAATTGGTGGAGATATTAATGCAATTCAAGGCAAATTACTAAAAATCCAAATATCGATTTATGAGGTGATAAATTACCAATAAATTGATCTTGCATTTAATTAAAGGACCCCGCACTTTTATTATGTAAACTGAATATTTGGTATGTTGTTGTACTCGACCTAGTAGCTAGAAGTGTCAATGGGCCCAACCCAATCCTATGGCTCGTTGATGTAAAAAATTGTCCAGTTTTCGGATTTATTTTGTTTTTTTTAAGTTAGATTGGATTTCTGTTGCATACAGACGTTTACTACATATTCTAGTAATAAATTAGTGGATACGTATGATTAAAAATATTTATATTTACAAGGTGATTCACAAAAATGAATGACGGTAGTTTTTTGCAAATGCACTTTTTCTACTGTGACGTCAGGGAAGCATATTTTTGAAAGGTTCTCCTCGATATAGTATTTTGACGAGAAAATATTGCACAGTACACATTTCTTATACAGGGTGTTTCATAGAGACAACCACTAGACAAAATTATTTTTTTAGCATTAATTCAAAACCCTGTATTTACGGATTGATTTTTGGGAAAGGTAATACCACCAACATATGTGTCTCTAATCCAGAGGTTCCCAATCTTTTTCTGTTTGCGTCTCCCTAAATAATCGGATTTTTTTCCGCGGCTCCTTTAATACATCAGATTTTTTTTTCGAAATTTTTGATTTCCTCGAAAAACTAGAAAACTTTCCTTTTTAAAAGCGTTTGACCATTTAACAGCAAAAAATTGAAAATAGATACTTACTATTTTCCTTTGGCTAATACAAAATATCTAATTTCAACTGTTTCGGTAATATCCATATGGACACTGGACAACCACCATGTGGTTAGGTTAGTTGAAAAATAAATTAAACACGAATTTTAAATTCACAAACAGAAATTCGAGAATTTGAACTTTCAAGAAAATTGCCGAATTTTTTAATTGAATATTTCCGGCTCACACTTTGGGAATCACTGCAGTCTTAGTCTCCAAAATATACAGGGTAGTTTATTTATAGGAAGGTATTCTATTTTGAGAAAATTATAAAAACCATAAAATTTCCCAGGTCAAATGTAACTATTTTCTCATTATATAATGATTTTTATAACATCTTGAGAGGTCTGAATTCTACATCTGATACTATAAAGAGTTTTCGAGATACAGGGCATTAAAGTGGAGAATTACTGATTTTATCAGTTTTTTTGTCAAATTGAAAAGCTGGATTGATTTTATGTTGCGCTTATGAGTTTAATATAAGTTTTAGTTAGATGCACATGGAAAGGTTCAGCTAAAAATATTTACTATTACAGGGTTATTCAGGAATAAATCACAATAGGTTTTTGCAAACACTCAATCTACAGTTCCGTCACAAAGAAATTATTCCATAAAGTTAATACCTAGTCGTTTACAATTTTGAGGCTAAAAGATTTTGCTATGATTAGGTACTTTTCATACACGGTGAGCCATACAGCTAACCATACCAAAAATAATTATGCTTTGAAATTACTAAAACAAGAACTTGCATTTTTTAGTGACTTTTAGTGAATTTGCAAAAAACTACCGTCATACATTTTTGTGAATCACCTTTTAATCAAACGTACCCATTAATTTATTACTAGAACATGTAGTAAACGTCTGTATGCAACAGAAATCCAATCTAACTTTTAATTAAAAAAAATAAATCCGAAAAACTGGGCAATTTTCAACTATAACACTCTGTATCTAGAAAACTAGCCATATGATTGGGTTGGGCCCATTGACACTTCTAGTTACTAGGTCGGGTACATACCAAACTTTCAGAAAATTTGACCGGTCGCCACTTTACATGATAAAAGTGCGGGGTCCTTTAAAAAATCTTGTACATTGTAAGTTATCTTCAATTTTTGCAATTTTAAACATTAAGTATGTTACATTCGCTAGGGAAAACTGCGCTTGAATATTTTGAGCAAATAATCCGAACCCTAACCGTAAAATTGCACGAAATTAATCTCCATTGTTCTGTCGAAGACATGAAATACATTTCACCACAATTTTTACATCCGTTTCTCAGGTACGTGTCGCCGTCGCCTCCAGTGCCTCCGCCACGGAGGCTCTCTGAGAGTTCGTCGGTACCAGGTTCTCCGCAACACCTAAGAGCCCGCTTTCACTACACACCAGAGCCTCAAAGGAGGCTTTTTCAGAATGACGACGTGTCATAACGTAGGGCTTTGTCGCCTCCCGAAAGGGAGGCCGCCAAGTAGGAACGATTTTTTTGTTTTATTTGTTGCGCTTATTCACACACAAATAAGAGAGAAAGAGGGGGGGATTCTGTGTGTATGTGGGGTTAAATTCTCGTTGAGGGCCCTTTCTAGTCTACAGTTATTCAATTCAAAAAATTACAGATCTTTTAAAAATTGATTATCTGAAGGGAGCAGTATTCCACTTAATAAATACTTATAGATTTGTTTAATTCTAAAAAGTCCTGAACTAGAATTATGTACATGTACATGTAGAAATTTGTGAGAAAGGACGATATATAAAATTTTTGGTAAAGATTAAATGCGTGTCTTTGGCAAATTTTAAATATTGTTTAAACAAGTGACATATTGAACAAAAGTACATTTGAACTACTTAAACATTTTTTTCATCGGTTAGCAAAGTGGTGCCTTGCTCTGCACTTGTGCCCTATTAAAATTATGCAATTAGTCGAATCTATAATTTTTTAAAATTTATTGTGGGAGTATTTAAAAATGCTATTGAATACGTCCCACCTCTTGGTGGCAGAGATAGAACAATTTTCCATTAATTTTTGCGTTTTTAAATATATTTAAGTTGAAACAATTCTATTTAAAGAGGTTTGCAATTCCCAATGTAGGTTGGGAATTCGTTGCTTTGTAAAGTTGTCAAAACTCACTTCTAAGCCTCATTTATCAGTTGTTCTGATAGATGGTAGCACATTTGCGAATTTTATTGACTTTGGAATTCCATTTATTGGATTCTAAAACCTAACTTACGAGGCAGAAACCTTAGGATGTCGAATCGAAAAAATTTCTAACTCTTAAAAATTGTAATTTGAAATTTCCAAATAAGGATCATACAATCTCAGTTATTATTATTTTTGATTAACGCAAAATCGTTATTTATTGGAACATTGTTCTTTCCTCCACATTATGTTGTAAATGTGCAAGTTTTGAGGTGCTTTTTATATAAAAAATATTTTTCAAAAAAAAAACATTTTTCGCTACGGTTCTTACCGCAAGAACTGTCACGCGTTGATTTTATTTATGAGGCTGATGCGAATGTTTTAGGAACGAGTATTTTGAAAAATATTAAGAAAAGTTTTATTTTTAAAAATATTCTTTGAAAATTAGATGTTCGTTACAATATTCAACTTTTATATGCGATCTCCTGATTTATAGAAAGTTTTTATTCTTTGGAGACATTTGTTTTAAAAAAATAATTAAATAGTTTTATTTAAGTCTACCAGATGCAATACAGTAGTCACTCCCTTTATTATAATTTCGTTTATATTTTTTAAAATAAATATCCCTTTAGAATGAATATAATTTTATTGATTTATTTTCACTGCCATAAAAATTGGTGGAAGGTGGCAGTACAGTTGAATATTTTTTGTTGTTTATTCATTTTTTTGTACTTCATTGTGAAGATTTTAGTCATCTTACATTGCTAGTCTTATAGTCCGTCGTCAGACGTGGTTGCTTGTATTATTATTATTTTTATTTTATTATTAATTTTTTATTTTACGTACCTTACCCGACAAACTTTAGTATATAGGTTGTTAGTCCTGAAATCAGAATATATTGTTGCTTTAAAATTCCATCATGTTTAAAGAAATTTTTCACGAATTCCCAACTAGACCAGTGCAGATAATTTTTGAAACCAAATAAAATAATAGTAGGATGAAATTAATTGGAAAAGGAATAGAATATGACAAAAATGATAGGAAAAATAATTTACAGGGTCGGGAAGTGGAAGTGGGGAGTTTTTAAGGGTAGAAAACTGTTTATCTCGATTTCCGGCAAAACTACAAGTCCTGTGGAAAAAAGTTAAATGGCAAAGTTGTAGGTAATAAAAAGATCTACAACTTTTGTATTTACACTTCTTTCACATAACCTCAAAATTTATCTTTTACAAAAAAAAAATTTTTTTCACGAAATTTGGTGTAAAGTTACCTTTTTATGTCCCAAACACTGTAATTTTTTTGTTTTAAAATATTTATTTTTTTAACCGTATTTTGACTTAATATCGAAAGTCTAATTTTCAATCGAAAATTCTCACATCAAAATATCTGCTTTTTTAAAAAACTCGGTGGGCTTTTTGTTCCTTAAAATCTCTACTTTTTGATGGTGTAAACAAATATACATTACTATGGTAAATGTTCTCAAAAAATGCAAATAAGAAACGAAGAAAACTCCGATTTTTTTTTTTTAAATCATCATGTACAATTTTGAGCTATTTATTTAAATTTATACTTTAATTACTCGAAAAACGTAAGACTCCGTGTTACATTGATAAACAAAAGAGTAATTAATTTGGGGTTGCAAGATTTTTTGACCGATTCTTCATATCCCTTTAAGGAAAAAATAAAACTGGTAAATGAAGATTTAGAATTTTTTTCTGTCGATATTAAAAAAATGTGAATTATTAATTTGGGAGTATATAAAAACAAAAAATTTTAAATTTCTGCAGTTTCTACCCTAAATTTTTCGACTGCCCACATATTACTAAGAATTTTTCAAGAATTCAGTTATTTAAAATCGATTTGGCCCTGTCTACAGGGTGATTCATAACTATTGGGACCAGAATATGGCGATAGGACCAAATATACCTTAATAAAATATTGCTGTGGAATAAGAGGAAAAATTTTTTCTCGAAAACTGGTGAAATTATCGTGTTTAATCAAGAGTACCAATATTATGTAGAAATGATGTTTACGTCATATTTTCTAATCAAAATCACTAAAAAGTTTCGTCACAAAAAGCTACCAGTTAATTTCATCATCAGGAACCATTCACGTGGCGCCCCCTGTAACAAAATCTAAAAGAATGCATAAAATAATATTCCTTGTACAAAGTTATGTCTCTGTGCCGATTTTGATAACAATTGTCAAATATACAGTGACATTATCTTATTTCACAGCAATATTTTATTAAGGTATATTTAGTCCTATCGCCATATTTTGGTCCCAATAACCTACCCTTTAGTAGTCTGTATAAGTATAAGTCTGTATAAGTTTCCCCTAAAAATCTTTTATTTATAGCAAATGGTATATACTGATCTTTATTTATTCCAACGATATTTTAGTGTTGGGCAAGGTATGTCACTTTAATTTTAAGTTTTAAAATTTTTAAATGTTTTATTATTGGACTGATATTTATTACAAAAAAAAAATAACTCGATTTTGTTGTTCCTCGTCGAACTGTTTTCTGACTTACTTTTAGGATTAAAAAGAAAAGTGATCAAAACTTAATATCCTCGTTTTCTGTAATGTTAATATTATTTAGTTGATTCAACAATATTTAACATTAGTATGAAAAATAAACTCGTTCTTATTTGTAAATATACAGTGCGCGCGTAAAGGACGGAAACGTAAGTATTTTTGGAACGATCCGATTTTCATAAATAAACTTTTGGATTTGTTGCCAATTTTACATTTTCTCCCAACTTTTGATTTTCGAAGGAATCACCCTGTATATTTTCGGATTATCTACTATTTTATTGCCAACTCACCATAACGTTTGGAAGGTTTCATATCAAATAATTAAAAAAAAATACATAATTCAATATATTCTCTTATTCTATGTTTCAATTACCAGAGAGTTTACAAGAAATAATCCGATGGGATCAAATCGCTGGCCATTCAATAGCCCCACTTCTTCCAATACGACGTTTTGGAAATACTTTTTTCAGAAAGTACATAATGAGAAGCTCCAAATTGATCTATTCACAAGGCAAGGATTTTTTATAGCAACTGGAAAGCGTCTGGTTAATTATATTTCCCAAAAATATCTTGTGGTGTTCTCCTGTTAGCCTTACCATCGGAAAAATAAGATTATTTCGCAAAACTGTATCCTACGGTCTGGATCAAAGTCACTTTGAAATTATGCAAATTTTTTTTAAGGGACTTGCCAACATACGACATAGGCAAAAAATATGTTTGTTTTGGCTTTCTCTTTCTACGTAAACCAAATTTTAATTTTTTTTTGTAGAGTCTAGGAACATTTATATCCTAAAAAACTCACCTTTTCCCCCAAAAATGGCCCAAACATTTTTTTTCGGTAATTTCGACATTGCCAATCGTTTTTTTTTTAGGCAAAATTCATTCTGCATAAACCAAATTTTAATTTTTTTGAATTTTTTTTGTCGATTCTAGGTCCATTTATATTCTAAAAAAACTCACTTATCCCTCAGAAATGGCCCAAACATTTTTTCCGGTAATTTTGACATTGCCAATCGTTTCTTAGACGAAATTCATTTTGCGTAAACCAAATTTTAATTTTTTTTGTAGATTCTAGGAACATTTATATCCTAAAAAAATTCACTTTTTCCCCCAAAAATGGTCCAAACATTTTTTTTTCGGTAATTTCGGCATTGCCAATCGTTTTTTAGACAAAATTAATTCTGTGTAAACCAAATCTTAATTTTTTTGAATTTTTTTTGTAGATTCTAGGGCCATTTATATTCTAAAAAACTCACTTTTCCCTCAGAAATGGCCCAAACATTTTTTCCGATAATTTTGATATTGCCAATCGTTTCTTAGACGAAATTCATTTGGCGTAAACTAAATTTTAATTTTTTTTGTAGATTGTAGGTCCATTTATATCCTAAAAAACTCACTTTTTATCTCAAAAATGACCCCCCCCGAAATGTGATTTGGTAGCAATTTAATCTAAAATGTTTAATAAATATTTTATTTCTCATTTTACGTTGTACAAAATATAGTAAAAATCTTAAACCCCAACCCCCCCATATAATTTACCTGAGAGCCCCTCTGGAAGGTGCCCCCCTTCTCTGGGCTAGAGCCGCCCTTCATAGAAGGCCGATCGCTTTTTAAGCGATCTTGTGTAAAACCACTTATAAACTATTTAAACCGACTAACAATTTTCGTTTGTGGCATAACTCTAGTAGATAATCCAAAAATATACAGTATGACCCATTTGAAAATAAAAAATTGGCTGTTACATCTGAACTAACGTAAACTTGGCAACATCTTCGTTACACATAACATATACCTACACATACAAAATTTTGTTCCAAAGTTACTTACATGTTTCCATACTTTATGCGCGCACTGTATATATATATTTATAAGAGAATTTAAAAGTAATTGTTTTACATGCGCTATAATTTTGATTTACCTTTTATAGTGACGAATATACCTCAGAAATTTATTTACAAAACGGAACGAGTTAATCGTGAAAATCTATTTTTTAAGTTATTTTAGAAAGGCTGTTGAAATTTATTTGATTCTTTTAATTGATAACATATTTCAAGCAAGTGTGAATATAATATTTGGACGGAATCTGATTGTTTTTAATTGTACATAACAATTAAAGATGCAATGCCATACCTGAGATATTATGTATAGTTTGATTTAAAATATGTAAATATACCTGATTCATACATATGTTTATTTAGTTTTTTTTTACAAAATTGTCTTTTCTGGGTTGGGGGAGGGGGGGTATTCTCAGTGTTACGTATTGGCGAGAGATCTGGCAACGATGTAGTTCGTCGATGGTATTCAGGTATTGTTTGATATTTAAGGCAAAAAGGTGGTTGGTTTAATATTTTGAAAGTTAAGTGGGTTGTAGGGAATAAAGTGTTAATTCGTTCCTAAATCAAGCTCCAAGGCCCCACATTTCTAGCGAATAGAATGGGGTATCGCGGGTTTCGTATGTAAATTCAGTGAAAACATCGAAAATAAACCGGCATAAAATGGCGACCGGTAACATCGATCAAATTAAAACAAATGATTCTATCGGCTGGGAATCAGACCGAGAAAGAATGTACTTATTTATATCAGCAAACAAAATTACGGATGTAAACAAGAAAAGAACTGTTTTTCTTAGCGTTTGTGGGCCTTCCACATACGAAATCTTACGTTCGGTCATAGCGCAAACCAAACTTAGAAATAAGACCTACGTGAAAATAGTGATGAGTGTTAAAAAATTTTACGCCGCGTACATCGGAGACTGTCTACCGGTTCCGATTATAAAGATGAGACAAGCAGATCGAGAAATACGGCATTTAGCTGAAAAATGTGGTTTCAGAAAAGTGGGAAAATGTTTTGTCATCAAGTCGTTTGTGGCGTTCGCAACGCCGCCTAGAGGCAATTCGTGAAGAGTCAAATTCAAACAATTCGATTGCGGCGCCATCAATAAACAATGTCAGTACTTCCCACATAAACACACAGGAGATTGAAAAAGCAACAAAGATTAGAAATAATGTACATACATACCAACGGTCATTTAGATTAATAACGAATTCGTTGAATAAAATACAGAGTGATAAATTTACGGGTAAAATGGAAGTGAATTCGGGTGCCGCCTTTAGTATAATAGGAAGATCGTTTTTAGAAAACTTTTGGTCACAATCCGCCTATTATTCAGATTTCGATTAAAATTTAACGTGCTTATAAACTCAACTAAATAACTGAGTGCGACGTCCAGTTGGAATACGGAAGCAAAAGTGCCATTTCGTCACTCATAATTGGTTTACAGCTTTAGTTTAGTCCATCATTGGGGTAAGTCATATTTCAAATTTTCGTAACTATATTGCTGAATGACCGGAAGTATCTTAAGTAACACGAGAAGCCTTTAAAAACCCGGTAGAAGATTTATGTGTAATCTCAAAGTTAATAAGAATTTCAATCTATCTACAAAATATTGTAGAAGTAGTAATCGTTATAGGCAACCGTTGCAAAATGTCATCTAAAAGAAGATTTTATCCCGGTATTCTAATCGGTCTTCTATTAAGAAGTAATATATTATTATATTATAACCCTTGAGCTACCATTTAGTTTTCAATGCTTAAAGCGAGCATGCGCAGACTGGTCTGTAAAAATATAATATGGTCAACCTATAATTTTTATAAATATGGAAATTTGTCTCTAAAAAATAGACTTGCCAGTGAAAATTTGCAACAAAAGCGTGATTTATAAATAAAATCGCTTTATCTGGCAATTTGTAGTAAACCTCCATTGTGACCTCAAGTAAGACACAATGATAATTTAAAAAATAAATTTCACTTGAGAATTTGCGCCATTTAAGATCCAGAAACTTAAATACTGGATGAAACAGCTAAGTACCTTTCCGACTGTTGAAACTATGTTTATTGTATTTACACTTTTACTAACTTGATTAATATGAAGTTGTTATTATGTTATTATGATTTGATAGATGTCAATAAAGAATTTTTAAAAAGTTGTCATACTAAAAGTAATTTTGGTAATTAAGATAGTTCTGGTGAGAACAGATCATTGGTGACCCCGACGTGATCATTATTAGCCGATATAGATCATATACGTAATGGAGTTAAGATCACGAAAATTAAGTACCGGTTTGAATAGATCATTCTCGGCGGATTTTGTGGGTCCTCTAACCGATAAGGAGGCCAACAAAAATGATGTGCCCGCTGAAAATTCACTCCGGCTACGAAAGGAACGAACTCCAACAAATGCAGATGGTGCTACTGTAGAAGGAATAGAAGATATGGCAAGCACGCAGATTAGCTCCAGAAGGCATAGAGAGATAGAAATAGAAAAGAAGAAATTAGTCATTCAATTTGAAAAGGAAAAACAAGAATTAGAAAGAAGACAGAGGCAAATAGAACTGAAATAGATCGAAGAATCTTTACATCTATTACAAATGGAAACAGAGCTGAAAAGGGTAGAGATAGAAGAAAGCCTTCATAGTGGTTCGGAAGTGATGAGTCGAATATCTTCCAGAGTAGGCCTAGAAGAATTTGCAGAACCTAACGGTAACAAAAAACCGCTGATTGGGTGAGTAATCTGCCTATTAACAACTTCGGAGTACATAACGAACCTAATGAACAACCTAGAGAAGATATTAAATTGTTGTGTGACACCTTGACTAACGTACTTCTTTCAGTAAAACCTATCACCAGTAAAAGTGATAAGTTGACGTCAAGACAAATAATGGATAAGAATTTCCCAGATTTTAATGGTAACCCTTTAGATTGGCCTTTATTCTTTAAACATTTTACCAATATCTCCGAAACATGTGAATATTCAGAAGAGGAAAAAATGTTGAAATTGCAAAAATGTCTCAAAGGTCAAGCTAAAACGGCTGTTGCGGGTTTAATGTTGACAGCGAATTCCTCTTTTGTTATAGAAACCTTAAGAATAAGGTTTGGTAGGCCTGATTATATAATTGAATCCACGATCGCCAAGGTAAAGAACATTTTTCCAATTAAAGATGTAAACTTAAATAAAATTATTGAATTTTCGACAGAAGTAAATAATTTGGTTTCTATTATTAAAACTTTAAATTCTAGGGAACATCTTTCTAATCCGCAATTACTTAAGGAGCTTGTTGCTAAGCTACCAGATATGCTTAAGCTACGATGGGGAGAAAATATAGCCAAAAGAGATGTTGCAGCTAACTTAGAAGATTTTGCTATTTGGATGGGAGAAAACGCACAAGCAGCCTGCTTTGTAACTACACCTAATACTTATCAGCAGGAAAAACAAAATTTTTATAATATGAAAAAACCTGAAAGAGTTCTGAGTATGGTAGCATCAGAGACCGACTTTAGAAAATCGATCTGCCATTACTGTGGAGAAAGTGCACACGAGGTTTTATGTCCTAAATTGAAGGCGGATGATATAGATACAAGGTGGAAGATAGTTACAGAAAACAAACTCTGTTTCTATTGCCTGAAAAGAAATCACCAAAGATTTAAATGCAGGAAAAGAAAGCCATGCAACAAAAATGGATGTAGGTCGTATCATCATCCAATGTTACATAAGGATAGAGTGGAGAATATTAATATAACAAATGACGTTGAACAGGAAGAAGAAGAAAGAATAGCAACTGAAACTAATTGTTCTCTAAGGAGTAGAAAGAAAAACACTCGCTTAAGGTATCTGATAATAAAAGTATACGGTCCTAAGGGAGAAAAGGAAATATTTGCCCTATGTGATGAAGCCTCAACAATAACGCTGCTGGATGCTTGCGTAGCAGAAGAGTTAGGGGTGAAGGGTCAATCAGAGTCCTTATATCTACAGTGGACAAGTGAAGATTTAGGACTAAAACTAACTCCACAAGAATAAACGTAGAAGTTTCAGGAATTGTTAAGGGCTCAAAACATTATTTGTTAAAAAATATACGAACTATAGAAAAGCTTTCATTACCTACGCAATCAGTTAAAAAAGAAAATTTTGCACATTTATCGGAAGTTCCAGTGATTGATTACGAAAATAAGAAACCATCTATGATAATTGGACAAGATTACATAGATTTGATTATCCCCCGACAAGTCATTGATGCACCTGATGATTCCCCGGTAGCGACTTGTTGTAGATTGGGATGGTCGATTCATGGTCCCAACTTAGATGAAATGAAAGATGGATGGACAGCACATTTATTACATATTTGTGAACACGACCTTGATGAAAATCTAGAAGAGATTTTAAGGAAAAGTTTTGCTACCGAATCCTTTGGTGTTCTACCGACATCTTCAAAGATGTCTGAAGATGACGGTAGAGCTTGGAAATTAATGAGCGACACGATTAACAGAATAGAAGATAGATATGAGATCGGACTTCTTTGGAAAAAAGAAAACATGACACTTCCTGAAAGCAAGTTTAGAGCACTACAAAGACTTAAATGTGTAGAAAAAAAATGTAGGAAAAATGAAAAGTATGGAGAAGAATATTCTTTGAAAATCCTATCCTACATAGAAAAGGGATATGTATCAAAACTTTCCAAAGAAGAAGCAAATGTAGAGAGGCCTCGAACTTGGTATCTTCCCCACTTTGCGGTCGAAAATATAAATAAACCAAATAAAATCCGAATGGTATTTGATGCGGCTTCAAAATCAAATGGAATTAGCCTAAATGATGCACTTCTTTCTGGGCCAGATTTACTTCAGTCTTTGGTAGCAATCTTATGGAAATTTCGACAAAGAAAATATGCATTTTGTGGGGATGTGAGAGAGATGTTCCATCAAGTACGAATTATCAAAGATGATCGAAACTCGCAACGCCTCCTCTGGAGAGATCTAGAGTGCCAAAGAGATCCAGATACTTACGTAATGAATGTCATGACATTTGGCGCTACATGTTCACCAGTATGTGCACAATTTGTTAAGAATTTTAATGCTGAAGCATCTGGTGAAGAAGAAATTATGAAAGCAATCATAGGTAAATTTTACGTTGATGATTATTTAGACGGAAAAGATACAGAGAACGAAGCACTAGTAACTGTCTTGAAGGTATGTGAAGTAATGAAAAATGGACGTTTTGAAGTAGTGAACTGGATAACCAATTCAAAAGTCGTTCGACAAAGTTTAGCAGGAAATAAAATGGCTACAAATAAAAATATTGATGAAGCTTCCTTTCATAGAGTGCTTGGACTTTGGTGGGATGTCAAAGAAGATAATTTTTTCTTTAAATTAAATAAAATGAAAGAAGCGTCCTAAAGTCAATAGCCAAACTATATGATCCTCTAGGCTTCCTAGCATGTTTTACAATTAAGGGTAAAATTTTGATGCAAGAAATATGGCGTTCTGGAATTGAATGGGATTCAGAAATATTAGAGAAACACAAGCATATTTGGCAGAAATTTTTAGGAAAGTTACATAAAATTACTGAAATTAGGATCCCACGTTGCTACAGTTATATGATACCTGAAGCAGACGAAATTCAGATGCATACCTTCTCTGACAGTAGTGAGGAGGCTTTTGCAGCAGTATCTTACTTGCGAATTAAACAAGGAATTAAAATCGATATATGTTTAGTTTCAGCTAGAGCAAGAGTTGCTCCGTTAAAAAACCTGTCCATTCCTAGACTAGAACTCCAAGCAGCAGTAATGTCGAGTCGACTAGCGGAAAATATAAAGAAAGAATTGGAGCTAAAAATTATTAGAATGTACTATTGGACTGACTCAACATGTGTTTTAGGTTGGATTCGCGGAGATAGCAGACGTTTTAAACAGTTTGTTGGAAATAGAGTGGGAGAAATACAAGAAAGAAGTAAAGTTGAAGAATGGAGATGGGTTCCAACAAATGAAAATCCAGCTGACGAAGCGACCAGGTCAAGTTTTAAATACGAAGACAGTGTGATATCTAAGAGATGGTTTTCTGGACCTGAATTTTTAAAACAAAATGAAGAACTTTGGCCTAAAGAAAGTACAGATCGGGATGAAAAAGCTGGAGAAGAAGAAATAAAAAAAGAATATTTGGAAACCTGCTTGTTAATTAAAGAATCGGCGGAGGCTTGTATAAACATCCAAAGATTTTCAAAATGGTTGAGATTAATAAGAACAACTGCTTGGTTTCGACGATTTTTAGAAAATTTGAAGAAAAAGAATGGTAAACAAACACTGCATTTTACTAAAATAGATTTCTACAAATTGGAACTAAAGAAAACGGAATTAGAAGATGCAGAAGATTTTTGGATCAAGCAGGTTCAAAGAGATAGTTTTTGGGAAGAAATTCAACTTTTAAAAAGTCAAAAAATTGTTGGTGCTCACAGCCGCTTATTGGCACTAACTCCTACTTTGAAAAACGGTGTTTTGGTGCTGGGGGGAAGAATCAATTTAGCGAAGGATTTGGATGAAAACACCAAGAATCCGATTATACTGTGTCCAAAACATGAATACACCAAACTACTACTGTATCATTACCATGAAAAATTTCATCACACAGGAGTAGAAACGGTACTTAATGAAATAAGACAGAAATTTTGGATAATTAATGGACGTTCCGCAGTAAAATCAACGTTTGCAAAATGTTTTAAATGCAAAAGAAATCGTGCTAAACCTGCACCTCCCATTATGGGTGAATTACCCTATGTACGATTACGACAAGAGAGTAGGCCTTTTATGAACACAGGAATGGATTGCTTCGGACCAATGTTTGTCAAAATTGGGAGGCGAAAAGAAAAGCGATGGGGGCTGCTTTTCACTTGTTTAGCTGTCAGAGCAATTCATTTAGAAATAATCCATAGCATGACAGCGGACTCAGCCATAATGGGAATTATGCGTTTTGCAGCAAGAAGAGGAAAACCTGGAAAAATTTATTGTGACAATGGCACTAACTTCATTGGCGCTTCGAATGAACTACAAAGAGCTTTTCAAGAGTTAAATATAGGCAAAATTGAAAGCAATCTTTTATCAAAGGGTATTCAATTTGTTTTTAATTGTCCTGCAGCTCCACATATGGCGGGAGTTTGGGAAAAAATGGTAGGAAATGTTAAAAAGATTATTGGAGCTAGAAGAATCCTCCTAGCTGGCGGGAGAATGTTGAAACTATGTTTATTGTATTTACACTTTTACTAACTTGATTAATATGAAGTTGTTATTATGTTATTATGATTTGATAGATGTCAATAAAGAATTTTTAAAAAGTTGTCATACTAAAAGTAATTTTGGTAATTAAGAACGATAGTTCCAAGTTCCAATACTATAAAAAACTGTTAACTTATTTAGGTCCATAAAGGTGTGTATTTTTTGTACCGACAACGTTTACACTAATTGAGCAATCCGAATGGTCGGCAACTATTGAATTTTTCGATAATTCGCATCACTAACGACGACGTGTAGGTATCTGAAAAAAAGATGGATTTACAAGAAAGTTAAAGTTAAAGAATTATACAATTCTAATCCCTCACGTCAACTTCATCAAAGAAAAATACTAATACCATACCAAATATATTAATTGTAAATATTTTATCGCGCCATAAAAATATTAACAAAATGATTATTATTTAAATAAATCAGTTCAGTTAAATTATGGTTGCAGAAATCTCTGTAGTAAGAATTTAAATTTTTGTCAACTGCACTTATGATCCTTTTAACCTTTATGAATTAATACATGCCTTTTAGAGTATCATTTATATTTTTCTCAATAAAAAAAAAATTATTTATGCTCACTTGTGTGAACTAATAAATGATTCTGTAAATAAGACTTATCATTTAAGTGAATCACTAAATGTTTATTTAAATCGCTCCGGCGAGTATATCTTTTTTCACAATTGTTGCACTTGAAATTCTTTTCATTTGAGTGAATCAGTAAATGTTTATTTAAATCGCCTTTTCGAGTAAACAACCTATCACAAATGTCGCACTTAAAATTTTTTTCACCTGAATGAATCAATAAATGTATATTTAGAGTTATTTTCTGAGTAAATGATTTTTCACAAATGTTGCACTTAAATTTTTTTTCACCTGAATGAATCAATAAATGTACATTTAGTGTTCTCTTTTGAGTAAACGATTTTTCACAAATGTTGCACTTGAAATTCTTTTCGCCAGAGTGAATCAGTAAATGTTTATTTAAATTGCCCTTCCAAATAAACAATTTTTCACAAATGTTGCACTTAAAATTCCTTTCCCCGGAGTGAAGCAGTAAATGAGTAGTTAGGTGCCATTTCAGAGTAAATGATTTTTCACAAATGTCACATTTGAATTTTTTTTCACCTGTATGAAATAATAAATGTCTTTTAAGATGGTTTTTGTTAGAATAAGATTTATCACAAAAACTGCACATATAATTAAGTTCACTTGTATAAACGTTGTAGCGTTTGTTGTCTTCTTCTGGGGTAACTAATAAAGGTTGTTTAAGAGTATCATCATTCATTAGAGATTTGTGATGTAACTCTTGTTCATTGTCGCTTTCATTATTTTCTTCCTTAATATTTATTTCTTCAGATTTTATGTTAATGTCGAACATATTTTCATTTTTTGTTTGTATACTACCGTCACCGTCAGTCTTGATACATTCTCCAAGTTGAAGCATAATATTTCCTAATTCTTCTTTGCATTTAATTTTATATTCGAAATTCAATTCATTTTCTGCAATTTCAGTCTTAACGTGTTCTTCAAATCGATTCATATTTTTTTCAGTATATTCTAATTATTCCTTTTATTTGACTTTCAGTAATTTTAAATTCATTTTCTTGTCAATCCTTCTTTTTTCTCAGATACACTCAGATTTGACTGTCATAATTAGTAATGCCAACTATCGAAAAAGCCGATAGTTGCAGACCATTCGAATTATTCGATATCGATAAGTATAAACGCTGAAAATAAGAAATAAGATGGCTTCACAAGTAAATGAAATCAAATTGAGTATTAAAATTGAAAGTGAAATAAAACGTGAAGATAAAAATATGGATCAATTTGAAGAATACATTAAGACTGAAGTTGAAAGTGCAGAAATGGAATTAAATGTTGACTTTAAAATGCCACAAGACGAAATTAAATGCAAAGAAGAGTTTGAAAATATTGATAAAAATATGCTTCAAATTGTAGAATGTTTAAAGACTGATGATGACGTTAGGGCACAAAGAAATAATGAAAATATGTTGGACAACAGTTTGTACGACTCTAATATAAAATTAGAAGAAATAAATATTAAGGAAGAAAATAATGAAAGTGAAGAAGATCATCTGAGGAATGATGCTCCTAAACAATCTTTATTAATTGTTACTGGAGAAGAAGACAGCATTCATACACGTGAACGGAGCCACACTTGCAGTGTATGTGCAAACTCATATTGTAGAAAAAAAGATCTTAAAAGACATTTGTTAATTCATACAGGTGAAAATTTCAAGTGCAACATTTGTGAAAAATTATTTTTTCTAAAGGAGTATTTAAATAAACATTTATTGATTCACTCTGGTAAAAAGGTCAAGTGCAACATTTGTGATAAATTATTTACTGGGAAGGGCGATTTAAATAAACATTTACTGATTCACTCTGGTGAAAAGAATTTCAAGTGCAACATTTGTGAAAAATCATTTACTCTGAAGAGCAATTTAAATGACCATTTACTGGTTCACTCAGGTGAAAAGAATTTCAAGTGCAACAATTGCGATAAATTATTTACTAGGAAGAGAAATTTAAGTAAACATTTAATAATTCATTCAGGCGAAAAGAAATTTAAGTGCAACATTTGTGAAAAATCATTTAGTCTGATGGAACATCTTAAAAGGCATTTATTGATTCATTCGGGTGAAAAGAATTTCAAGTGCAACAGCTGCGACAAATCATTTACTCGGAAGAGCACTTTAAGTAGACATTTAATAATTCATTCAGGTGAAAAGAAATTTAAGTGCAACATTTGTGAAAAATCATTTACTCAGAAAAGCTATTTAAATAACCATTTATTAAGTCACTCTGGTGAGAAAAATTTTAAGTGCAACATTTGTGAAAAACCATTTTTTCTAAAGGCCTATTTAAATAAACATTTAAAGATTCACTCAGCTGAAAAGAAATTTGAGTGCAACATTTGTGAAAAATCGTTTACTCTGAATAGCAATTTAACTAAACATTTAAAGATTCATTCAGATACAAAATTTTAGGTGCAACATTTGTAAAAATCGTTTTTAGGAAATTCCTAATAAACAGAAACATTTATTAGTTTCTACAGCAAGTGAAAATAACTACAATAAGAGAAATAATTTTCTAAAAACAAAAATAATCCTAAAAGTGATTTATTAATTTATACAGATTAAAAGAATCATAACATTAAATTCATCTCTGGGTTGACAAAAATAAAGACATTCTTGTTTTTATGTGTACATGGTAATTTGTTTCTATACTAAGACATTTTTGTAATTAAAATGAAATGTTTGATTTTATTATTTATTTTTTAGTTGAAAATAATTATTAAATTTGAATTAACTTAAAAGTCACCAAAAAATGTAAGAAAGTACAGAAAAGTTGCCGGTCCTTGATAAAATGTACTTGTTTTCAAATGGATTGGTTTGATGTTGTTAATTACTTGCAGTTTAAGGGTCAATTAAAATATAGACATATATTTGCAAAACCATAAGCAGAAATTAAAGATTCTTTAAATAAAGGTTCAATGGATGTTGTTTTTTAATTAAAAAAACCCTTTATTACAATTATTGCAAAATAATTTAATACGTTTTAAATTATGAATCTCTAGAACTGTTATGCTAATACTAATATATTTCTCACAAATATAAAAGTTAATTTTTTCAAGACGTAACTAACCACGTTTTATTTTAAACAAATCAAAATATAACTTATTATGTTGGAGCGCCCTCTGTTCGAAATAGGTCCAAAACACCATCTCTATCTTTACGTTAGGTCCAATACTACCAAAAACTGAGTCCTTAAGGTAAGACCGCACTAGGCTGAGCGGAGCGTCGATGCAAAATATTCTTTAATGGAATCTATATGACCTAACCCGCACTAGACTCGCGTCACGACACCTGCGATGCAAAGTTGACTTTTCTACCAACTCTGCATCGCTGACCATCTCAGTTCAGATACGCTGGTGCTAGTACGGTATAGCAAACGGCAGCAGCGTGACACAATACCTCATTTGTCCTTCGTGTTGGGGGGAAAAACTTATTTGTTAAGATTTGTTGCTGATAAGATGGTGCTGGATGAAGAAAAATTAATTAATTTAATTAGTGAATATCCTGAACTCAGCCACCTTGCTCAAAAGACACCTTATATAACTGTTCAACAAAAATTTAATGTTGATAGACAACAACAACAGAAAAAAGTATCTTTATTGCGTTAAAAAAATACATTAATAATTTACTTTAAAATATCTATATCAAGTATGATTTTGACTAACTGATTTCTAGTACCAACACTACTCTCTCTATGTCAAATGTAAACAAAACTAACCTAAAATATAAACAATATTTCGCTCCGTTCCGCTGAAGTGCGGTACCCCTATAATTATTTTGCATCGACGCTAAGCTGAGCTCAAGTGCAATACCGCCTAGTGCGGTCTTACCTTTAGTTCTATTTTTAAATAGACATCGTTTATACTTGACGTATTTTGGTAACATTATTAGAAAACAGTGGTCTATCTGAAAAAAAAATGGTTTCACAAAAAAATGAATTTAAATTCACTATTAAAATTACTGAAAGTGAAATAAAACGTGAAGAACAATTAGAACACGAAAATATGGATCGATTTGAAGAATACATTAAGACCAGACTTGAAATAGCAGACAATGAATTAAATTTCGAATTTCCACTGCAACAAGAGAAAATTAAATGCAAAGAAGAGTTTGATAATATTGATAAAAATATGCTTCAACTTGGAGAATGTATCAAGACTGAGCATGACGTTAGTACACAAAGAAAACATGAAAATATGTTGAACATTAACAGTTTTTACAGCTTTAAAATAAAATCAGAAGAAATAAATATTAAGGAAGAAAACAATGAAAGCGACGATGAACAAAAGTTACATCACAAATATGCAATGAATGATGATACAAGTGAAAGGAACCATACATGCAGTTTCTGTGAAAAATCATATTCTAGAAAAAACGACATTTGTTAATTCATACAGGTGAAAAGAATTTCAAGTGCAATGTTTGTGAGAAAATATTTATTTGGAACAGCGATTTGAATAGACATTTATTGATTCACTCTAATGAAAGGAATTTCAAATGCAACATTTGTGAAAAATCATTTTCTCTTAAGGGGCGTCTAAATACTCATTTACTTATTCATTCGGGTGAGAAGAATTTCAGGTGCAACATTTGTGAAAAATCATTTATTTGGAAGAGCGATTTAAATAAACATTTATTGATTCACTCTGGTGAAAAGAATTTCAAGTGGATAATTTGTGAAAAATCATTTACTCAGAAGAGCACTCTAAATTTACATTTACTCATTCATAAAGGTGAGAAGAATTTCAAGTGCAACAGTTGCGAAAAATTATTTACTCGGAAGAGCGATTTAAATAAACATTTACTCATTCACTCGCATGAAAAGAATTTCAAGTGCGATATTTGTGACAAATTATTTACTAGGAAGAGCGATTTGAAAAGACATTTATTGATTCACTCTGATGAAAGGAATTTCAAGTGCAACATTTGTGAAAAATCATTTACTCAGAAGAGCAATTTATATAAACATTTAATGATTCACTCAGATGAAAAAAAAATTCAGGTGCAACATTTGTAAAAAAATTATTTTTAGAAAAGTCCTAGTTCATAAAAGTGAACAGAACAAGAAAAATAATTTTCCAAAAACAAAACTGATGCTAAAATATATTTATTAATTGATATAGGTTAAAAGATCATCCTAAATGTAACATTGAATTCAACCCCGGGTTGATAAAAATTAAAACATTTCACTGTATGTTTTCACTTGTACACTTTAATTTGTTTCTACATTAAGAAATTTTTCCCATAAAGAAATGTTTTTATTATTTGGATGCAAAGAATTATCAAATTTAAATTGAATTAAAAATTACACAAATAAATACTTTAAGAAAATTCTCATTTTTAACATTTTTTGATACACCCCTGTAACTGACAATTTTGAATTCATTGAAAAGGCTTAAAAGGAACAAAAAACAAGAATTACATACCAATTTTTGTTAATATATTGTTCAATGGTGCAGTTAGTACGTCTGAAAAAGTTGACAACAAATAAAAAATTCCATTATTGATTTTTCAAAAAAAAAATATTCTTCATAAAATGTTCTGCATCGCATTATAATCAATAAGCAGGAATTAAATTTGCAAAATGTTTAGTGGGATACAAGAGGAAAAGTCCTTGTGAACATTCTTACATTTTTCAATAAAATTGTCAGTTACGGGGGTGTATCAAAAAATATTAAAAATTAAAATTCTCTCAAAGTCGGAATATCTCGTTAAAAATTGGTATGCTGACGTAAAATGTCATTATAACCAAGTTTTTTTAATAACTTTTTTTTCATACTTCAAAAATAAAGGTACTTTTATCTTGAGTAAAATTCATATTTTTTGACAAACCTCGTATACGACTAAAAAAAATTTGATATCTGATAGTTGCAGTTTAGGTTTTAGACAACTTTTTATAAAAAAATAACTTTTTTGCCGACTTAATTGGACACACTGTATATTATATCTGATTTTAAACAGACAACGTTTATACGTATCGAATTCGGCAACTATCGATTTTCTCGATGGTTTGTTTTCATTCAATAATTCCCATCATTAATTATGACAAATGACATGACATGACAATAAAACCGGTGTGTATCTCAAAAAATATGGATTCACAACAAAATGATATTAAAATTGCTGAGAACAATTAAAACATAATGATATGGATCGATTTGAAGAATACATTAAGACTGAAGTTGAATTTGCAGGAAATGAATTAAATGTCTTGAAAATGCCACAAAACGAAATTAAATGCAAAGAAGAGTTTGAAAATATTGATAAGAATATGTTTCAACTTGGAGAATATATCAAAACTGAGAGTGACGTTAGTACACAAAGTAATAATGAAAACATGCTGGACATTAACAGTTTGTACAGCTTTAAAATAAAATCCGAAGTAATAAATATTAAGGAAGAAAATAATGAAAGCGACAATGAACAAGAGTTGCATCACAAATATCTGATGAATGATGATTCTCCTGAACAATCTTTATTAACTGTTACCAAAGAAGAAAACATTCAATCACTTGAACGAAACCACACGTTCAGTTTTGGTGAAAAATCCCGTAGAAAAAACGATTTCGTTCATACAGGAGAAAAAAATTTCAAATGCAACATTTGTGAAAAATTATTTACTCTGAAGGGAACTCTAAAGACTCATTTACTGATTCACTCAGGTGAAAAAAATTTCGAGTGCAACATTTGTGGAAAACCATTTATTCGGAAATGGGATTTAAGTAAACATTTAAAATGTCATTCAGGTGAAAAGACATTTAAATGCGACATTTGTGAAAAATCATTTTTTTTGGTGGAGAATCTTAAAAGGCATTTCTTGATTCATTCAGGTGAAAAGAAATTTAAGTGCAAAATTTGTGAAAAATCGTTTACTCAGAAGAGTAATCTAAAGACTCATTTACTGATTCATTCAGGTGAAAAGAAATTTAAGTGCAAAATTTGTGAAAAATCATTTTCTTTGATGGAGAGTCTTAAAAGGCATTTCTTGATTCATTCAGGTGAAAAGAAATTTAAGTGCAAAATTTGTGAAAAATCATTTACTCAGAATAATAATCTAAAGACTCATTTCCTGATTCATTCAGGTGAAAAGAAATTTAAGTGCAAAACTTGTGAGAAATCATTTACTCAGAAGAGTAATCTAAAGACTCATTTACTGATTCATTCAGGTGGATAGAATTTTATGTGCAACAATTGTGAAAAATTATTTACTCAGAAGGGTCCTCTAAATACTCATTTACTGATTCTTACAGGTGAAAAGAAGAATTATTTAAATGAACAATTAACGTTTCATTTGTAAAAAATCATTTAGGCTTCACGAAAATAAAATGAAATTTGAACACATTTTTTTTTTCAAAAAGATTTATTTTTTCTCAAGAACAAACATCTTGACAATACTTATAAACTAGTAAGTATAAAATGGGCAGTGTCTAATAATTGATATTTACAAAATCCTTAATAATATACAATTTATATAAGTACAACATAGAAATAAATAAGGTGCTATAACAACAAGAAAAAACAATTTGCCTATAAGATATCTTATACATAAATACAAAAAATCATTTAAAACATACAGGTCCAACCGAAAATCCAAACGCCTGATTGGTTAATCCGTAATCGACAGGATAAAAATCGATAAGTGGTAGTTGTGATAACTTTGTAGTTTTAATCTCAAATATTGTTTCGCTTTTACTGTCCCTCGACGAGCAACCATCCGATAATACTACAGGTTTTTGAGTGTCATAAGAAAATTCATATTCATCATCTCCTAGAAGCTTGATTGACATGTCATACTTGTTTGTTTTGGAGTTATGCCAAGCTACACTATTTATACAAGTGTAAGTGAAGTTTTGGTATGATTCTTTTGAGAGGAGTCTCAAGAATGACATTTGGACTGTACCAACTGTTTCATAAGTGACCTGGAACAAAGAACAAATAAAATCTAATGCTAAAATCATATCACAAATAACCGAATTTCAATGTATAGGTTTTCTACGACAGATTTTTAGAAATTTAGTTTTTGGAAGAGATGTTAAGAAATATTTTGATGAAGACCTCTTTTTCATATCTTCATTGGTTTTGACAAGAGCCGACAAAGTCGAAGTTTAGATTTTCGAGGATTTAACATTCCCGTATATGTTACGTCACTCCCCATAAGCCACGCCCACTCGCTGTGAGCCATGCCCATTGCGTCATTGCAGAGTTGTCGTTAAAAACGTATATATGAAAGTTACTTGTGATTATTAACCAGGATTAATAATTTTTCTTATTCAATTAAAAAATCTATACTGACCCTAAAACCACCTCTTAAATTAGAATACCAATTTTTGTGATTGCCTTCTTTTCTCCAAGGTATATTCGGCATATTTGAACTGTGTACATCTGGATATACACATGTTTCTCCCTCAGCTGTCATATTACAGTAAACATATATTGTGTCATCCTTCATTCCTAGATTGGGATCAATCCAGTACCAACCTAAAAAGTGTGACTTTGGAAATTACTAAATTTGCTAAATATGGAAAGATAATTAACCCTTTTCAGTTGTTTTTTGCAGTACAAATATTTCTAGAAATATCTACATATACGAAAAATTGTCCAGAATTCTACAATACCTTTACACCGAAAGGTAAATAGATTTTTGGATTAGATTAAGTATTATTTTATAACTCGTATTCTATTTTAAAGACTTTTTAAGATTATACCGTCTGTTAAATGCGGATGTCCATAATAGAGGTCTCTACAGGTCATTGCTGGGTTGTCTTTAGTTCCAGTTGGTTTTCTGAATGATTCTAGTTCGATTCTCATGTTATAGATGGTACTGTACATTTCTAAAAACTTCATGTTCATATCTTCCTTTGACATTTGATCAATACTCGAACCCAGTTCTTCTTCGTAGTCCGCTCTACAATGAAAATTAAATTTTCTTTTATATTTAAAAAATTACTGTTGTACTCACATTAGTTCCTGAACACTTCTTCTTTCTCTTGTTACTCCCTTCGTAACCTCATTTTGAGCCTGAAATAAAACTTCAGGTGGCAACAAAGGCATTTCTGCCGGAGCTCCAGGAGGTCCAGGCGGACCCACAGGACCGTGTTCTCCTTTTATACCAGCTTGACCCTCAGAACCCTTGGAACCCGGAGGACCTTCCATGCCAGGAAGTCCTGGAGGTCCCTCACTGCCTTTGAGTCCTTCTGTGCCGATAGGTCCCTAAAAAACGAGTCTAAAATCATTTGAAAGCTTTGAACCATATACCGGCATGTCTTCAAAATCGAATAAATTTGAATTTATACTTATATTACTCCCATTAACTTACCATGTCACCTTTGGGTCCTTCAGGCCCCCTAGCTCCTCTTTCTCCCCTTTCTCCACGTTCTCCTTCTTCGCCTCTTAATCCAGGTGGTCCTATCGTTCCACTATGACCCTTAGGACCTCTTCTGCCTCTATCACCTTTCTCACCCCTAGGTCCTTGTTCGCCTATTTTTCCTTGAGGTCCTGGAATACCAGCTGAACCAGTCATACCAACCTCACCCTAAATTTAATTTTATTTTAAACAATTAACTATCATAAATTAGAATAGTTCTTACCGCTGCACCCGATGGTCCGATAAGTCCGACAAGTCCTTGAGGTCCTGGAACTCCTTGTGGTCCCGGTTGTCCTTGTAAACCTGGTGCTCCAATTTCTCCTTTATCTCCTTTTTCGCCTAAAGGACCTGCATTTCCTTGTTGACCTGGCTGTCCTTCCGGACCCTATATAACGATAGAACGATAGTATTTGTTAAAAAATATGGTAGCATTTACCATAGCCATAACAATTTGAACAGCAAATTACAATTTGACAATCTCTAAAAGCAAATCGCCTGTTGGGATATTCAACAGGAAATTATATTTTGCGGAGAAGATTGTCATTGTTATCGGTTGTGGTGCAAACGTTTCTTTATTACTTCAAACAAATAATCTATAAATTCAAGACTTACTGGTCGACCTACTGGACCAAGTGGTCCAGGTTCTCCAGGCGCCCCCTGTTCCCCCTGTGGTCCCATTTCTCCTTGTTTTCCGTCATCGCCATCCTTACCGTGTTCACCTTTTAAACCTGGCCCTCCAGGTATTCCTGTTGGCCCAGGGAATCCTTGGGCACCTGGAGGCCCTTTGGCTCCCTCTGAGCCTGGAGGTCCTCTTGTGCCTGGAATTCCTGGGATACCAACCTTTCCTTCATCTCCTTTTGGACCTGGTGGGCCAAGTTCACCCTGAGGGAAATTAAAAGAATGTATTAAATTTATTTATTGAGAAATTTGCTTAAAAAAATGTTTCTTACATCTTTTCCATCAATTCCTTGGGGGCCTGGTAATCCTGGTATTCCACTGTCCCCTTTATGGCCTTGTGGGCCATCCGGACCCGGGGGTCCGGGTGTACCTTCTATTCCTTTTGGTCCTCTGGATCCTGATTCTCCTGGTAAACCAGCTGGACCAGGTGGCCCTTTTTGACCTACAAATCCAAATTAGTTTCATTTGAAAGGATTTAAAAAATACCATTTAAAATTGAACTATAAAAATATTAAATTACCTATATCTCCAATTTCGCCTTTAATTCCTGTTGGTCCTGGTAAACCCTGTGGTCCAGCAGGACCTGCTAGACCCGGTAGACCTTTTAGACCCTCTTCGCCTTTACCTCCACGTCTACCCATTTGTCCCGGCGGTCCTTTTTCTCCTGGTGGACCTACTGCTCCGGGTTCTCCTCGAAGTCCTTGTGTTCCTGGACTTCCCATGGGACCCTAAAAAATATATAGATATTTCATGATTATACAAATAATGTGATGCATTTTGATTTCACCATCAAAATTTATACCAAAAATTCAGCTAAGCAATATTTATTTTTTTTTATATAAAAAATACTTCATGTTTGATCTATTTCTTACAGCTTCTCCTTGGCTTCCTTTATATCCTTTCTCTCCAGGCAGGCCAAGGTCTCCTTTATCGCCATCTTCCCCTGGTGGTCCAATTGGTCCAGGGGCCCCGGGAGGTCCTTTCTGTCCAATAAGACCATCTTTACCGATAGTTCCTGGGGGACCCCGTTCTCCTCTCTCTCCTTTGGCTCCATCGGGACCAGGAGGACCGGAAGGACCTTGTCTGCCTTCAGGTCCAGGTGGTCCATCTTTACCCGCTTCTCCTTGCTGACCTTTGTCACCGGTTGGGCCTAGAGGACCTACGGGACCGACGTCACCTTTTAGACCAGCAGAACCCTGAAAATTTAAATCAAATTCAAATCAACAGCCCGATTCAAACATAAAAATTGGATTGTACATTTCTCATGGTTTATTGCATGGCAAAATTTAAATAACACATTACCTGCAGTCCCGTAGCTCCCCTATCACCTGGAACTCCAGGTAAACCAACTTCTCCTTGAATACCCTGTTTTCCAGCGGGGCCAGGAGGACCTGTTGCGCCTTCTTTACCTGCTTCTCCGGGTAATCCAGATTCACCAGGTATACCCGGAGATCCGGGTGTTCCCGTTTCTCCTATTGGCCCTGGCTCTCCTGCGGGTCCCTGAGGACCAATGACACCCGCTGCACCAGAAGGACCTGTTTTTCCCGGTTCCCCCTTTAAACAAATATTAAGTGATTTACTTGTAGGTAACCGTATTTTTGTTTTTCTTATTAAAATGATGAATATTTTCTTACCGGTGGGCCTCTTTCTCCAGGCATGCCCGGAAGACCGTCTTTTCCCGAAGGACCGATATTTCCGGGGAGCCCAGCAAAACCCCTATTTCCTTCGGGGCCCGGAGGACCGATTTCCCCTTGAAGTCCTTGTGGTCCAGGCTGTCCAGTATCGCCTAATTGGAATTAAAAATAATACACAAAAATAAGATTATTATAGTTTATTGATATTAATTTTATTTTATCCATAAAAATCACCTTTTGGGCCTTGTGTACCATCCGGACCTCTTCTTCCTCTACCTCCTCTGAAACCCCTTGGCCCCATTTCACCTCTCTCTCCTTGTATTCCAGGGTGGCCCTATTGAAATGTAAATTGTATAAGAACCAAAATATTTATTAGATTTTAAAAACTTACTCTATCTCCCTTTTCTCCGTCAGATCCCTGTCTACCTGTTGCTCCTTTGTCTCCCTTTTCACCAGAATTTCCAGGGTATCCAATGAGCCCTTGGGTTCCTTGCTTACCCTTTTCCCCAGGCGATCCTATTTCACCGGTCTCTCCACGTGGGCCGTCAAAACCCTTTATTCAAACAAAAATTCATTACATTTTTATAGTTTTAAGAAGTAATTTTGAAAATTTTGCCTCACCTTCGGTCCTTCAGGCCCTTCTAAACCTGGCGCTCCTTGAAGTCCTTGTGGACCAACGTCTCCTCTCGCTCCTCCTGCCCCCTTTTCTCCTTCTAAGCCCCTTTCTCCTGATTCACCCTTCTCCCCTTGATGTCCCCTGATTCCTTCATCTCCCTTTACGCCTCGAGCACCTGGAAAGCCTATAGATCCTTGTGAACCAGATGTGCCCTGTTCACCTTTCGGGCCAGCTTGTCCTGGATTCCCGTTGATTCCAGGAAGACCTTCCGCCCCTGGTAGTCCCGGGATACCAGGTTTACCTGGAGGGCCCTAGAAAAAATTAAAACAAATTTTTAATATTTCCATGGTTAAATGTTTTGGGCTGGGCTAACTAAGTACTAAGTAAGTTAAAGGCCTAACAATAATGTGAAAGTAAAAAAAGACTAAAACGCCCATCTCTAGATTAACCTCTAAAACTATTTTGACAGTTTCGTCGGCATTTTTATTTCCAAATTTTAATTGACAGTTTAAAAATATTTTAATATATAAATATAATTGAATTATGCCACTCAAATTACGCAGAGAGCTAGACATTTTCTATTATACAAATTCAAACGAGAGACAACATTGTGCGATTATTATATTACTGTTAATTTGCTCTTTTACAATATTTACATTTACCTATACGGTATTTTTCTTTTTTAAATTGGAAGGGACAGTTCAAGAGATATATATTGAAAGTGATAAACCTGCTGTATTTAAAACCAGTCCGAAATTTTTAAGTCTAGGATTAGACGCCATAGTTATTTCAAATGGATTTAAAAATTTTAACATGTCTGATCCAAAATTAATTGCCATGATTAAATTTCTGGGCCCAGGATATCTTAGGGTAGGAGGAAATTTAGCGGAAAGAATAAAATTTTCCATTAATAACAAGGTAGATGAAAATATTGAACAGTTTTACACCAGACCTGACCAATATACTAAAGAAGATTATATCAATTTAGAATTGATTCCAAATATTACCTTGACCGCATCAGATTGGCTAAAACTCAACAAACTAGCAAACGAGAGTAATATGGAAATATTTTATGGTCTTAACGCTTTACAAAGATCAAGCAATGGATCATGGGATTCCAGAAATGCTGAAACTATGATAAAATTTTCAAATGATAGAGGGTTAAAACTTAATTGGGAACTAGGAAACGAACCTAATTCATTTAAGCATAAGTTCAATGAAGAAGTTAATGCTACACAAATGGCCAAAGATTTTGCAACTTTAAGAAAAATATTAAACAAATATACAAATTCTAGATACTCATTTTTAGTTGGCCCAGACGTAACAAGACCTCAACACAATCCTAGTAGTCAAATCTATCTGGAAGATTTTATTAAAAATGGTAGTGCTATAGTAAACAAAATAACATGGCATCAATACTACTTAAACGGACATAACACAACCACCAAAGATTTTTTAGATCCTAAGGTGTACGATTTATTAAAGTTCCAAATAAATAGAGTTAAAGAAATAACAAACAAGACTGGTAAATCTATCTGGTTAGGAGAAACTGCCTCAGCTTATGGTGGTGGAGCACCGAATCTATCCGATAGGTTCGTTGGATCATTTCTTTGGGTTGACAAGCTAGGATTGGCTGCTAAAATGGGAGTAGAAGTAGTTGTGAGACAATCTATATTTCATGGAGATTACTCTTTGTTAGATGAGTACTATAATCCTAACCCTGATTGGTGGATTAGTATTATTTACAAGGCTGTTGTAGGACAAAAAGTTGTGCCTCTCTACAATGTTACCACCGAAAGGGTTCGATTATATGCTCATTGTTCAACGGCTAAAGTAACGAATGGTATAACAATTTTTGGGTTTAATGTGGATGCAATTCCTGCTAATGTGGAAATTAACGGTTTGCTTGACACAAGTAGGCAGGCTCCACGATACGCTCATGTTTTTAAACTTCAGACAGACTTTTTGGACTCTAAAAATGTATATTGCAATGGGAAACTTTTAAAAATGCTACCTGGAAATAAGTTGCCCAATATAGTGAGTGTTGAGAAGAATTTATCTCCTTACCTTACAATTCCTCCATTTTCTATTGTATTTTGGGTTATACCGAATGTAAAAGTTAAAGCATGTTTTTGATACATATTTCATTCATCTGTTTTAAAATGTATATGAGACTCTTTTGAATAAATTTTTATAAGTAACATATGTGACGTGCACTACACGTTTGTTTTGTTGTTAAAAAATGTAAAATAAAAAAAGTTGGAGTGTTTTACTGAAACTATTTGCTCATTTGCCCGGATTTGAGGCGGTTGGTTTGGCCTATGTTAGGAATTTTGTCTTTAGCAGACCCGATCAATAGATTACAATGCACGCTGTATATCTAAACAAAAACATATCTATTTTTGCTTCCAACGATAAAATAGAATCTTTCATACCAAATATATTTTACGTTTTTTTATTACTGCACTTAAACTGTAACTCACTATTAAACCAGGTGGTCCCAACATCCCAGAAGGCCCTGGTGGTCCAACTGCACCTTGTAATCCAGTTTGACCAGGTTGTCCAGGTTGCCCCATTGGACCTGGATGGCCTTTACTTCCTGGAGGTCCTTCAATACCAGGAATACCAGCAGCGCCAGGTAATCCAGGAATTCCTCTAGGACCAGTAAATCCTCTGGGTCCCTAAAATGCAAATATTCGCATCAAAATTAATAAAAAAAAAGGAAAGAAAACTCCAATTTAATCCCACACAATATATACATTTTTAAGTTTCGGCTATATAGCCGTCGGTCGTCAGGTCTGAAAAGAGATCAAACTAGTATCATTGGCTTATATTTCAAAATCTTACCATTTCTCCAGGAAGTCCTGGTAATCCAGCAGGACCTTCTTCTCCCTGAGGTCCATCATGTCCAGTATGCCCCTTTTCACCAGGACTTCCTACAAAACCCCTATCGCCTTTTTCACCAGGTAGACCTAGCAGTCCTATATTCCCTTGTTCTCCTTTAGCCCCTACAGGACCTGTCATACCTCTATCACCATCCCTACCGGGTCGCCCTCTTCTTCCTTCTCGCCCTGGAAGTCCTGGAATGCCTCGAAGTCCTGGCAAACCCTATGATACAATAATTAAATGGGGGTTTTGAAATCAGTAGGAAGTTATTTTTGATAAAAATGATATTTTGAAATCTTACTGGTTCGCCAATATCTCCGGGTTCTCCCTTTATCCCTTGAGATCCTGGGGGCCCTTGGGGTCCTGGAACTCCTGTGAGACCCATTGGACCTTCTGTGCCTCTCATGGACATCTGTAAAATTTAATTAAAGCCCCAAGAAATTTCAAAGGTTTAAAAAATATAATATTTACCATATGTTGAGCTAACATTTGTCTAAACATTTCAGTTTGCACATCTGGTCCTTTTTCATTACCTTGCTGATTCAGCTAAAAAACATTTTAAGAAATAAACAACTTCATTTTACCATAAGGTGAACATAATTCTTACCGGTATCATGAAGACATGACCAGGGGAACCAGGCACGCCTGGTGTTCCATAAATTCCATCCCTGCCTGATTCTCCTTTGGGCCCAGGAACTCCTTGAATTCCTGGAGGCCCTGGATAACCTCTCATTCCTGGGGGACCCCTAAGTCCTGCAAATGGGCTGTAGTAATCTGGACTTACAGATGATGTATTTTTATCTGGAACCTAAAAACCAATAATACGATCTTAAACATTAGGAATTAGGAAAATAATAAAGTTTTTTGTAAAAATATAGTTTATGTTACCTCATCATAATCTGAAGAAATGGTAGTTGTAAGATCGAGGTCTATAATTCCAGGAGTTGTAAAATTTTTACTGGAATTTACGTGATATCTTTCTGTTACATCCTCATTGTAAATGGATTCAATAGTTGCACTTTCAGTATCTGAACCTGCTGAAAGTATATGATTAAAATCTAGAGAATTTATACCACTTTCTTGGTTCAAATGAAATCTTCCACCTCCCAAAATGCTATTGTCGGGAATACGTGATTCTCTAAATGATTTATTTTCATCAAAAACCGATGAGACTGTAGCAGTTCCTGCAAAAAAATTCAGTTAATTAATTTTCAAAATCATAAACATAAAGGTTCTTTTAGACGGTTAGATCAGTTCTCCGTTCAGTTTCAGTAGAACTGTCGGTTATTTGTATGTGTAAATACGAAAAACTGCAAGGAAAACTGTATTTACACATACAAATAACTGACAGTTCGACTGAGAACTGATCTGACCGTCTATCCGTCTAAAAGTATCTTAAATCACAAAAAATTATATACGGAATATGACATATTTTATATATGACAATTTCTTTTTGGCGGGTATCAACTAGAAAAATAAAAAAAATATGAAAATACTTTTCCGTTGATACAAAACCAAAATGCACAATCTGGCAATCCCGATTTTTTGTAATACGTTTACATACAAGAATTACATATTGAATTGGCAAATAAAACGCGTGATCCAAGTGAAAACTAAGTAAATAGATAAACAATAGTCTACACTTTTACTGCACGCTTCGCTTATTCTAAAATGATTTGTTATTAATAGTCCTTTTTGGGCAATTTGGTTCAGGAATGTAGTATTGAGGCTTTCTAGTGTAAACGTTTTAAATTTTAAGCGGCGCAGAACTGCCAATATCGAAATCTGGTTACACACTTCAGTGATACCAATCTTTACGAACCAAAAATTTAAGTGCTTCGTTTTTTGTTTGGATAATCTTTAATGTGTGATTTTTTCTTACCTATATAATTTCTTTAATATATTTTACCTTCTATTTCAAAAGAATCGCCTCTAATTCTGCCGTCTCTCTCTTTTTCACTGTAATAATTTCCAGAATTGGTTTTATTAAACGACGTCAAAGAACCAGTTAACGAAAAGTCTCCTGTGATTGTTTGACTGGATTGAGGACAGTCTGGAGAATATTTATGACAAATATCATATGCATCGTCAGGTCTCGAAATTATTTTAAGCATCTGTACATCTCCCTGTAAATTTTTAAATGCAGTAGCTATAAGATCCATGTATAAAAGATCGCCTGGTTACAAAAAAAAGTAAAAATGGAGCAATTGTAATGTGTGTTGCCTACCTGTAGCCGGGTCGTATTTGTAAAAATTAAAACATTTTTTTGGTCAATTCAAGACCTACTAGAATACCTCAGGCGTTCCGAAATGAACAAAAATTTTAATAAAAATATAAAATAAAAATAATTAAAAAGACAGTTTATTCAACTCAAATAAATAGGTTATATTAATTACCGAGCAAAGATTTCGGGCTTTGGTTTATTAATGCGTATTAAACTTTTTTATTTGATCTTTGCTTTGACAATTTAACAAATCAAATTTTACGGAAATGAATTAGAATTGCTAATATTAATTTAGTAAAATGAGGTCAATTAATAACTCTGTGCTCTATACTCTAAATAAATATTTATAAAAGTTTTTATTAACCTCATAAAAGACGAAATACATGTGCCTATTTCAAAATTTGAAAAAGTCTCAAAAAAAATTAAAACTTACAACAAAATTATTAGTTTGTTAAATGTTCTTCTTTTGGACATTAAAACCAAAAAAATAACAGGTCACTATGAACTACAGAAATGAGTATTAGAATGTTCAAATTCCAAAGTTATCAAAAAATAGTTTTTTAGGGTGTTGGCGCAAAAATTTGGGAAACATGTGGCAAAAAGTTGAATGACGAGGGATAAAAAAAAGTAATAAAACTATGTTTTCTCAGTTAGAATACATATAATTTTTTAAATTTGTAATTACGCTGACATTAAATAGAATTCAAAAATTCACCGAGTCTGAAAAACATTCTAAAATATATAATAAATATTTTGGAATATTAAAATTCGACACAAAGGGGTAAATGACATATAAAAACCGATTGGCGGTATAAAAATTGCCAAAAAATAATTTTTTAATAAATTTTGGTAGGTAAAATCGAAAATTTTTAGAAAAAAATGAAAAAAGGATATTAAATGACGAGGAATCAAAAAATTGAATTAAAATCATGTTTTTCTGTTGAAAATACATAGAAATATGTAAATTTGCAAATGCGCTGTCATTAAATAAATAAATAATTTAACAAAAAAAACCTATTAAATAAGTTCGTACTCATAAACAACCTCAATTAGGGTAACTAAATATTAAACTTACATTAAAATATCCTTCGTCGGCCAGTTGAAATCCGATATTAATAACCCCAGTAATACTCAGCTTAGAAGTTGTTGCCCTAAGCAATGATTTTGTGATGGTTTGATTACAATCAATGATGGCTGTAATCGAGTCACCCTTGACGCTGAATGCCAACCTGTGCCACCTGAAAAAATACGAAAATTTAAATTTCGACTTTGTTAACTCCTCCTGTCAAAATGAATAAAGATACAAAAATTCGGTCTTCAACAAAACATTTCTACATTTTTTCTTAACATCTTCTCCAAAAAGTAAAGATCTATAGCTTTTAAAGATGAAATAAAAATATTGAAGGCCTATTGTTTATATTTTTACAAAAGGTATTCAAAATTCAGGGACACGAGTCACAAATTCTATGTAGTTATTCATTGAAATTATTTGGTTTTGTTTAAAATACCCGCTTTTTTACGTATCTCCACATAAAAGTCAATGGGATTAAAATCGGGAGAGTCTGGAGGCATTTCGATTAGTCCACGACGCCCAATGTAACAGCTAGGAAATTCAATATTTATATATTTTTTAACTGGTAAATGAAAAAGGAAGGACCATCATAGTTTGACAGCAAGATAAAAATATTGTTGTAAAAGTTCTTAATGTATAGAATATAAATTATTGAAAAGGGATGAAAAATTTAAAATAATACTTCATACTGTCATACTTCTGTCATAATAATTTGTTTTACCTGTGAGAGAATACAAAGCAAAATATGCTGAACTCTTAATGACAGGGTCGCGCGAGTTGTACACTATACTTTTTTTACGATTATCTATTTATTTGCAAAATGAAAGCATATACTCAGTTTATATTTTTATTTGACGACTGTAAACATTTAAATCACTATTGTTGAAAGTAAACGATACATTTGAATCAGTTATTCTAAAGACAAAAAATATTGTCTTAAGTAATATCATAAGGGCATCTAATTTTTTTCACAGGAAACATTAGATGCCCGAATGGTGTTTGTTAATGTACACATAGACACATAGCTTGCAAAACATACTACCTGTGCATACATAATAAATATGTAGCTATTAATTTGAAAACTGAAAAACAGGTAATTTATTAATCACAAAATACTACAAACTTAATTATTTATGGTACAATTAAGATATAAATTGCAATTTTGGTACACAGTAGGAGTATTGTTTGAAATCTTTGTTAACTCATTGATAACGTTGGGTGTAGGTAAATCATTAATGTTGTTGATGGGTGTAGCTGTAGAGTGAGAAGCTCGAGGAGTGGCTGCAGGATCTTCTGTTTTTTAGCTGGAGGTTCTGAGGCGTCACTTCTAAGGGTGTTTATGAAGGTGGAATAATGCTCATTATCCTTTTGCAGATAAGGCTTAATTGAGTTGGCTGAACTGTGGCCAGTAATTTTAATTATTTGTTGTTCACCACCCCCTCCTTTTGCCAGGTTACTGACTGTTGTCGACCGCATAGAGTGGTTTGTTATTTTTATTTCTTTTGTATTTAATCCTGCCTTCTCTGCTGCTTCTTTAGTCCATTTCGAAAGTTCGTTTTTTCCCTGGAGTGTTTTTGTACCATCCACTTGTTTGTTCTTTGTCCATGATGGGTTACTGTCAAGAATAATCTATCAGTTGTTATTCTAGATGAACGTTTAACCATTAGAATTTTAAAAAGACGGACTGGACAAAAGGTAGGGTTCTTCGTGTTGTGGACCAGCCATTTACTATCGGCTATTTTTTTCCACCCTGGGCTGTTTTATTGAAAAGAGGATTATATTCTACTCTTCCTAAAAAGTAGGATTTTTGAAAATCAGTTATTTAAACCTGTTTTAATCCCAGAATTATCAACGTCCTCTTTAAAATAATGAACTCTGCAATTGACTGCTTCTCCACCTCTCCAGGCAAGTTCTACTGTAGCGATATGGTAAAATTTTCGCTGGAGTCCCGCCGGAGTGTCTTCGTCCCATAATAAAACCATTGCGTAGTATTCTTCCAATTTTAATGAAGCAGAGCTCGATTTCCTTTTATTGGCACTCATCTGCAAATTCCTTCGTTTCCCATTACGAGCTTCCCTACTAGACTTGAAGATAATATCTTTAAATAGATCAAAAATTATTTTCCACTTCATAAAATACATCTCTTGCATTTTTTTTGCAACGGTGTTCCACATTGTCTTCACAACTAGTTCTTTATAATTTTCACCGTTTTCTTTCTTCATATTCTACGCCCAATCTTTCAGGATTAGGTTTAGTTGCTCTAAACTTGTAGTTTCCAAAAGCTCGTATTTCTTTGCCTTGTAGAATTGCGTAAACTGTTTCCATATTGACGTATGGGTTTTAACGGTATTGTACGGTACACTTTTCTCAATCGCCAGATCAATATTAGCCATAGAATCACTTCCAAAGCGACTCATTTTCACTACATATATCTGACTAGCACTGTTTAAAACAATATTACAAAATTTATTGACAATAAAATCAGAAAAATTGTTTAGCGTCGTTTTCTGGTGCCCTAGGAGACCATAATTACTTGTTATCAAAGGTATTGTAATTTTTGGTGACAACTGCTGTCAAGTTTTGCCGCGGGTAAACTCGAAAAAACTATTTGTAATTCAAAATTGCGCGGTTGTGATTGGTGGAAATTAAGACGAGGGAAATAGTCTACGAGATCTGTTGGAAATGAATCATTTCCTAGGAGTTCGACCATAGGAAATGTACATCCATATACAAGTATGTGAAACTTGTACTTTTCTTTATAATCGTATAAAAAATATGTTGTGTATACCGACCCACACATCGATAAACAGAAGCCAATTCATTTCGATATTAGCCAAACGTCGGCGTCAAATCTATTCCACGAATAATAGCCCAATAAAGGGAATTATAAGCATTTAATAGAGCACAATGGAGAGATATAGATATCGCTAGGTAGGTATATCAATCTCTGTAAATGATGTACAGGTCTCGCGACCTACACCCTTTTCATAATCCCCCCTCTTAAATTAACAAATAACTCGGGGTTAATGGTTCCCAAATTAATTTCGGATTATACGGCGTTTCAATAATGGAATTGTTCGATTCAATATACAGTGTGTTACAGAATTCGACTGCCAAGTTGAAGGGGTGTTTTTATTTAAGTGAGAAACGGGTCCCAGTAAAAATATTTTGAAATAAGAATAAATTTATTAGTGAAAATTTCACACCTCTACTTTTCAACCAATAAGATGCTTTAATTTTGACTAGTTACCATGACAACTAAAAAAATTTTCGGAAATTTTTTCGAGGCGCCACGTTTTTTAAGTGGAAATTTTTTGATGGTTGAAAAGGTAAACATATGATCTACAACCATTAAATAATGTAACAAAAAGTACATTTCTACCACCTTTAGTGACCTAAAATTATGAAAGGACGATAGAAGAAAAGGATGAAGTTTATGTTTTGCTAAAATGTGTCATACCTGAACTTCACGTGTTACAGGGATTTGTGAATCATTTGTTTTGGCGAGGAATAGTTTTTCTTGTAGGTAAAAAAAGCTTTATTGTTGCCGAAAAAGCTCAATCTTGTTTCAAAAAACTACCACAGAGACGCGTTTGAAGGCTCTTGAAAGAAGCTGACAAACTAGAAGATCTAGAGATATATGAAAAGATAGGTATTTTCAAAATGATACCTTGTGTCAATGCTTATAAAGCGATGAATAAATTAGTTCATTGTTATTTTACCTCTGGAAGAGTTATTCTCTCACCTATGCTTAGATCAATGAATTAAATAAGACTGAAAAGTATTGATGATCTCTCTGAAACACTGAAGATAATTCTTGATCACATAAAAGAAAGACAGTACAGAAAATTCCTGCTTCAGCAGATTTTGGATCCATTTTGGTCAAACTTTTGCAGCCTTCGAGCACACTGTGTATGAGTAAGTGCTTAAAGTATTCGTATCAAATCAAAAAAATCTTATTTGCAGGTAATTCTATTTTTGATAAATACTCACTGTCCATCGTCTACTGTAGCACCGAATGAAATAAAATTGTCTTCTTCAGGTAACTCATCCGTGTCTTCGTAATAAACGCTTATTTCTTTACCAACGGTTACAGAAAGTTGTTCGTCTCCATTTTCACTGAATAATGTAAACAGTGGATACAGTTGGCCTAAAACAAATAAAAATATAAATAGGGTATTCCATAACGTCGTGCTAAACCAAAATAATTATTTTTTTCTACAAACGTCAGTAAAAGTATAATTTTTAACGCATGCTGTCAGTGTCTAAAATGCCATTTTATGACACTGGTGTTAAAAGTAAATTTGGACTTTTAATGGTGTTTGTAGAAAAAATAGTGTATGATATACGTGCTAAAAGTGATTTTATTTTGTTTGAAGGGATGGAACACAAAATAAATATCACTTTTAGCACTTATATCATAAATAACTATTTAGGTATATGGAACTGCCTCTTTTTCCAATTTTATTTTAACTGAATAATTATTATCTGAAGTTTAATCAAAATTGATTTTTATTTACAATGTTCCAAAAGCTACACAAGCAATCAAATGCTCTGTAAAAGTACTCAGACTAGCATAAAAAAATGATAGCCTGTTACGAACTACATCAAAATAAAATCCGTTATCCCTACTACAAACTTTTAACTTCTAATTTACCTCCTCACAGCGACCAATAGAAAATCACCCGGTAGACGCTTGAATCAGGTTAAATTATTCAGTATCAGTCGCAGATGAACGTCTGCCGATAGCCAGTTAGTTATACAAATTGTATAATAAAAGCCACTTGGTATATTTGAATAAATTAAATCTCTTAAAATTTTGGTGGAAGTTTCGGCTCCTTCGCCAAAATTTGTAGTGGTTTTACTACCATGGATGGATAAATTGGCGTTTTTTAAACATATGCGGTTGAAAACGTCTTCAAAATTTCATTTATATTCGTTTCTTAAAAATCAATGTTCTAAGGAGGATATTTCATTTTGTTTTTATAACGCCTCGTTTTACCAGCTCTCGTTATTTTTGTGTTTTTCAACAAGAGCGATTTTTCCTATACTTGCAATACGTTCCGTTTATACAATTTATATTTTTTTAAATTACCTGTAACCATACAAAAAACTATTTTGGACTTCCTTAGCCTCTACTAATTGCGGGAGATAATTAAAAACGAAAAAAACTGTTTTTAGCGATTTTCTTGATAATTTTGAGGTTATGTCGAAAAATGATCAATACAAAAGTTTTAAATTTTTTAATTATCTGCAACTTTTACATTAAACTTTTTTCCATAGGGTGCATATTTCAGCCACTAATCGTAAAAAACTAAATTTAAATTTTAAATATTTCCACGTACAATGGTTCTTCAAAAAATAATTAAAAGTTAAACAAATTCCATTTAAAAGTTAACACCTTATTAATCCGAACAAAGAACAAAGGCGTAGACTCATTTAAATCATATAAAAAGGAAACGAAATCTTAATTCTAACCCGTGTTTATTTACATGAGCAATTTAACTTCTTTTTTCGTTCATTCAACGATTTAAAGAAATGGCAGAAAGCAAAGACAAAAGTTTTTTGTACAGACCATGATAATGCGACGAATACTTTATACCTTTCGCTGATTATTATTATATATAATTTATAGCTTTAGGCTTCAAAAATCCCATTTAAAAAAGTATTTCAGAGACACCGAGAAAAAAGCATTCAAATTTACATAAGAAAAGCTGTAATTCTAATACATTTCTCTCGTGAATAATTTTTAATATTAATTGTATAGTATTTTTTATTTAAACGTCTTGCCTTTTTCTGTTCATAAATTTAAGACGTGATTTATAACACCAGAATATGAAAATAATATATCAAGAAGGTACAGTGGGTTATAGACACTACTAAGAATTTTCTTAAGGCTTTTAACAGACTTGCCTGATAAACTCTATCGGTTTTTTATCTTCAGGTGCTTTCACAGAGTGCTAATTGAGTGATCGACCAAAACTGCACAATCTGGTTCAGCCACTGTTCAATACTTTCTGTAAAATTCGCTCATGATTTGAAACTGTACAGCATTTTATATGTTGTTTCCGTTCTTTTGTTATCAATGTAAGACGTAGAGAAAATGAACAATTTAAAAAATAATTTGTTTCTCTTATTAACAGTTTCATAGGGAAAATTTCTCTCTTTAGCCCTTAGGGACGAATAAACTCCTATTTAAAATCCCTCAGGTCCGGGGACTACATAAAAAGTAGAAGAAAACAAAAGACCAAACATATAATCGAGCGTGTTCTGGTCGAGCGAAGAGACAAATTTTTAAGTGATAAAATGAAACGCAAAAGTTTTTACCTGGCGTCGGTCTAGCTACAATTAATATGGAGAAATCGTTGGGAAAACCATCTGGAAAAAGCTCCCGTGTTGTGAGGGAAATTTGAGCTTGCTCGCTCCACCTAGAAGGAAACATACAAAGTAAAAGATTTTTATTTATTAATTGTAGGAATGGAAGATTTTATTTCGCACTTATAACAACAAAGTCGCTCACTAATGCAATTTCTGGCAAATTAAGAGGCATTTTTTAAATTCACTATTTAATATTTTATCAGAATACTATTTTTTTTAATTTCATAATAAAGAACCCTAGTTTCACTTTTCGTCTGGAATAAAACCACTTATTTTCTTGAAAAAGTTTTTAATTTGACGTTTCGACTTCCTTAATCGGAAATCGTTTTCAAAATTACATAACAAAATATATAAAAAAAAATTTACTATAGAAACAACACTTGATAATATTACAAAAATATGACATCAACATAGTACACGTAGAAAAAGATTTTGAGTTTCTCTCTCTCTCCACTGGATTAAAACCACCTAGTTGTTAAAAAAAAATATATATATGCAAATGCGCTATCCTTTCAAAATTCGTTCCCAGAAACGTCACAAAAAAAAATTTTTTTTGGGAACGAATTTTGAAAGGATAGCGCATTTGCATACTTTTTTTTTTAACAACTAAGTGGTTTTAATCCAGTGGAGAGAGAGAGAGAGAAATTAAAATACAAATCACTTTGAGCTTCCGAAACGATTTTGAGATTGAAGATGTCAAAATCTGTTTCAATCATATTTTTGTGACATTTCTGGGAACGAATTTTAAAAGGTTAGCGCATTTGCATATTATAAGAGAATTTATACTTCGTCATAAATGAAGTTTTCTTATTAATATTATCATAAGAAAAAACTTATGATACTATCCCGATATAGAGGGTATCCTTTTTTGCAATTAACTCTTTTTGTAAAATAGGCATCCAAATTTTTGAAATATCAACCGAACAATTAGAAACACATTCGTTATTATTTAAGCATATCTCCGAAATGAATTATAAAGAACCCTGCACTGGATGTCAGATACAGGAAAATCTAAATTTTGAGTTTGTAGCTTCCTCTTTCAAAATCCAATAGATATTGAAAAGCGGTATTCAACAAAACATTTCTACATCCGTTCTTAACATCTCTTCCAAAAATGAAAGATCTAGAGTTTAGAGTTTTAGAGGAATAACGAAACAAAGATTAGAATGTAAGAACCGCGAAAATCTAAACTTCCACTTTGTCGCCTCCTACTGTCAAAACCAATAAAGAAATTGACAAGCGGTCTTCAACAAATCATTTCTACATCCTTTCTTAGTCTCTCTTTCAAAAATTAAAGATCTAGAACACTTACTTTAAGAGTAGTAAAAAAACAAAGATCTGGATGTCAGAAATAGAAAAATAATAAAGATATTAAAAAGCGGTTTATAACAAAACATATCTACATCCTTTCTTAAGTTCTCTTCCAATTTCCAGGGTATGTGGCACACCCTGTATGTAAAGCAATTAATTCGTTTAGGACTTCTTGTAACTGTTAAAACCATTATTTGGATGTTTTAAATTAGATGATGCACTACCTAAGGTTGTGAAATAAATCACACTTGTTCCCAAGAACAAAGACATTAAATGTCCTACACTGCACCAGCGTCTGGACTTCAACAACTACTCCTTGGGCTATATGCCCCCCCAGGTATTGAATTACGAAAGTCCAGACGTGGTTTGGCGCCCGACCAAGTCGGGGCTTTAAACCAAACACTTTGATTTTATTATTAAAGGAGCTTGCCATTCTTAGACCGGTTTCGGAATTATTGTTCCTCTTCAGTAAGAAGCAGGCTAGCTCGAATTTCTATCTCTAAAGAAATTCTGAAGATCGCTTTGAACCCATTAACTCTTAGTACAAACGGTTAAGTCGAGAAAGAGGAGGTGAGTGCAACGCCATCTCTTCACTTTTATAATAAAATGGCATTGCACTCACCTCATCTTTCTCGACTTAACCGTTTGTACTAAGAGTTGGTGGGTTCAAAGCGATCTTCAGAATTTCTTTAGAGATAGAAATTCGAGCTAGCCTGCTTCTTACTGAAAAGGAACAATAATTCCGAAACCGGTCTAAGAATGGCAAGCTCCTTTAATAATAAAATCATATTATAAAAGTGAAGAGATGGCGTTGCGCTCACCTCCTCTTTCTCGACTTAATCGTTTGTACTAAGAGTTGGTGGGTTCAAAGCGATCTTCAGAATTTCTTTAGAGATAGAAATTCCATCTAGCCTGCTTCTTACTGAAGAGGAACAATAATTCCGAAACCGGTCTAAGAATGGCAAGCTCCTTTAATAATAAAATCATTTTATAAAAGTGAAGAGATGGCGTTGCGCTCACCTCCTCTTTCTCGATTTAACCGTTTGTACTAAGAGTTGGTGGTTTCAAAGCGATCTTCAGAATTTCTTTAGAGATAGAAATTCGAGCTAGCCTGCTTCTTACTGAAGAGGAACAATAATTCCGAAACCGGTCTAAGAATGGCAAGCTCCTTTAATAATAAAATCAAAGTTTTTGGTTTAAAGCCCCGACTTGGTCGGGCGCCAAACCACGTCTGGACTTTCGTAAATCAATACCTGGGGGGCATATAGCCCAAGGAGTAGTTGTTGATGTCCAGACGCTGGTGCAGTGTAGGACATTTAATGTCTTTGTTCTTGGGAACAAGTGTGATTTATTTCACAACCTTAGGTAGTTTTGGTACGCCCATGGTCCTTTTTTGGTATTTTTATGGTTACAAAAAATTCCACCGTCGTTAGATGATGCAGATAAATTGTTCATACTTTTGCTAAAGTCACTTTTTTATTGGAATTACTATGTCCTATTGGTTTTTTTTAGAAATTACTCACTTTAGGTATAACGAACATTTAACCAAACCAAAAGCATGATATAAAATACAGGGTGATCTATTTACAAAAATTGTTTACTGAGTTTTGACTCGCATATATAGGGATTTTGCAATATTATACGACAAATTTATACGCGTTAATTGATTTTAATATAATGATGAATTACCTGTATGCCCATTCTGAGACTGAAGGTTCTCTATCATTTGTGTTGTTTAGACATCTTCCAAGAAATCTTGTTATACCTTGAGGTTCTTCATAAAGATCTGCGGCTTTGATCAAATCTACAACGCCAACTGCAAGTGAAAAGATGAATGAGTTACATAAGTTTCACTTTTGTTGCTAAAAAGAAAATTGTTAACTTTGCCGATCTTTTGACTCATCTATATATCCTGTTATCTAATATACCAATTTTTGTTAAATTTCTATATTTTTTGGTTCAATTTTTCAGGAAAAAAAATTGATCAGACTATATTAAATAAAAAATTACGCAGATAATCAGAAACCATCCGTCTACTCTACCTGACATTATCCTATCATCGATCACTAATCACCTTCGTATAGATGCAAATTAGTCGGATGGATGGACATATGACACATGCCGTAACAAGAGACGGAAAGTGCATTCCCTTAGGGGTGAAACACCCTTTCATATCGAATGTTGATTATCTTTCAATGGTGGTTTTTACTTGATAACAAGCAATATTAATTGGGAATTATCCGTCAAATCATTTCTAGTTTGAATGTGTCGCGACAGTATGAAATAAGCCTGTTAGAGGTACAGTAGGGAGGGAAATGTTTTTATACGTTTCTTTCTATTTAAAATTCATTTGATTTTAATGTTTTTTTAAATACATAAATATTTTTTTTCTAATCATACAACTAATAGTCCAAGAAAGGTAGTAAATTTTTTTGTAATATCGAGCAGAAACTAATAACTGATCAGATAGATTTGAATTTTTTTTAGGAAAGGTGTCCAGATCAGAAGTAGAAGTAGAAAACTTGTTTTGGGTGGGGGCGGGGGGCATAAAAAAGTGGGGAAAAAAAGAAAACTTGCGCAATCGATAAATTATCATTTTTTAATGAATTAATGTTAAATACAATTTTTCATGAAAATAAACCCCTCTCAAGTTATAGGGCGTAGAAAATTACACAAAAATCGTACATTTCTAAAAATGTATTTTTTACCCGTAACTTTTTCTTGGCTGATAATATCGAGATGTACAATAAACCTTTTTAAAGGTTAGGATATCGCCGAAATGTCATGTTATTAATAAATAAATATTATATGGAGCAAAAATTGTAAATTCTCCATAAAACATACTGATATATGGACCCAATAAAAACTTTTATAACTTGAACCATTGCGATTAAAATGATTTTTTTCCAATATTTTTTTTACTTCAGAGTTAACATTGTTTTTCTGTCGACGGATTATCATTCGTACGAAACGCTCTTCTCTTAATTAAATATTCATGAGACAATTTGTCATCTGTGAATTTTTCAATGTTGCTTTCTATTAAATCCACCCTAGTAGCTTTCACACATACACACAAAAAAATTAAATCTGTGAAAAGAGAAATTCTTAAATAAAACAAAATTGATTTTTTTAATGAGTTATCTTTTTTTTTGTATTTTCCGCTTCAAGCTGCAACCATATATTAATATATCTATTGTACTTTCTTACCTTCACTGTTAGTAAATTGCCCAGCAACTCCATCAAACTTGATGGCAATCAGAAACCACAACCAAAAAAGGATATTGTTACAAATTCGTAGTCTTGTTCGGACTTTCTCTTTGGTTCTAAACCGCATGACTCCCACTGCGGCTCCAAATGTCTCTTAACAGCCAATTTTTCATCACTCTTTCACTATATACAACAAAAATACACTATTTAGTTATAAATAAAATCAAATATATTACAGCTCTATGAATTACATTGTTATTATTAATACGAACATGTTTCAAATTCCTTCTTTACTTTATGAGAGGGATCCTACCTAGGCATATAATAATAATAATAATAATAATTTATTCACAAGAAAAAAAAATACAACATACAAAGTGTGAATAAACGTGATCTGATAGGCGAAGAAATAAAAAATTAATTTAAACTATTAGATAATATAAACATAACCAAATTTCTATTTTTATTTCTCATTTATATAGGTAATCTTCAAAACTTCAATTGTTTCTCTAAAATAATGTCTTGAATTAGTTTAAATTTTTAATGTTTTCTGTGATTGCGTTAAAGACTTTTGGAGCAATATACCAGAAAGAACGTTGGCATAAAGATTTTTGCATTTTTGGTAGCGTAGCATAGATAATATATTATTTACAATTTTATTAAAATATTTCAAACATACCCGGATTAGTTTGGATCAGTTTTTTTATTTAATTTTTTTTATATAATTTAGTTGTTTACTTCGTTATTAAAGGGAGAAGATTAAATAATTTTCTGAAAAAAGTCTACGTTCAAGTGTGAATTTGTAGTTGCTCTAGTTATTGATGAAACCTTGTGTAGTTTTTATAAAACTGAAGATACCTATTAATAGAGGCATAACAAAAAAATTTATTATCATTATACTTTTACTCTTGATGTAAAAATAATTAAAATGTTGAACATTGTCTCTCTTTAATAAAACTTATGTTTTAAAATAATCATTTTTTTACAGCATTCATTCGACGTCATTTTTATTTTCAAAATAATCAATTTCTGAATTATTACACATTATAAAGTGTATTTTTAACTTTATTTAAAAAAAATAATTTCTGATTTATATATCTTATAATATACATTTTAGTAGTGCTATTAGTTTTTCGACTTTCTTTTTAATTTTCAATTCAAGCTTTGTACAAATTTAATGTCATAATCGTGTGGCAAAATGCTTTTAAGATCTCTGAAGCAACATTTCGAACACAAAGTGAGGAAAACCAATGAATGTGCGCTAAATGACTTGCTAATAATTCGATTTAACGAAGGTCTTTCTTACACCAGCCCTCTGGCGGCTGTTTCAAAAAGCTCGGCGGTTTTGTTCTTCGATGATAAAGTGACATCTTGACTTCACAAGAGATTAATTATATTTTCTTAGTAACACGGTAGTACATGGTGGATTGTTGAGAATTTTTCCGCAAAGATAAGAAAATAGGTCAAAGTTTATTGAAAAATGCTTAAGAACATTTGCTTACTGAAACTGAAAAATGATTCTCTAATTTATACTTTTTTTGAAGGAAATCTAGTTAACATGCGTTACTACCTCATTCTATCATCTTTTAAATACTTTCTATTAATTTTTTTTCATCCAAATACATGTAGAAATTCAAAACGAGCCGTTTCTGCCTTCAGCTACAATGAGAGCAGCTTTTAAGTTGACAAAATATTCGTCCGGTAAGTGACAGTACAAAAGCCCTAATTTTCTTTGGAAATTTCCAGAGTAAAAATTAATTAGACGTTAGATAAATACAGAAAATTGTATTCGCGTTAGTGTAACGGCATTTCTTGACAACTAAATTGAATTTTCTTCTTAAAAGTGTTAGTTTTGTGCTAAGGACGTAAATACGAGTCTAGTTGGAATTTTAGCGTTCTATTCAAAATTATAAAAGATTCATTTTTATATTTGAGTTGCTGAAATTCTACCTGATTTTTTTTATTAGAATGAATGGAAATGTCGGAAATTTTCAAACTTTAAACGCCGATATATCTAACAAGAAGTAAACGGAAGATGTTTAAATAGTATAAGAGATTTATTTTATATAAACTTTAATGGACTAAATAAAGAAAATTAAAAAAAAAATAATTTTCTCAGCGTCATTCTCAAAGTCTTCCACTTGCAACAAATAACAGAATTTATTTACAACCAACACTTTGATTTTGTTATTCAAGGAGCCATCATTCTTAGGCCGGTTTCGGCCTTATTGTGCATCATCAGTAGGAAGTAGATAGCTCGACAAAATCAAATTTGCAGTAAGTAGACAGTCCGCAATGCAGACCATCCAGATATACAATGCTCAACAAGCTAATTTACAACGAAGAAATATCCAATCTCAAAAATGGGTTCTGTGAAAATAAAGAAAATTTAAAAAAATAATTTTATTTATTTTCACAGAACCCACTTTTGAGATTGGATATTTCTTCATTTTAATGGACTAGTTACAATCAATTTAAGAAATTCTAGTGTGAAAGGACTTATTTGATTTATGTGTTATTATATACAGCAGTTAAAACAACATTAAAAGTTTATTTAAATTACCATATGCGCTTGAGAATGGCTCAATTAATTTGAATTTATTATTATTTGGACATTTAATACAGTTTAAGTATAACTATGAATACTCCGCGGTTTAAAAATTGGTTCAAAATAATTAATAATAATAATTTTAAAACATATTGCCCCTAATACATCTCTGGTCTTTATATTCAGCTGCACTTATTTTTTGCTAAACTTCTTAAACCGTTTTTTAACCCCTTAACGTGAAATAAATACTACTATTATTATTATTATTATTATTATTATTATTATTATTATTATTATTATTATTATTATTATTATTATTATTATTATTTCTGTTGGAATGTTGGAAAAGTATAAATAAATATTTTATCAAGAAACAATATAAATGAACTTAGTTATCCCATAATACCACATGAGATTTAAAAAGAAGTGAAAGTTAATTCTGTTATCTCAAATAAAATTTTATATCTGGTCACCGAGCTTTCGCTCTTAATATTCAAATCTACATTTTTAAGCAGTCCAATGAGTATATAATTTAAGTATATTTATAACCTGACAAATTATTAATTAATTCGTGAAAATCACGGAGTGGGCGACATCTACTTGAACTACAGAAAGGTAGATAAATAGAAAGTTGATTGGCGATTGGCTTGAAAGTAGGCGGGAAAATTAAAAAAAGCTGTCAGTGTTAATTTTCAATTTGCTGCAGGTGTTGTTGACGTTTATCAACTGCTTGTCACAGAGGTTAGTTAAATGCATTAAAAGTTGCCTAGTTTCTGGAGATTTCACCCTTTTAGGGCAACATCTACTGACGCTTGGTCTTCGCGAATAGTCACGGCGGACAGGCCCCGTTTCCGGGACGGGCAACAGCAGCGTGTAGGGCATAGTGGTTTCAGTGGGGTGGTTTTAGTGAGTAACCGTAAGGGGTAGTCTCACACTATCGGGGAAGGGAAGAACCTTTACCCGATGTGCATAAAGCATTACCACCCGCCAAAAAAAAAAAAAGATTAGCTTTAGGTTAGGTTAGATCTGTGTAATAAATAAAGAAAAGCACGATACGTGTGACATTTTGACATTTGTTACATTCTGACAGGTGTCATATTTTGACATTTGTTCATTTTGACAGTTGTAACATTCTGACACGTATCACATTTTAACAGTTGTCACGTTTTGACAGGTGTCACATTTTGACAAGTGTCCATTTTAACAGTGTTACTCAACGTTCCTATAAATATTTACCTAAACCCATGATTTCTGAAATTGAATTGGCAACGTTGTATTTTCAACTTAGAATTTATGAGATGGCTGTCATTTGACAAGCAAATTATTTATGTCCGTCAAATGAACCTTTTCTTTTTTATACTTTTCAGGTTTATTCTGGTTATAAATTGCTACTTGGGCATTTGTAGAATAAAAAAATGTGAAAAATATTTTTCCGCGCAAAAATTTCTATTGCTAAGTATATTGATTTTATCATGTTTTATAGCATCTGCGAAAATTTCATGAAAATCCCAGCCGGTCCCATTTTCTTAACAATTAACCAGAGATGTGCGTGTCAGTAGTTGTCAAAATTTGTAGGTCATTATGGATATAAAGCGACAAATTTAAAATTGAATTCTTTCTGATTAAAACGCCAGAAATTAAATAAAGTCAAACCTTTTTACTACTATACTATACAGAAGAAAGGAGTGCAGTATTTAATTTGCAGAACGTAGTACAGGTTCAAGAGGTAGAAATTTTATTTTCACCTCATCCTTCAATGCTTATTTTTAGTTAAAATTTAAATTTTAATACATCTGATCGGCCTAATATAGTTTTTGTCTAGATTTAATCTTGTTTCCATGGTTTTTACTGTAATTAACCTGTTATTTTGACAGATAAGTCAGACTTTATTTATTCATAGCCGTATCGTATGTATTTTAATTGATTCGGAATTTTGTAATAATATATATTTCAAAATGGCTTCATTCTAAAAATATTATCAGTCCTCCTAAATCCTTGAAGGAAGAATTATTAGTAATTCAAATTCAAAATTCAAAAAATATATTATAGATGAGATGGCCAGAGAAAAACTAATTAAAATTCTCAGATTGCCTCCGTACCACGCAGAGTTAAATCCCATTGAACTGATCTGGTCACAATTATTAAAAGGTTATGTTTCTCAAACCAATAAAACATTTAAATTTCCTGAAGTGCGAAATTTGTTTTTGAAGGCATTTTCAGATGTAAATAGAGAACATTGGGGAAAATGCATTGATCATGTTAAAAAGGTGGAAAATTCATTTAGGAAAGTATATCCACTATCAATGGATAATTTAATAGAACCTATAATAATACTTAAATTATATACTCATTGGACTGCTTAAAAATGTAGATTTGAATATTAAGAGCGAAAGCTCGGTGACCAGATATTAATAATAAACCTCAGAAAAGACAATTATAGTGATACCAGTAGTTTTAGTGAAGACAGTGACTTTTATAGATAGTTCTTGAACTAACTTTTTTTTTAATCTTTGAGTTTAGGTAAGTACTGAAGCGTTACTTTTAATGCCAAGAGATTAAAAACAGTTTAATCCCAACATATAATCCTCCTTGTTATTTATTGGTTAAATTTAATTCGTTCAATGTTAAAGTGTCAGATGCATAAGGTTTATTTTTATTTTTTGTAAATAATATAACTTCAAAATTTAATCTACGAAGTGGGTATATATATTTTATATGCTGTGACCTTATTTATATTATAGAAACTTATTTTGCAAAGTACGCCTATGGAATGTGACGTTATATCCTCTCTCCTTTATAGTATATTACTATAGAAACAAGTTGCCGTTGCTAGGAAATAAAACTAAAAGCTTAACTTTTCTTGTAAATATCTCGGAAGATCGAATTTTCACAGACATGAGACCTATATTTTCTGTCGATTTAGATAGGAATTAGTCTACCCTGAAAGTTTCATTGAATTCTGACGAGTGGATTTCGAGATCCTCTGGACACACACACATACAAACCTTGCTCGTTTAATAGTATTTGATATTCCAGGTCTTCCATCAAAATATAGGCATATAACACTTATTTGTCATTTTAGTAAAATTTTTAGCTTTTGTGAAAAATCGTCTTGGTTTTACACTTTTAATAATAATAATAATCTCCTCATACTACACCATCTATCTTAAAAACTCTGTTAGATGTTCTGAACTGTCAGATAAGCCTGCGAATCATCAAATACTATTAAACGAGCAAGGTTTGTATGTGTGTGTGTGTGTGTGTGTATGTGTGTGTGTGTGTCCAGAGGATCTCGAAATCCACTCGTCAGAATTCAATGAAACTTTCAGGGTAGACTAATTCCTATCTAAATCGACAGAAAATATAGGTCTCATGTCTGTGAAAATTCGATCTTCCGAGATATTTACAAGAAAAGTTAAGCTTTTAGTTTTATTTCCTAGCAACGGCAACTTGTTTCTATAGTAATATACTATAAAGGAGAGAGGATATAACGTCACATTCCATAGGCGTACCTTGCAAAATAAGTTTCTATAATATAAATAAGGTCACAGCATATAAAATATATATACCCACTTCGTAGATTAAATTTTGAAGTTATATTATTTACAAAAAATAAAAATAAACCTTATGCATCTGACACTTTAACATTGAACGAATTAAATTTAACCAATAAATAACAAGGAGGATTATATGTTGGGATTAAACTGTTTTTAATCTCTTGGCATTAAAAGTAACGCTTCAGTACTTACCTAAACTCAAAGATTAAAAAAAAAGTTAGTTCAAGAACTATCTATAAAAGTCACTGTCTTCACTAAAACTACTGGTATCACTATAATTGTCTTTTCTGAGGTTTATTATTAATATCTGGTCACCGAGCTTTCGCTCTTAATATTCAAATCTACATTTTTAAGCAGTCCAATGAGTATATAATTTAAGTATTATTATAGGTTCTATTAAATTATCCATTGATAGTGGATATACTTTCCTAAATGAATTTTCCACCTTTTTAACATGATCAATGCATTTTCCCCAATGTTCTCTATTTACATCTGAAAATGCCTTCAAAAACAAATTTCGCACTTCAGGAAATTTAAATGTTTTATTGGTTTGAGAAACATAACCTTTTAATAATTGTGACCAGATCAGTTCAATGGGATTTAACTCTGCGTGGTACGGATGCAATCTGAGAATTTTAATTAGTTTTTCTCTGGCCATTTCATCTATAATATATTTTTTGAATTTTGAATTTGAATTACTAATAATTCTTCCTTCAAGGATTTAGGAGGACTGATAATATTTTTAGAATGAAGCCATTTTGAAATATATATTATTACAAAATTCCGAATCAATTAAAATACATACGATACGGCTATGAATAAATAAAGTCTGACTTATCTGTCAAAATAACAGGTTAATTAAAGTAAAAACCATGGAAACAAGATTAAATCTAGACAAAAACTATATTAGGCCGATCAGATGTATTAAAATTTAAATTTTAACTAAAAATAAGCATTGAAGGATGAGGTGAAAATAAAATTTCTACCTCTTGAACCTGTACTACGTTCTGCAAATTAAATACTGCACTCCTTTCTTCTGTATAGTTTAGTAGTAAAAAGGTTTGACTTTATTTAATTTCTGGCGTTTTAATCAGAAAGAATTCAATTTTAAATTTGTCGCTTTATATCCATAATGACCTACAAATTTTGACAACTACTGACACGCACATCTCTGGTTAATTGTTAAGAAAATGGGACCGGCTGGGATTTTCATGAAATTTTCGCAGATGCTATAAAACATGATAAAATCAATATACTTAGCAATAGAAATTTTTGCGCGGAAAAATATTTTTCACATTTTTTTATTCTACAAATGCCCAAGTAGCAATTTATAACCAGAATAAACCTGAAAAGTATAAAAAAGAAAAGGTTCATTTGACGGACATAAATAATTTGATTGTCAAATGACAGCCATCTCATAAATTCTAAGTTGAAAATACAACGTTGCCAATTCAATTTCAGAAATCATGGGTTTAGGTAAATATTTATAGGAACGTTGAGTAACACTGTTAAAATGGACACTTGTCAAAATGTGACACCTGTCAAAACGTGACAACTGTTAAAATGTGATACGTGTCAGAATGTTACAACTGTCAAAATGAACAAATGTCAAAATATGACACCTGTCAGAATGTAACAAATGTCAAAATGTCACACGTATCGTGCTTTTCTTTATTTATTACACAGATCTAACCTAACCTAAAGCTAATCTTTTTTTTTTGGCGGGTGGTAATGCTTTATGCACATCGGGTAAAGGTTCTTCCCTTCCCCGATAGTGTGAGACTACCCCTTACGGTTACTCACTAAAACCACCCCACTGAAACCACTATGCCCTACACGCTGCTGTTGCCCGTCCCGGAAACGGGGCCTGTCCGCCGTGACTATTCGCGAAGACCAAGCGTCAGTAGATGTTGCCCTAAAAGGGTGAAATCTCCAGAAACTAGGCAACTTTTAATGCATTTAACTAACCTCTGTGACAAGCAGTTGATAAACGTCAACAACACCTGCAGCAAATTGAAAATTAACACTGACAGCTTTTTTTAATTTTCCCGCCTACTTTCAAGCCAATCGCCAATCAACTTTCTATTTATCTACCTTTCTGTAGTTCAAGTAGATGTCGCCCACTCCGTGATTTTCACGAATTAATTAATAATTTGTCAGGTTATAAATATACTTAAATTATATACTCATTGGACTGCTTAAAAATGTAGATTTGAATATTAAGAGCGAAAGCTCGGTGACCAGATATTGTAAGTCTACATAGCAATACTTTTTTCTACGAACCAGCTACAGAATATGATGTGCTAAGTATTATAACCAGCTTGAAGAATTCAAACTCGCAAGGTGATGATCAACTAACTTCAAACTTAATTAAAAAGCTGCTAGATTTATAACTTTTCTAATAAATGACTCTATTCAAAAAGGCATTTTCCCCACATGCACCAAAAGTTACCAAAATTCGGCCTATTTATAAATCCGGAGATGAATGTTTAGTAACTAATTTTAGACCAGTCCATTCTCTAAAATATGCGAAAAATTTGTTTCAAATCAAATAATGAAATTTATGGTTAAATATAATCTGATCAACAAAAAACAATATGGGTTTCAAAAAGGTAAATCAACTGTTACGGCCATAACACACCTAATTAATACTCTATATGAAGAACTAGATAAAGGCAATAAAGTGGTAGGTATTTTTCTAGACTTGAGTAAGGCTTTGTTCTGAACTGACGTGTTCTATATCATTTTGTATGATCTAAAAAACTAATAAAGATGATTATGATTATAATACTGAAATCCACAAGAGAGACCTTATGCATGTATTTCAAGCAGAGGTACATGAAATTCTGCAATGTGTTAAAGAGAATAATAGGAGATCTCTTAAAAATTAACAGATTCTAATTATGTCAAACACTGAAGGCACTATCAAATCAGGAAGTGACGACTAAACTGGTATGGGAGTTGAACTATTTTGGGTGCCTGGATATCAGGGTATCGATGGTAATGAAAAAGCTGACCAACTTGCAAAAGGACATCAGGAGAAATACCCTGAACAGAAGAGATCCCCGGAGAACGGAAATGGGCGGTCCGAGGGGCTATAAAAAACTGGATCAGGGATAAGGCACTTGCAGTACTGGAAAAAATTTGTCAGGAAAAAAGACGGAAAATCCTACATAGGACGATCGTGTTCCAAAAGAATAGCTGAATTGCTCTTATTGGACAAGAGTAAGCTGAGAGTGATAACAGCACCCATGACTGGTCACGCACCAGCAAAAGGACAGGGTACAAAAATACTGGACTGGGTAGAGCAACAAAATGGCAGTAAACGCAATAATGCTTTAGTGATATCGGAGATCTTAGATCAGACGGGCCCAGGAAGAAAAATACAAGAAAAAAAAACAGAAACGAAAATACCAGAAGCATTTTTACTTGATTTCGTTTTCAATTTCATCGAATACAAGTAGGGTATTTGTAATTATCAATGAAGCATAAGGAATACATATTTATTCCCGAGGCAGAGATGTAAAAGTTATTTTCCAGTTCTAACTTATTAATTGAAACGCCACTACCTATTTGACATTTCAAATGTCCTTTAAAATTGTGTAACGTGAAATAACAGTAGCCACACAAAAGGTATAGCACGAAATATATGTGATAATTTGATTCGGCAAGGATTATGTAAATAAGTCAAACTTCCTACCAATTTTCATTTGAATTTAAATGAGTCCGTTTGGATTAGGCGCGTACCTAAAATAATCAAAAAGTCATAAATTTTAGATTTTTTAATATAAAAATGCATAAGAGGAGTTTCTTCCATATCAGAATTTAGGCTTGTAGTTTCCAAACCAATATGACTTTTCTTGCAATTTGATTTAATAATAATAATAATAACCGTCTTTATTATTTTCCAAGATACAATATTTACATGATAAAAAGTAATAATCTAAGATAATTTAGGAAACTATAGGGGCGAAGTTTATTTTTAAATATACGCTATACGCACAGTTAAAAATATTCCTCCACTTAACCCTATTCCTCCACTTAACCCGATCGCAGCCAAAACTATCCACGAAATATTTTAGAAAAATTATGTAAAATACATGGTTTCAACTTATACTTCGAAATTCGATATCTTAATTTTTGCCCAAAAAATGTGTGCCTTAAAGGATTCAGTTAGAATAAGAAAATTAAAAAAAAATGAAAATAAAAAATTTAAATAGTTACAAGAATATGGACAGATAAACAGACATATTGATTTAATTGTGGTAATAATCTACAAAAAATTAAAACTTTTTAAATATTACATATATTAATAGAAGCATCCAACGAACCTTTGATTATGTCTTCAGCTATTTTTTTATTTCTCACTTCTTGAGACCCGCACTTATAGAAAACAATTCGCGAACTGATCACATCGCTTTTGAATCATTTAGAGGCGTTCAAATGAATTAAATTAATTTGTAAATATGTAGTGCAGTATCATGGGTTTTGATTCTAGGTCTTCTAATTACACCATACAGCTTCCAGTATCCAGTGGCGTCACATTCATTTCTCAACGAAGAAATATTAACAAAGGTAAGATTGCACGATTTTCTTTAAAATATTTCTAAAACAAGTTGGCGTCACATTCATTTCTCAACGAAGAAATATTAACAAAGGTAAGATTGCACGATTTTCTTTAAAATATTTCTGAAACAAGGTGAGGAGCTGACGTAAACGTCTCGATATCCAAGCGAACAAATATTTAAAAAAAATCAAACTTCTATATTTGGGTACGGTAAGAACCTATATTTAAATATAGAGGATTATACAACTCATCATAAATTTAGCCAACAGCAGTTGCAATTTCTACTTAGTTACCATGTATTGATAAGCGAATATACCCTTGACGACGTGGTATAATCGTTTTTGTGATTCGCATTCTTCCATCTTGAAAATTTTGTCATACTTGTAGTTATGTTAGATGTTTATAATAAGTAAATGTCAACAAAAATAATTATATAATTCCTTATATATTGGCATAGAATACCACGCGAGCATACGACTAAAAGATCTTTTAAAATTTTAGAACAAAATATTGGGAGAGAAAAGTTATAAGCAATTTTTTTTCTTAACTTCAACACTTTGTATCTCAATTTTTTTTGAAACACCTTGTATAACATCCATTATTAAACTGCACAAAGGATGTGAAATAAAATCACACAAGCTCCCAAGAACAAGGACATTAAAAATGTCCTACACTGCACCAGCGTCTGGACTTCAACAACTACTCCTTGGGCTATATGCCCCACCAGGTATTCAATTACGAAAGTCCAGACGTGGTTTGGTGCCCAACCAAGTCGGGGCTTTAACATGTCCTTGTTCTTGGGAGCTTGTGTGATTTTATTTCACATCCTTTGTGCAGTTTTGTCACTCCCAAGGTCCTTTTTTGGAATTTTTATGGTTCAAAAAATTCCACCTTCGTATAGTTTTCTATACTGTTTTGCAAACTTTGATTTTGTTATTAAAGTGAAGATGGCGTTGGGCTCTCCTCGTTCGTGATATACTTGTTATAACGCAAGTACGATTATCAAGAGCAGGGAGAGCCGAATTCATTTTCAGGCATCCTTTGGTGACAGGATGTCTTACTGATGAAGCACAATAATGCCGAAACCGGTCTAAGAATGGCAAGCTCCTTTAATGACAAAATCGAAGTTTTTGGGTTAAAGCCCCGACTTGGTCGGGCACCAAACCACGTCTGGACTTTCGTAATTCAATACCTGGTGGGGCATATAGTCCAAGGAGTAGTTTTTGAAGTCCAGACGCTGGTGCAGTGTAGGACATTTTTAATGTCCTTGTTCTTGAGGAGCTTGTGTGATTTTATTTCACATCCTTTGTGCAGTTTTGTTACTCCCATGGTCCTTCGTATAACCATTATTAAAATAAAATTTGACCACTCATGTTGTCCATCACATTTATTCAAAATCCACGTATTGAACTCAAATTTATATATAAATCTTGTAAGGAAAAAGGAGATTTAAATCTTTAGTTGTTGCAAAATTTAAAACAGACCGTAGATGAATGGAGAGGTATAATCAGCTTATTATCGCCATCGTACACACATAATCTGCTGCCGTTCTCTTAATTTTACTGAAACATTAGAATCTTGTTCGCAATTGAGATTATAAAAATGACTGAAAATTAACAAAAAATGATAGAAAAATAAAAAACTTGTGTCTAATTAAAAAAAGAACAATCAACAACCAATGGGGAACAGTTTTGTCAGTTTACCCCGACTATGCCTTGTTTTATCAGCAGCCTTTTCTAATATTCCATTCCTACGCCATTTATATGCGTGCGTGAGCTTTATTATAATTAAGAAACCATTCTCGCATTCTGCTGGTATTCCCAGATGGCGAATAGTTTATCGATGCTGAATTAACCATATATTTGTGTTAGTTGCGTAATTGGGAGAAGAGTATTTGGTGTAATGACCCCTTTTACATTTTATTTTGCGATAGGAAGCTCCTAACTATCTAAAATAAATTGTTTGGTATTTTGGCTCTTGAGAGGAGATATCGACTTTATTTCATCAATCTGTTTTGCTGGATTACATTGAATATTACCTACAGGTGAAAAATAATGAAAATCTCCATATACGACTGAAATTTTTATATCTGATGATTGTTTTTAGATCATGCAGAACGTTTTATGAAGAATAACTTTCTTTCTTAAAATTAATAATAAAAAAGTTTTCCGTATGAATCCAACTAAACGAAATTTGAAATATACAGGGTGATTTTTGTAAGAGAACTACAAGAAAGTAATTTTCTTCACATTTGTTATTAAATTTGAAAGGTTGGGAACTAACAGACATTTGAAAATGACGTTATGCTAACAACAATAACCAAATAAAAATCATAGTAATAACGAATTATCATTTCATCTCTTCCTCTAAATATATTTTTTTATAAAATGTAGTAGGCAGATGTCAGTTTTCAGTTTGACAAATCTGGTATTCGTATAAATCTAATTCGGCGGTCAAAACCGTCACTCTTTTACTTTTTCAATTTCCTTTTGGTTTTCTAGGTTTTTTTCTCTAGATTTTTCACGTCGAGGCCCACCTGTCATTTTTAAAGTATTCAAAATATAGCAGACAAACGCAATCGTAGAATTTTTTTAAATGATATCTTGCGAGTTATCAATCAAAACGGATTGGCGAGTGGATTCCACAAATGTGTCGAAAAAATGTTTAGTAAAAAAGTCAATAATCGAGGAATATTTTGTTGAAAAAATTTTGCTTGTTTATTAATTTGTTATAAAAATTTTGTTTAAAAAATATGTGTTGTACAAAAATTTGTCTACCCAAATTGTATATTTATTTACTTCTTGATAAAATTTTTGGGCACATTTCTCTTTTAAAATAAATGTACCTTAAAATAAACTTTATACGAAATATTGCGTTAAACTGTGCACAATAAATAAATTCTAAGTTGAAGCAAATGACCGATATTACCCAGACACATTTAATGCTCCAAAATGAGGACAACGATCCAAAACGCCATCTAATTTGAGGCAATCAACTCTCGGCTCTATTTGTCCGATTTTAACAAAGTTCAACTCATTAAGAGTGAAACAGACTGTTCGCCCGCAGATATACTCACTCCACCAGTTTTAACTTTCATACAGAGTGACATTTTCGTTAACTATATAAAAAATATTAGTTTTTATGAAAAACAAATGCATTATCACAAATTTTTCATTCTAATTTGGGCTCATTTTATAATATTTTTTTTAAATCAATTTTGCATTGAACTTTACATTTGTTGCTTATTTCACTTGAAAAGCAAAATAAGAAGTTTCCACTTGAGTGTTTCCAAATAGGTTTTGTGGACCAGCATTATCTTGCAGGAGAATAACTTTGTGGTGTCTGGAGTTGTTTGAGCAACTCATAATACTGATCCCTCCAAATTCAAACAAGAGTTTTTTTTCCATGAATATTTGGCTTAGCTGTAGATGTTGAAGTATGGCCAAGTGGTCTCTATAATTTCTTCCTTTCTTGATTTTATCATAGTAGATACAATTTTCATCACTAGTGACTATACGGTGCAGGAAACCCTTTCGTTTACGCCTGTCAAGCAGGCGCTCGCGGCGTTCAACTTCAATGTGAACTTGCTAATATTTTAAGGTTATGTTGTTAAGTGATGTCCAACCTTACGGTGACCTTTCACATCTGACAATTGTAACCATGACTTACTGGTGGCGCCAACTTTTGTCAAAAGGCAGAAACTTATTTGTACACCCGATAAAAAAGTAAAGTTCTGTGAAAGAAAGTGTATCCGTCCAATTGTCACGCGTCTATTCTGAACAATGCCCCCATATTTATTTTAATCTCCCTGTATTTTGAACAACTTGTATAATTTCGTTTGATAACTAGCAAAGTATAACGTGGGATATGCGTGTTTGAAACATTTTGCATTTGGTCATAACATTGTATGGTCAGTTAAACGAGTAGTTACAATTTGAAAATGTAATAAATGTAATAAAGTGAGGAAAGGTGCGGGTTACCGACTGAACAAGGATTAAATGGACAGTAAAATCCACAATGACATTTCAGTTGAGTATTGTTCTTTTTATAACTCTACTTCAGAAGGTCGTTTATCACAATTATTATTTGAAAAATGCAGTTTAATGAGTTTTTGTTACAGTGTAGGAAAATACTGGTATTAGAAAAAAGTTCTCGCATTGCTTTTTAAATCTAGTCAAAATTTAATTTAATGCAGAAGTATATAGCGAAAGGTTAATATACCTTTAAATTTTGGAAAACAAGAAATACAACAAAGTTAAAATGTTCATTTTTTAAACCAACAAAATTATCCCTTTCATAATACAGGGTGAGTCACGAGGAACTGTACAGGGTGTCCCAAATTGGTGTGTTTTGCAGGGTATCTCGTAAACTAGAAGAGATAGAAGAAAAGCAATTAAGATATTATGACTTCTTTTTTTGTTAAAGTAACGATAGCCTAATTAAATCTTTAGTAACTCCCTGCAGTTGGAAGATACAGGGCGATTATTGAAAACTGTCGTAAACTACAAGGTACTATAACTTCTTAATTAAGAAAAATATAAAAAAACTTTATAAAAACTTTTGATAGATATAATATTAAAGAGTTCAGTGGCGCACAGATTTTTTTTAGGGGGCTCACTAAGGAAATATAATGCAAACTTATGTTTTTTTAAATGGGACACCCTGTATATTTTGACGTTTTTAGTTTCCTTTTTTAATTCTCATTCACCTGATATGACATAGTATATATCTATTTTCAATGGTTGGAGCTACAGTGCAAATAAACCATTTATGGATGTTATCAGGTGAAGCACCCTTAAAAAATTGAACACTCAGTAACGAAATTCAACATTTTATTATAAGGATACTGATGTGTGACAATTTTATTTATCAAAATTATAATTAATAAAAAATAAAACCCGATTAAAAAAATAAAAACAATAAACTTATGAAACAACAAGAAACATTGTAACAACTAATCTACCTATAACTAATTTTATTAGTTTATCATATATTTGATGATAAACTAACTGCTGCTGGATATATAGATATCTTGGAAATAAACTTACACCAACTTTTGGAGGAAGAAGTGTTGGCTGATAGGGACACATTTTGGTTCCAACAAGATGGAGCACCTGCCCATAATGCTCTATTCATTGGAGATTATTTAAACGAAAAATTTCCTAATCGGTAGATTGGTACTTATGGACCGGTTAGGTGGCCCCCTCGTTCTCCGGAATTAAATCCTCCTGATTTTTTTATTTGGGGATTTTTAAAAAATAATATTTACAAGACTAACTTCGAGAGTAGTGAAGATTTATTACAAAATATTCATGCCGCATTTAGAAAAATAAAGCCAGTGCACATACTCAATTGTGTAAGATCAGTAAGAAAAAGGTGTCAATTATTACTACAACAAAACGGAGGACATTTTGAACATTTAATGTAATTTTCATATTCTAATAAAATTAGTTATAGGTAGATTAGTTGTTACAATGTTTCTTGTTGTTTCATAAGTTTATTGTTTTTATTTTTTTAATCTGGTTTTATTTTTTATTAATTATAATTTTGATAAATAAAATTGTCACACATCAGTATCCTTATAATAAAATGTTAAATTTCGTTACTGAGTGTTCAATTTTTTAAGGGTGTTTCACCTGATAACATCCATAAATGGTTTATTTGCACTGTAGCTCCAACCATTGAAAATATATATATATATAATATGTCATATCAGGTGAATGAGAATTAAAAAAGGAAACGAAAAACGTCAAAATATACAGGGTGTTCCATTTAAAAGAACATAAGTTTGCATTATATTTCCTTAGTGAGCCCCCTAAAAAAAATCTGTGCGCCACTGAACTCTTTAATATTATATCTATCAAAAGTTTTTATAACGTTTTTTTATATTTTTCTTAATTAAGAAGTTATAGTACCTTGTAGTTTTCGACAGTTTTCAATAATCGCCCTGTATCTTCCAACTGCAGGGAGTTACTAAAGATTTAATTAGGCTATCGTTACTTTAACAAAAAAAGAAGTCATAACATCTTAACTGCTTTTCTTCTATCTTTTCTAGTTTACGAGATACCCTGCAAAACACACCAATTTGGGACACCCTGTACATACTTCTATGTAACTTTTTCCACCTGCAATGGGATGAAATTAGATTGAAAATGTTTGCATTAACCTAGTTTTGTCATTTGTTTCAGCGAAAATCATGTGTAATTATTTTAATCGGAATGAAATTAACAACCCCAAGAAATGTTTATTCATAAATTAAGAACATTTAGATACCATTTATGGAAACCGATGGATAGGACGAGGAGGTCCTATTTCATGGGCACCAAGATCCCCAGACTATAATCCAGTTGATTATCACATTTGGGGGCATTTAAAAGAGCTGGCCTACGCAGAAAATATAAATACGCGGCAACAGATCATTGATAGAATTATTCGCTGATGCAATATTATCAGAAATAACCCATTGACAATAAGAAAGTCCATTACACATTTAAACATTCGCCAAGAAAAGTGTATTGAGGCAAATGGATTTCATTTTGAACATCTTTTAAAATCGTAATGTTTATTAAATGGTTTTTTACTTTGTTCCGCATTGTTAAAACTGTTTTGTTTTTGGTTATTGTTATTTATTTTATTTCTTAGTTTATGAATAAACATTTCTTGGGGTTGTTAATTTCATTCCTATTAAAACAATTACACAAAATTTTCGCTGAAACAAATTACAAGACTAGGTTAATGCAAATATTTTCAATCTAATTTCATTCCATTGCAGGTGGAAAAAGTTACATACAGGGTGAATTTTTGACATGTATCAGATATGCCAGATTTTTAAATCCGGTCTTGCAAATTGATTCAAATTCTGGTATTTACTATACTGGAATACAGTGTGTGTCGTTATTGTTTATTTTAAAGATTGCTTTATAATTACTAAACATTATTATACAGTAAGATATTTCATTATCGCCAATTTTTAATTTGACTTTAAAATGAATCTTTAATTAAAAATGTAAGGCAAGTGTAACAAAAATTTCAAATATCCAGCTTTAACTGTCTATTTATGTCCTCTGGAGAAATCATATCACATTTTAGAGAAATCATGTGTGGGGTGAATTATTGCAATTGTAGCAATTCAACAAATTTTCGCGAAGCCGGCCCTCGAATTTTTTAGTTCTGAATATGTCAGTTAGTTGCTAGACACCAATACACAATTCTACCAAAAAAATGAGACAAATCGACTTAATCATTGAAAAGATATGACCAAACATTATTTTGGTCCAAATCCATAAATCCATTATTAAAGAAAAACGGAAGACATTTTTAATGGTCATTTGGTAATCTCCTAAGTTGCCTCTGCTTATGGTAGAAGTATGTACAGTTCCTCGTGACTCGCCCTGTATAGAAGGTACAACTCATGAATTTTTTCGAAAATCACCGAAAAACCTCTATTACCCCACCCAGAACGTCCCGAATTCAATTCATTACGTTTTGGCACAAGAAAATCTTGGAGAAATAATTATTAAATAAAAAGTTAATGGGAGTTGTAATAGTTTTGGGCGATTTTTCCATAAACTTTAAATTTCAATATCTCATCATGAAGGGTTATTTTGAATCTACTCGTCGAGCTCTACACGATGGAATATAAGAAAATATATAATATAAAATATAGAATTTTCATATGAATTTTTGAAAATTTTAAATGCATTTTTGGGGCACTTCCAATCGAGTTCGACCAAAAAATTTTACATTATGAAACGCATCAATTTACTGTAAGATAACGTTAAAAACAGATATCGAAAGGAAATTCTCCGAAAAAACATTATTTTCGAAAAAATATTAGTCGAAAGATAGCATATTGTGACCTATTCATTCGTATTGATTTTTTTAATCATGAAGAAATAAATGATTGTTTTCTTATCATCTCGAGAATCTTAAACATTGATTTTCTCGCTTGCATGATTGAAAAATAAAAGAGAAAAATTTTGTACGTTAACCCCTCTCAACTTTAATAAAAACGATCCGCTTTTAACGCCTATTTACTTAAAAAGTTGAGTGAAATATAGCTAAAATTCTATAAACAATTCGCTGAGTTTTCTACGAAACCGATATAACTTGAATATTGATGTTCGACAGAGTAAATAAAGTTAAAAACTTCTCATCCTGCTTTGGATAGTAAATATCTCGGGGGCTTCAAAACTCAAATTTACAAATTTTTAAATCTTTAAGCCGAGATTTATGCCGGATAGAAAGTGAAATATTAATTGACCAATTTCGATACTTATACCTGGAGGGGTTTTTTTTATTATTATAATCATTTTCAATTAGAAAGTTTATTGGTGTTTGAATTTTAAATAACAAACAAATTAAGAACCCTTCAGATTCTTAAAAATAATTTTTAATAAATCACCTCGACACCCTTCGGATGATCTATATAATGAAAGTGGTGTGTTCGATGTTAAACAACTATACTACCTAACTAAAATTACCTGGGCCCCGATGTTTGAAATGTGTGAGTACAACTCGTCTGCGAGAATGTACCACGTGACCATCTCGAAATCGGTCAACGTTGCCAAATTTAAATTTAGACAGTTCAACAAAAAGTAGAGCAAAACATATATTTTAGTTCACTTGAAACCTTCGTACAAGAAGAAATAGAAGAAGTGATTAGGACAGACAGCCAAATTATTGGATTCAGACCAATTATAAGCTCTTTAGATCCGTTATGGAAATATTAATTCAAAATATAAAACATTTTTCAGAAAAATTATCAAAAATTAAAATAACAATTTTTCAAATGAAAACATTTATTTTTCAGTTATACGAATTTAAATTAAGAAAAAGCTTAATTTTCAATCGAAAAAATTAGTTTATACATTTTCAATTTATAATTTTATCCAGAGCTCATTTGTTAATTATCTAATGGTATATGTCTACGTAACTGCCTATCCTTAAAAATCAAATAACTCACTTATTTTTCATCTAAACTTCAACATTATACATTTTCGTAAAGGGAAAGAGTTCACCTTTCAGATAGTATAAAAATATATAGGGCGTGTCGTTAAAAAAATCGACGTTATTTGCATTTTAAAAAGACCGCTTTTTTAAAACACCCTATATAAGATTTTACTAAATAAACATTTATACTGAAAAAAACTTTATATAAAAAAAGAAACTGTTCAGTGAAAACCGCACCTTTCTATCGTTTCTGAGTTCCGAGATATTTGCAGTTAAAATGGGTCAGAAACTTCTGGGACACCCGGTATTTCAAAAATAAAGGTACTTTATTCCTGAGTAAATTTCATATTTTTTGGCAAATCTCGTATACGACTGAAAAAATTTGATATGAGATAGTTGCATTTTAGGTTTTTAAATAAAAAACTGTTTCTTTTTAATATAATAATAATATAAGAGTATTTTTTTGTATGAACTTTCGGTTACCTGTTTTGATATCTGAAATTTCATCAGAATTGATCATAAAAGTATATTACAGGAAATCTTTGAATATGTTGGCAATAAAGTACATTCAAATCTGTTTAGGATTATAATAAATAGGACCTTTTGAAATTTGTTTTAGGGTAAATCGGCATTAGTCTAGGCTTAATATGGCTTATCTGTATACACGGAAATTAGTATAATAGTAAAATAGTCCTGGTTTCCCCTACTTTAAGGGAAAGAAATCTGTAAATTCTCTTTTCCAATAAATATTTTATTTATTCCTAAAACAAATAGTGTTTAGTGAAGTTCGCAGCCAATATAAATATATTTTTTTGTGTTTACCAATATTTTTCCAGTTTTGTAGATTCAGTCTGGGCCCCGATGTTTGAAATGTGTGAGTACAACTCGTCTGCGAGAATGTACCACGTGACCATCTCGAAATCGGTCAACGTTGCCAAATTTAAATTTAGACAGTTCAACAAAAAGTAGAGCAAAACATATATTTTAGTTCACTTGAAACCTTCGTACAAGAAGAAATAGAAGAAGTGATTAGGACAGACAGCCAAATTATTGGATTCAGACCAATTATAAGCTCTTTAGATCCGTTATGGAAATATTAATTCAAAATATAAAACATTTTTCAGAAAAATTATCAAAAATTAAAATAACAATTTTTCAAATGAAAACATTTATTTTTCAGTTATACGAATTTAAATTAAGAAAAAGCTTAATTTTCAATCGAAAAAATTAGTTTATACATTTTCAATTTATAATTTTATCCAGAGCTCATTTGTTAATTATCTAATGGTATATGTCTACGTAACTGCCTATCCTTAAAAATCAAATAACTCACTTATTTTTCATCTAAACTTCAACATTATACATTTTCGTAAAGGGAAAGAGTTCACCTTTCAGATAGTATAAAAATATATAGGGTGTGTCGTTAAAAAAATCGACGTTATTTGCATTTTAAAAAGACCGCTTTTTTAAAACACCCTATATAAGATTTTACTAAATAAACATTTATACTGAAAAAAACAAACTGTTCAGTGAAAACCGCACCTTCCTATCGTTTCTGAGTTCCGAGATATTTGCAGTTAAAATGGGTCAGAAACTTCTGGGACACCCGGTATTTCAAAAATAAAGGTACTTTATTCCTGAGTAAATTTCATATTTTTTGGCAAATCTCGTATACGACTGAAAAAATTTGATATGAGATAGTTGCATTTTAGGTTTTTAAATAAAAAACTGTTTCTTTTTAATATAATAATAATATAAGAGTATTTTTTTGTATGAACTTTCGGTTACCTGTTTTGATATCTGAAATTTCATCAGAATTGATCATAAAAGTATATTACAGGAAATCTTTGAATATGTTGGCAATAAAGTACATTCAAATCTGTTTAGGATTATAATAAATAGGACCTTTTGAAATTTGTTTTAGGGTAAATCGGCATTAGTCTAGGCTTAATATGGCTTATCTGTATACACGGAAATTAGTATAATAGTAAAATAGTCCTGGTTTCCCCTACTTTAAGGGAAAGAAATCTGTAAATTCTCTTTTCCAATAAATATTTTATTTATTCCTAAAACAAATAGTGTTTAGTGAAGTTCGCAGCCAATATAAATATATTTTTTTGTGTTTACCAATATTTTTCCAGTTTTGTAGATTCAGTCTGGTAAGTTTTAATATATTTTTTATTTGGTGTTTGTTTTTCAAATAGAACTTTTTCATTTTATAGATTTTATTAATTTTAAATATTAATTCATATTTTCAAACAACAATAAGCAAATCAGCAAAATAAACAGCTAATGATTGAAACGAGTCCTAACGAAATATACACAAACACTCTAAACAGAAAACTATAAATCACATACCAAACTATTAATATCAAAGATATAGGTTATAATTAAATTAAATTTGACTTGACAGTCTCGACACTTAACCAGCGTTGCCAAACTGCGGGGAATCTCAAGATGATTGGGGATTTATTGGGGATTGGCATTATGCGGGGATTTTGAAATCTCATCGTTAAACAATATAATAAATAATCAGCAGGAATTAAAATAAAAAAACAGTTCAGATTGGGCATAGAACTCAAGACCATTTGCACAGCAGCAAATCATTTGTCCATTGTACCTACTTTTGTTATAATAAGTCATATTATAATCGGGTAAGTTCATTTATCTCCGCGCGGTGCGAACGCGAACACATAGAAAAAACCTTTCTGTGATTCCCTTAGTTTTAGACGCTTCTAATTTGCTAGCTTTGCTTTAGATAAGTTAATTTTGTATTCTGTCGCGAAATAACGATACGATTTTGTGCAAATATGGATAAATGGTTAATAAAAGGTCAAAACAAAGGTAAGGTACTTAACCTATTGAGGGGAATTTTTGGGGAATCAGCAGATTTTTGTCCCCAAATTTTGGAAATTTGACTTGGGATATTGGGGAATATGATAAATTGGCATCGGCAACACTGCACTTAACGCCTTCACGGCACTATTGCGCATGTTTCCTCTCTTACTAAACTCAACTCTACTGGTACAACCCAGTAGAGCACTTCTATGCGAACTTGTAGATGATTTCTCTTGGTTTCAAACATACCGATTTTGTGACGCTGAGAGAGTGAGGAGTGATCACGTGGTACATTCTCGCACACGAATTGAAAATTTATAAACTAACTTTTTCGATTGAAAATTAGGCTTGTTCTTAATTTAAATTCGTATAAATTTGAAAATTAAATATTTTGCTTTGAAAAAATTACTACTTTAATACACAAAAAAGAACCAGAGGTTTCATAAAAAAATTATTTTTGCAAGAGATAAAAATTAAAAACGAAAAACATGGTTTTATCGTATTTGTATTTTATCTTCTAAAGGCTGATGTTTTAAAACAAATTGTTATTGATGTTTATTAGTACATCAAGAAACGGTAATTTTTTTATATTTTCAATTTCAATTATAATTTTAATGTTATAACTTGTCTACTTTTTTCTCATAAGATTAAGAGACTTATTTATCGACAGCAACATTTGGAAATTTCTTTTTTGTGTTTTAAATAACCTGTAATTTTGCCAAGACAAAACATTGCATTTTCGATTTTATATTAAAAAAAAATATAATTATTATACTTTTTTTAAACAATATATATTGTTAATTATTAATTATTATTTAATTAAATTATTAATTATTATAAACTAACTTTTTTTTCGATTGAAAATTAGGCTTTTTCTTCGTATAACTGAAAAATAGATATTTTGCTTTGAAAAATTGTCATTTTAATTTTTGATAATTTTTCTAAAAAATGTTTTGTATTTTTAATAAAAGAATTAATATTTTCATAACGGATCTAAAGAGCTTATAATTGATTGGTCTGAATCTAATAATTTGACTGTCTGTCCTAATCACTTCTTCTATTTCTTCTTGTACGAAGGTTTCAAGTGAACTAAAATATATGTTTTGCTTTACTTTTTGTTGAACTGTCTAAATTTAAATTTGGCAACGTTGACCGATTTCGAGATGGTCACGTGGTACATTCTCGCAGACGAGTTGTACTCACATATTTCAAACATCGGGGCCCTGGTAAGTTTTAATATATTTTTTATTTGGTGTTTGTTTTTCAAATAGAACTTTTTCATTTTATAGATTTTATTAATTTTAAATATTAATTAATATTTTCAAACAACAATAAGCAAATCAGCAAAATAAACAGCTAATGATTGAAACGAGTCCTAACGAAATATACACAAACACTCCAAACAGAAAACTATAAATCACATACCAAACTATTAATATCAAAGATATAGGTTATAATTAAATTAAATTTGACTTGACAGTCTCGACACTTAACCAGCGTTGCCAAACTGCGGGGAATCTCAAGATGATTGGGGATTGGCATTATGCGGGGATTTTGAAATCTCATCGTTAAACAATATAATAAATAATCAGCAGGAATTAAAATAAAAAAACAGTTCAGATTGGGCATAGAACTCAAGACCATTTGCACAGCAGCAAATCATTTGTCCATTGTACCTACTTTTGTTATAATAAATCATATTATAATCGGGTAAGTTCGTTTATCTCCGCGCGGTGCGAACGCGAACACATAGAGAAAACCTTTCTGTGATTCCCTTAGTTTTAGACGCTTCTAATTTGCTAGCTTTGCTTTAGATAAGTTAATTTTGTATTCTGTCGCGAAATAACCATACGATTTTGTGCAAATATGGATAAATGGTTAATAAAAGGTCAAAACAAAGAAGATAATCATCCTAAGGTAAGGTACTTAACCTATTGAGGGGAATTTTTGGGGAATCAGCAGATTTTTGTCCCCAAATTTTGGGAATTTGACTTGGGATATTGGGGAATATGATAAATTGGCATCGGCAACACTGCACTTAACGCCTTCACGGCACTATTGCGCATGTTTCCTCTCTTACTAAACTCAACTCTACTGGTACAACCCAGTAGAGCACTTCTATGCGAACTTGTAGATGATTTCTCTTGGTTTCAAACATACCGATTTTGTGACGCTGAGAGAGTGAGGAGTGATCACGTGGTACATTCTCGCACACGAATTGAAAATTTATAAACTAACTTTTTCGATTGAAAATTAGGCTTGTTCTTAATTTAAATTCGTATAAATTTGAAAATTAAATATTTTGCTTTGAAAAAATTACTACTTTAATACACAAAAAAGAACCAGAGGTTTCATAAAAAAATTATTTTTGCAAGAGATAAAAATTAAAAACGAAAAACATGGTTTTATCGTATTTGTATTTTATCTTCTAAAGGTTTTAAAACAAATTGTTATTGATGTTTATTAGTACATCAAGAAACGGTAATTTTTTTATATTTTCAATTTCAATTATAATTTTCGGCGGGCGTAATTTCGGCCGGTAATCCCTTGGCCTACCTGCATAAATCAAGGGGTACCATTTATGACAGGGGTAATTTCGGCCGAGGCGTCTACTGTATCAATTCCTTCGTCAATCATTGGGGAGTAACTAGGACTTGGGCCCTCAATGCCGTCAGCTTCAACGCCGGACTGCGTAGCCGGAGCAAAGGACTGCGTAGCCCGCTGAGGTATAATTTTTTTATCAATAGCCGCAGGCTGTTGTTGTTGTGATGTCTGAGGCGGAGCCTCCGTATTATCTTCGTTTTCACTTTCTACGTCACTTTGATTTTGATTTGCGGCCGAAAATACCTATGAGATAAGGAAGCAACTTAAAACCTCCGGCCGAATTTACCTACCGGCTTTTAGTACCTGCCCTTTTTCCGGCCGAAATTACATCCGCCCATAATTTTAATGTTATAACTTGTCTACTTTTTTCTCATAAGATTAAGAGACTTATTTATCGACAGCAACATTTGGAAATTTCTTTTTTGTGTTTTAAATAACCTGTAATTTTGTCAAGACAAAACATTGCATTTTCAATTTTATATTAAAAAAAAATATAATTATTATACTTTTTTTAAACAATATATATTGTTAATTATTAATTATTATTTAATTAAATTATTAATTATTATAAACTAACTTTTTTTTCAATTGAAAATTAGGCTTTTTCTTCGTATAACTGAAAAATAGATATTTAGCTTTGAAAAATTGTCATTTTAATTTTTGATAATTTTTCTAAAAAATGTTTTGTATTTTTAATAAAAGAATTAATATTTTCATAACGGATCTAAAGAGCTTATAATTGGTCTGAATCTAATAATTTGGCTGTCTGTCCTAATCACTTCTTCTATTTCTTCTTGTACGAAGGTTTCAAGTGAACTAAAATATATGTTTTGCTCTACTTTTTGTTGAACTGTCTAAATTTAAATTTGGCAACGTTGACCGATTTCGAGATGGTCACGTGGTACATTCTCGCAGACGAGTTGTACTCACATATTTCAAACATCGGGGCCCTGATCACGAACACGACACACGACTAAAAAACCAGTAGACGCCACCAAAAATGCAAAAATCCTTATACCAACGTTCTTTCTGGTATATTGCTCCAAAAGTCTTTAACTCAATACCAGAAAACATTAAAAATTTACAAAAATTATTTAAAAAAAATTTGCGTACACTAAATCAAGACATTATTTTAGAGAAACAATTGAATTTTATTATTTCTAACTCTTATCATTTCTAATACCATTTGTTCTGATGGAAGTTTTGAAGATTATACAGGGTGTTTCATAGTTAAAGCGACATACGTTAACTGTAAATAGAGGGAACTTAAGTGATTCCAAATAACATTGGTTAATGGGTCTAACGTCTTTAATAACCGAGATACGGGGTGTTTCATCCATTTCGGCCAATATTTTGATAAGCCGTAACTTTAGAACCACCCTGTAGATTTTTCTTATACTTGGTACAAGTATAGTGTGTTAATAGCCCAATCCTATAGTGTAAAAACTACCATTAAAATCCAGATCCGGATTAAGAAGAATTTGCAAAATTTGAAAATCCCCAAAACAACACCCTCTATATCAGATTTTTTAAAATTGGGATGGATATTTGAAAAGAACGGAAAAAATGAGTTAAAGTGAAAAATTTTTTAAGTGCACATGCCATTCTACTACTGGAGTTTTAACGACAAATTAAATCAAATGCATTTTTTTCATTTTCACAAGCAGTAACTTTCGAAATATCTGGTAGATTTCTTTCATATTTGATACAGGTATCATTTTTTAGTAGCCCAATCGTATAATGTAAGGACTATACTACAGTTAAAATCCAGATACGGATTAAGAAAAATTTGTAAAATTTGAAAATCGCCAACGGAACACGCTGTACATCAGACGAAAACGTAGTGAATTGAAGTACTAATTAGATCCATATCTCGAAATTTAAATTCCGGACGTTCTGGGTGGAGTAATAGAGGTTTTTCGGTGATTTTCGAAAAAATCCATGAGTCGTACCTTTTATATTATGAAAGTGATAATTTTGTTGTTTTAAAAAAATAAAAGTTTTAACTTTGTTGTATTTCTTCTTCTCCAAAATTTAAAGGTATATTAACCTTTCGCTATACTTCTGCATTAAATTAAATTTTGACTAGATTTAAAAAGTTCTCACATTGCTTTTTAAATCTAGTCAAAATTTAATTTAATGCAGAAGTATACTTTACCTACGGCCACATACAGTATGCCAAAAAGTCTGGACTTATGACAGGGTACTTAATTTCTTCAAATGGAATACCCTGTATTTTATTGCATCTTTAGATTTTTTGAACAATTTTATTTCGAACAATTTTATAAAATTCTCTTCAAATCCAATAGATTCCCGCCTCACTATCACTTGACATATTGAAAATGTAGGTATTTTTAAACAGAATGTATCTTATAATCATTAATTAGAACTTATTTGTCTTTCATGTCTGTCATTATTTTGATTTTGACAGTTGCTATGACTACGCTGATGACGGGCGATTACGCAATCACTACCTACTTGCGTATTATTAAATGTTACGCTTACATTTAGGTATAAATTGTGCGTTTTGTTTACGGTAAACAAATCGCACGGTTTTGTGTTTACCGTGCGTAATGAGCTATATACTGAAGCTGTGTGTCGTGTGTTTTTGCCTGTTTTCTATAGTGGCCGTAGGTAAAATATTTTTCAATATATTTGTGGAGACGACTTAGAGTTTTATTTTGGTTGATCTAACTGAAACTCCACTTTGAGAATGGACTATTTCCTCCAGATGAAATACAAGATTAGGTTTAGGTTAGGTTGTGATGAGAGTGTTTGTTATGACATTGCAAAAAAAATAAAATATATTTATAATAATTATATTTTCCCAAATTAGTTTATATGATGGGAATAAAGTGCTGAATTCAGGTCCGACCTAAATTTTACAATATTTTTCTCATTCGTTTAATTATTGTGTAATGCTAGCAAATTATTACAACTATTAGTTCTCGAGTTATTTAACCCCTTGACCTGTACGCTCGAATTAATTCGAGCGCGCTAGACAGGCCATACGGGACCAGAGTGTGTAGGGGATATTTTTTCAAATAACATCCTGAAATAACGTTTCTTTTCTTACTATCTTGGCGTCCTTATTATTCAATTTTTAAGTGTTTGTAAACCAGGAAATGACGGTCAATTTTCGCCATAAGAGGAGAGCTCAAAGTTAAGAGTTTTCCAGAACGACAGAAAAAAGCGTAACACAAAATAATTTCCAATTACTAAAATAGAAGGTGGATATATAAAGTCAAAATTAATTAAACATTTCGATTTGACAGGATTTACTTCACTCCTTCGGGGAAAACCCCAATTGGGAAATCGTTTCGTGAAACTATAAAACGCGTATAATATTTTCTAAAGCCCATATTGAATGAAATTAATTAAATAGGCATCGTTAAGGTTTCATGAGTAATAAACAAAGAAAGGTGAATAGGGATATAAAATATGTCGAATGACTAGTAATTTCCGTTAAGTATGTCAGAACAAATTTATATTATATAAATATATGTAAAACAATTAAAATTTAAAATTAACCGGCAAAAAAAATCTTTTTTTTTATTTAGGAAAACACATTTTACAATCTTGTTTTGGCAAAAATTAAAAAAAAAATACAAAACTAATCAAAATTTTAATTTTGGATTTTGATTGCTGTTTCGAAAAAAAAAACATTTTTATCAGTAAAAATATTTATATAATAGTTATTTATCTGCCAAGGACGAAAAACTGTCTATTATAGGCGACTCTGCAAATTGATAGCCTGGCGAGACACTAAACAGTTTTTCCTCCTGCCCCTATAGAAAGTACACACTTTCCTCCCCCACATCAGGGAGGAAACTAATACTTTCCTCCCTAGGGAGGAAAAGTAATTCTCTTCCCCCTCAGTTTGGGTATGTTGTAAATGATGAAACTTGTGACTCTATTATATTCAAATTGTTTCCGTAATTTCTAGAACGTCTTGTTTATCCTGTATTCTGGAAAAACTAAACATGAATGTTACTTTAACGTTAGGTTTTTAAATAAATATTTCAACTTAAGGATTCTTAGTTATGTTTTTTTGGGTAAAGAATAAGAAAATCATAGTATGCTGTGGCTCACTGACAGTAGGTAAACTACGATTGACTTTAGTGTGCGCGTTACGTTTATTGAAAATTTTGGGCGGATGTAATTTCGGCCGGAAAAAGGGCAGGTACTAAAAGCCGGTAGGTAAATTCGGCCGGAGGTTTTAAGTTGCTATTTCACGAAGATAATACGGAGGCTCCGCCTCAGACATCAAAACAACAACAGCCTGCGGCTATTGATAAAAAAATTATACCTCAGCGGGCTACGCAGTCCTTTGCTCCGGCTACGCAGTCCGGCGTTGAAGCTGACGGCGTTGAAGCTGACGGCGTTGAGGGCCCCTCGGCCGAAATTACCCCTGTCATAAATGGTACCCCTTGATTTATGCAGGTAGGCCAAGGGATTACCGGCCGAAATTACGCCCGCCGAAAATTTTTTGAAAAATGGAGAGCGATTCAAGTGACTTTGAATTTTCAAATACGCCACCTAATATTAAGGAACAAGCCAACATAGCGTCATTAACATTACTACCACAAAAATCTAATGACAGGTATGAAAAACAATATACCCAATATAAGCAATGGGCTGAAGACAGTAAGATAAATAATTATTGAGAAAATGTTTAACTGGCATATTTTTCACTCCAATGAAAATCATTAAAATCTTCAACACTTTGGTCCAAATATTCAATGCTACGCACAATGATACAAATGAAGGACAATATCGATATTAAATATCCAAAGTTGATAGCATATTTGAAACGTCAAAATGCCGGATACAAACCAAATAAAGATAAAACTTTTACAAGAGAAGAAATAAATACATTCTTAATGGAAGCCCTCGATAGTGTTTTATAAATTTGTTTAATAAACAATAATACTTGTGTACTTAATTATATCGTATATTATTGATAATTTCGTTATTTGTGCTGTAAATAAATTTTCAAAAAAAAGGTTTAATAAGGGGGTAGGAGGAAAAATCATATGTATTACACGGGAGTAAAGTGCCTTTTCCTCCCTAGTAATACAAATAGCTATTTCACCGAGGCGTATATTATATTTTTTCTTCGACCTCTACAAAAACGTACTTATTTCCGAAAGAAAAATCGACCATTTTTGAAGGCAAGCATTTTTCGTCCGCAAACACTTTTCGTTCGGAAATTAGTACGTAAAATGTCATTTTTTGTAGAGGTCGACGAAAAAAAAAATTATTCAAAATTTTCTTTTGTGTGATATATTTCGAAGCAAAGTACAGCACATACCCCAACATTGCACGACTAAATCGTAAATATAAATTCACGAAAATCCTTTGTTAATAATAAATATCAATAAAACAATTTTTTTTCTTAGCCTTCATATTGTTATTTTCAATTCTCGATTATATTTGAGTGTGAAAATTACAGCAACATAAAATACGACGCCGTTCGAATTATCTCGAGTGTGTACAGTTTGGCCTGTTTAGAGCGCTCGAATTAACTCGAGCGCACATATTAAGTGATTTTACATAACGATATTTTCCAAGACAGTGTAAAAGTTGGAACCTCCGTTATTTCCGTATTCCCTATTTTGTTTACGTTGAAAGAATTCAAACATTCATTTCTTCAAATGATTGTTTAGTTGTTATTGAGGCGAAAATGAAAAAGTCACTATTGCTTGTTTACGTGCTTAAATTGGGATGCGATAATGCGTGGTAGGAAAAATATTTTTTGAAATAACATCTTTAAATTTGGCTTATCTGTGTAATGACTTCAAAAAAATCGAAAAGATAAATAGGTCATTTAAATAAAGTTACTGACACAGGCTTGGTTAATTAAATGAATCGTTTTTGTGGCAGAAATTATAAGGAAATCATCAAAACTTTTAAAAAATATTTTTTTATAAGTCGTTACCAAAAGTTGAAAATGAAAATAATTGACAATAGAAGCAATAGAAACAAACTAACGGATATGCAATATCTTCATTGGTTTTGACAGGAGGAGGCGACAAAATGAAAGTTAAGATTTTCGCGCTTTTTAAAGTCTAGTCTTTGTTTCGGCATTTTTAAAACTATAGCAACTGTAGATCTTTCATTTTTGGAAGAGATGTTAAGAAATGGTTGGTTGAAAACCATTTTTTAATATCTTTATTGGTTCTGTCAGGAGGAGGCGCCAAAGAGGAAGTTTTATTTTCGCGGTTTGTACATTCTACTGTTTGTTTCGTCATTTCTCTAAAATTAGCAACTGTATATCTTTCATTTTTGGAAGAGACATTAAACAAGATCGAGAAAAGAACTATCCTGCATAATTTATACCTAGTCTATAAATATTGATATCAATGAGAAGACATTTTAATCAGGAGTAGTTGCGAAAAACAATAACTATAAATCTGGGTTATTTAGATAATGCAAACCAGATATAAATTCGAAATAAAATATATGTGAACAATATTACTTTATTAACTACGATAGGAGAGACATGGTTTACTTGCAAAGTTGTTTAATTTTGGCTATTTTTGCTGTTTTGAGCAACTGTAATGATCAAGGTAAATATACTAAATATCGATTTGTTGGGTAAACTTCTTTATTATTATATTTTTTATACAGAATCCACGTTTTTATAAAATTTTATTATTGTTTTTATTTATTAAATGTTGGCACAAATTTATGTTGAAAATGTAGAAAAAATTCGACTTTGACCGGCATATTTTTAAGTTAAGGAGTTAATTAACGCATACATTTTTTGAAAAAACCGACAAAAAATCAATTATGTTTTATTTAAGAAAACACATTTTAGAACCTTATTTCAGCCACAATAGACCCCTTTTTACCTTATTTTAGCAAAAATTTAAAAAAAACAAAATTAATCAAAATTTTTATTTTAATTTTTAATTTGGATCCACATTGCGGAAAAGAACCAAATATTATGATAGTTTTTATATGTTCCCGATTTTCTGTAAAATAATGTGATTGTAAACAAATTTATACTGATTTTTTATTTAGACAGCGCATGGCTTAGAAATATTCAAAGTGGCCAGTCAACTGTGCCGCTTTACCGTTTTGGAAACAAAGTTTATTATTTGGGGATCTACTCAAAGGTATTTTTTTTTTGATTTTATTTCATTTGGTTAATTTTTTCTGTTTTATCTTGTTTATAAAATTAACATAGTTTCATAATAGATTTGATGAGTGCTTTGAATCTCTTACCACAACTCTCTTCTGATTGGTCGACACATTGACGACAAGTAATGTGTCGTTATTTGAATGACTTTCATCTGCAATTCGCGGAGTGAAATTAGACGAAAATACTCTGAATATGGATGTATATGGATGTATAAGGCTAATTTTTTCGATTTTATACATAAAGAGAAACTTGTAAAAAATTTGTCAATAAATTTGGGCTGGAGCTTCGCGAGATATGTGCCAAAAACGGCATTTTTGGTATTTTTCGAGTGGATTGCTTCACTATTTTTTAAATATCTCCGGCTCTAAGAGTCGTGGAAAAATAAAAAAAAATTAAAATGATTTCACGCACATTATTTTTTTTTTACTGAATTGGCAATAAATAACCAAAGAATCCTCGAATTTTCTTAAAAATTGGAGAAAATCTGTATTTGTATGTCGGGAAGACATGGTAAAAATTAAAAAAAATGTATTTGTTCTGCCAAAATCGGCATTTTTCGAAAAAAAATTGAATTGGCCGCCATTTTTGGAAAAACAATTGTAGAGAAAAATTTTTTATCTTAAAAAGAAGGATTTTGTGTGTACTTTTGTCTAAGAAAATCCAACATTTTATTTCTTTATTTAAAGTGCCCAATTTAGGGAATAATAAAAAAATAAAAATTCGATTTTCATTTTTTTCCAATTTTTTTATCGCGTTATTTATGCTTGATTCTCTTAGAAAAACTGTATTTCAGTCCAACAAATGTTTAAAAAAATATATTTCAGGATCTAAAGTAAGATTTTTGTGAGGGAACGAATCAGTATAAATCAATATAAAAAATGAAATTTTTTTTTATTACTTCCTAAATTGGGCACTTTAAATAAAGAAATAAAATGTTGGATTTTCCTAGACAAAAGTACACAAAATCCTTCTTTTTAAGATAAAATTTTTTTTTCTACTATTTTTTTCAAAAAATGGCGGCCAATTCAATTTTTTTTCGAAAAATGTCGATTTTAGCTGGACAAATACTCTTTTTTTTTTTTTTTTTTTTTTTTTAATTTTTATCATGTCTTCTCGACATAAAAATACGTATTTTCGCCAATTTTTAAGAAAATACGAGGATATCTTTGGTTATTTATTGTAAAAAAAAAAATAATTCGTTTTTGAGGTTAGGATGCATTTTTAAAAAAACCATAATATGCGGATTGATACTCTAGTTCATCACGGTCATTTTTTTTTCCACGACTCTTAGAGCCGGAGATATTTAAAGAATAGTGAAGCAATCCACTCGAAAAATACCAAAAATGCCGTTTTTGGCACATATCTCGCGAAGCTCCTGCCCAAATTTATTGACAAAATTAAAAAAAATTGACTTAGCTCTTGTATCCATATAAAATTCTAATTTCACTCACTTTTTCATTGAATAACCGCTTATTTTATCATTTGTCTAACGAATTATTTACAAATTGTGTAAATAATTATTAATTTAATGTAAAAACCAGTCAATCGGTTACTAAAATTGTTTAATATAGGTAATGTAAAAATTTAACGGGTCCGTTGAATTTTGATTCTATTATTATATTTTCTATCATTATATTTTCATCGCGCTGAATGTTGAACAGTGTAATTCAATCCCGGTGGGGTCAAGTAGTCCGAGGAGTAGTTGCAAACGTTTTCGATATATTTTGATATATTTCGAAATTGATATATATCTGTTTTAGTCCGATTGGAATGGCGCCTTGCACTTATGTCAAAGTATGAGCATGCAGTTGTTGACAATCAATTCGGACGAGGAAAACGAAAAAATTCAAAAATACATCAGAGACGCAGGTCGGTAAAATTTAATTCGGACTATAAGAGAATATTAGAATCGTTTTCCTAATCTTTTAGGACCAAAATATAGAAGCTTCTGGATTGGTGGTACTAAAATAGTAAACGGAGGTAAATGGGTATGGATTAATAATGGAAATGATATTGATTATACCCACTGGGGAAGGAATCAACCCACTGCTCCTCCCATAAATATTTGTTTACAAGTCACATATATACGTAACGAGCTTGAATGGCAAAACAAGAATTGTAGATTACAGTTGTATTACATTTGTGAGAAAACTGTAGATCCTAATCCTAGTAATGCAGCACCCGGTTTATAATTTTTATTATACAAATTATTATGTTTTCCGGGCGCGTTCAAAATGGCTAAAATGATCATTTTTTTATATAAATATAATACAAATTTGTTATTAATTTTGGTGTAAGAACGATAAAACGAATAAAATAATTTTTTCTTATCCTTTGTCGTTTTGCTTTCTTTTTCGCGCGAAATTCGCATTTCCCACTCATAAAGTATTGTTTCACGCTTGCTGTAGTAACTATTTTCATTTCGATGACCACTTTGTGGTAAATTTCACTATTGTAAAAGTTTTCTCGTAGATTTTATTTAATTTTTTGAACAGTGTGAATTTTGAAATTTTTAAAATTTATTTTATTTTTGATATTTACATTTACTTAACTTCTTTTTTCTCTTATTTTTTTTATAAAATATTCGATATTTCCCGCCAAAATCCTTAAAATGTATGAAAGTGCAATTGCAAATATATCAGTATTTTTTATCTAAAAGCAGGATTGTGACGTAATTTATTTATTTAACTTATTCCCTCCCCCCACTTTTTATATGCTTGGTTATATTTATATAAAATTATATTTGAATTTGTCAAAGCCGTTTCATGAAAATGTCCTTAATTACGAGTTTTTTTCGACGTATGTTAATAAAACAGAATTGTGAAAATCTTCAAAGGGCAACATTTTTCCGTTCTATTTTTTTTAAATCTCGTAAACAAATAGAAATCTCTCGCGACGGCCGTGATTGATTTGACATTTTTATCGATAAACAAATCCGTTTTTTCGAATTCTTTTTTTACTTGTTTGCTGAATTTAGTCTGGTCATTGGCCAGTTTACTGAAAAAAAAAAAACGTAAAATCGACTAAAGGTAAAACGGGTTTTAATTTATGTATATCTTTGTACAAACAAAGTATTTTTTGTAGAAAAAATATTAAAATGGATAACTCAAGTTGGGTCATAAAACCAATAATCAGCAGGTGTTTTAAAAGTCATCGTTAGTCAAGCTTTTTTTCTATACAGTGTGTCCGCATAAAATGTCACCAAAAATATCAAACTGGACATAGAATCGAGTGATATCTCACATTAAGCGGCGTTTTCACTACCTCCTTATAAAGTTATCTGGTAGATAAAGAACCAAATCGATTTCACCACCTCCCAATAAGGCTAATTATAGTGACCTATAAGTTATAGGACGAAAAATTCACCCTACAACTTTTTATCTGGTCCATAAATATTTAGAGGTTACTTCCAATTGGTTCCTTGGATCACGTTGTCAAACATGGATGCCTATCTAGATTCTTCAAAGTCATTAAACAACCCTCCTAATTTATTCTACCAGGTGAAAAAAGTGTAATTGTTTTTTGTAAAACTTACTAGAAATTTCCCAAATGCTGTTGGCTACCTGTTGACAACAAGAGATTAGGGGGGGACAACGTCGTCTGCTGTTAGGGTTATATATTGTAACGGTTAACTAAATTGACCAGCTCAAAAAGAAAATACAAAATTTAATATTCAATACGAAGAGTAAAAAAGGAAACAGATAATTTTATTAATACCAATAAAATAACTATTTATTATACTTTAAGTAATCACATGTTTGAAACTAATTTTAACATAGTAATTGTAAAAGAAACTATAAAATTTCATGTGTCAAAATTTAACATTGGGTTACCAGAGATTTCCATCAACAGATTTAGGGTATTTACAAATAATCTAGCAAAGAACTGAATAGAAAAATTTAAAATAATATAATCTCAGATAAGTGTGCGATCACAATAAGAATGAGAACATTATTATATTAAGTGTTTGGAGAAAAAGAAATTTTAAACTTAATCTCAAATTTCAATATGATACATCTATATAATCAATTCAAATTCAAGGGAAATAGTATAAATCGGGAAAATAAAGTGTTGGGACTTCTAAAATTGAAGAAATACAGTAAAAAAGGCAATAATAATAATAAAGTTTTATGAGATTTAAGAAATCAATAATAACGAACATAAAAAGACTTTGTATAAAGTTAATATAAGTAGGAATTGTACAAAAATTATATCAAAATTATTCTTTTTGTCTCTAGAATAATTTGGTGCTAATTAAAAATTTTATAAAAATGAATAATTTTTGAATTTTGTAAAAATGTAAGTTAAAAAACTGTCAAATTCCAATGTAGTGAGCTATGACTTGGGTTTTCATAAAAACTATTTCTCGCTGTCAAGCGAGGCTTTTTGTTTAAAACGCTTGAACAGTTCTACATGAACAAACGAAGTCAAGTCAAAGCAACACTGATAAAAGAATAAAAATCATTACCTGTCAAGAAGTAACGCTAGTTTTCAAGAAAAAGGAAAAAACTTTTAAATCAATAGAAGAAGCCACAATTATCCATCCTGTCCTGCATCCCGATTAAGAGATCCAGAGTATCCTGATCGAATTGTATCCTGACTAAATTTATCCAATTTCCCATTTGAAAAACATTCCATTTGTATTTTTGAAGCACATCCACTTAGTCTTAAATAGAGGTACCAATTTTCATTAAATATCGATATTTAAAAACATTTTAAAACAATAAAAGGCCATAACTAATTTTTCTAAGGTTAAAAATTATTAACCTATAAATAACTGAGGTTAGAGTATTGGAGAATAAGGTGAGAAAGTAACAATAAATTTCACTTGTAACTGTTAATTTTTCTTTGTAGTAAATAAAAATACACTTACCTTATTCGACCAAATATTTGTCGCACATTCAATTAAAGGGTTTTTCGTTACCGATTTTTTTTGTCATTAATAAATGTCTATGAATTTATCTCAGTAGTCGTTATTATTGATTTTTAAAATTACAAGCCAATTAGAAACACACCTGCATAGTAGATGGCGCCCAATGCATTCTGTCAAACGAAAGAATTTACATTCTGTCTGAGCTTACGAAGGATGTAAGAATAAAAATATTTCCCATAAATTTTAAATTTATTTAAAAAAGGAAAAGTTGGTTAATAAAGTAAGTAAATTAGAAATAAATTAAATTAAATAAATAAAGGAAAAGAGGTTAGGTTAGTTGATGCCAAAATAAAACAACAAAATTTTATAGGTTATGTACTAAAATATAAAATTAAAAGTTAATAAAAATAAATTAAACAACATCCTATCACAACAAAATAACAATACATAAAAGGTTAATATTTTGAGTGTGTTGATATAAATGGACCTAGAATTTATAAAAAAATTCAAAAAAATTCAAATTTGGTTTACGCAGAATGAATTTTGTGTAAAAAACGATTGGCAATGTCAAAATTACCGAAAAAAATGTTTGGGCCATTTTTCAGGGAAAAACTGAGTTTTTTAGGATATAAATGGACCTAGAATCTACAAAAAAATTAAAATTTGGTTTACGCAGGATTTTGTCGAGAAACGATTGGCAATGCCAAAATTACCGAAAAAAATGCTTGTGCCATTTTTGGGAGAAAAGTGAGTTTTTTAGGATATAAAAGGATCTAGAATCTACAAAAAAATTAAAATTTGGTTTACGCAGATATGAGAAATACACGGAAAAAAAATTGTCGAAGAAAGTTCTACAATTGTATAAATTTTCTCTACAATTTGTAGTAAATATAGGATAGGGACAATTTGTAGTAAAAATTTCCAAACTTGTAGAAAATATATTGTAGAGTAATTCTCTACAATTTGTAGTAAAAATATACATGTGTTTCATAAGAAATCTTTTACAGAATTTGTAGTAAATTCACAACTTGTAGAAATATTTAATAAAACTTTTAAAAATATTACTACAATTTGTGGCAATTATTACTACAATTTGTGGCAATTATTACTACAATTTGTGGCAATTATTACTACAATTTGTGGCAATTATTACTACAATTTTTGGCAATTATTACTACAATTTGTGGCAATTATTATTACAATTTGTAACAATTATTACTACAATTTGTAGCAATTATTACTTCATTGTGGATAACAAAAAGTTAAAAATGAATAAAATTTCGTTTAGACATATAGACGTATAAGTTGCATTACAAATACAGCTGAAATACACGAAGCCGTCCTAATAAATTAAAATTGAATTTCACTAATTTTTTTGTATAAATATCCTATATGTACATAGGTATACTGATAATTTCTGCAATTTGTAAGTTTAACTGAAGAACCTAATCAAAAAATGCAAAAGCCTCTCGATAAAACATGTAATAGGTATGGAATAAAAATCAATTATCTATTTATTGTTTTTTTAATGAAAAACAAACATGTAACATTAACTAATTTTTAATAGAAATTAATTTACAACAAAACGAAATAAAAGACCCCTTAGATAACGAACATTTTTAGTTTCTGCTTTCTATTTAAGTACCTACCTGTATGGTATTGACGTTACAAAGCCCACCTAGTTAAAATAAAATTACAATCACCTCTTGTAGTTAATAAACAAATCATGCAAGTCCGAATATTTCAGAATATTCTACTCTTTCAGCACCTTCTTCTTGTCCTTTCCTTAACTTGCTTGTATTATGTGACCTTCACTGGTACGTCGAATCAGCTTCGCAACAGTCTGTTGAAAATATTTTGTGTTTTTAAAAAGACAAAAATACAATGTCACAGCTAATACTTACAGATTCTTCAGATTGATTGGGGAAAATTATATATGGCACCCCAACTGTCTCCTTCTCAGAATATGCACCAGGCCTCAAATTTTCTGTCATGAATCATCATCTGTATTGATGTTTGTAGATGCAATTTAATAAAAATGAAAAGTAATTAGTAAGTAATCAAAATAATTATCCAGTAAACTACTTAAAAATGTCTGTTAACAAACCTAGTGAAAAAAATATTGGAAATAGAATTAATTTAAAATACCATATTATCACGGTATGTAACCTTTTCGACCCCTTTCCCGTACTACAAGGCGTGAAACAAGAAGTCATATAACATTCGACCGATGACAATTTTGGTACTAAAAGAATCTACCTAAGTTATTTAAAATTATTTATCTACAACTAAGCTATTTAGATATAGATAGTTATACTTACCTAACAGAATTTCTGCATGTAAAATGGTGACACTGAATCTCTCCTTAAACGTTAAACGCGTACCTACCTCTTGAAGACAAAACACAACAGCACATTAGGTTTGGCGATCTACGTGTACTGGAAGCCCTCCAAAGTTGGACAATAAGATCTTTATAATTTATTCACGTGACTTAAACTTGCTACAATATTGTAGAATATTCTTCTACAATATTATCGAATTATTACATAAGAAGGGATGTAAAATATTACTATTTTTGTAGAGAAAATTATTAGTGTTTGTACAAATTTAAACCGAAGTTAGCAGTAGTAATTACGATAATTGTAATAAATTTAAATTTCTACAAATAGTAGTAAAATGTACCAAACATTGTGTTATTCCTTTCTATTGTTGTAGAATTTTATTCGACAATTTAATTGCTACAATTATGAATATTTTTTAACTACAAGTTGTAGTAAATTTTACTACAAATAGTATATAGTATATTTCTACAAGTCTACTACTACAACATTGTAGTAAAATTTATTTTCTAGTCTCATTTTTTTCCGTGTATCCTCCCATTGCCGGACTTTTTTGTGTGGGGGGGGGCAATTGCCCCTACTGCTCCCCATTCTAAAATCTTTTGCTCCAAATCCTGCAGGCAAAGAATCAGCTTGTTTCGGTAAACATTACTTTTTATAAATAGTAATTAGTATAAATAATTTATAAATAGCCCCCATTTAATACTCTCTCGTCGTTCAATCCACCCGGGCGTGTCTATACGCTAGTCCTGAAATAATTTTTAATGAAGAAAATATTTTTTTTCCAAACTTAATATTGTTTTACAAAAAAAACATCATGAAAAAAAAACTCTTTCTTTAATTTAAAATAGTAACGCCATCCTAAATTCATTTGAGTTATTTATATATATTGGTATTGCACAAAAACGTCTAAACGCTAATACTCTCAATAAATTTCCAGTTTTACTTTGGAATTTTCAGCCAGGCCGGAAATACCCACTTCCGCTTCCGAAATCCTTTCCCGTATCCTCTTACTGTGTTTTTTTTGTACCGTTTGAGCATATCAGTAGGTCACTAACCAGGAGGTTATTTTCTCTAAAGCTTCGATTTATTTTCATCTTCTATTTTTCCTTTTTTTAAACACCTATATCATGTTTATTCCTTTTATCCTACAAAGGTTTTCACGGATGAAAAAAAACGCGCCTGTAGAAATATCAAGAGAGAAACATGTCCTGATGCCTTCAATACGGCTAATTTAGTGCAGATCAGAGTGAAATCCTTATTCGGCTTTATTTAATCATTTATCCTTTAGAGTTTCTTCTTCAGAAACGAACGAACGAACGCGATTCAACATTTTTAGTTTTTTATTTCTTTTGTGTTTAAATATACGTTTATTGTGTGTAGGTACCTTTTAATACATTGAATTACGTTTCCTTTTGATGCTTAAAAAGTGGTTTTGTAACGTTTTCTTCAGATATTTAAAATGTTTTTAGAAATGTGCAGCCAGCCAACAATATATTTTCAATTTATTTAAGGGAGCTTAAAATGTGAGTTTAAAATAAATTTTGGTGTGGGTAAATGCGTATCATTTCGCGCTTGTTGCACGTTATATTGAAAAATAGTGGAATCGTTGGTTCTATCTCTATCAATAAAGTGCAAAAAGAACTCTGAATAGCCTATTACCTGTTGAGTTTAATCCAGCCAAATAAAATGAAAAGTTTGTTTGGGACTTCACGTACCCTGTAAAATTTCACTAAACCTATGCCTCCTTTTCCATAGCCAGAATTTCTTCCCTATATCATACAAATTTATGCATATTGTCTTTTAAAAGGATTGCAGCTATCACGAAATTTCAATAATAGCAGGAATAAAAGAATTCGCAATATGTGATGTTTCGAATCACACCACATTTGTTGAAAAATATTTAATAGTATCTAATAATAATACGCTTATTTGTTCAACAATAATATATTTTATTCAATACTCAAACTTCTTCTTTTTCGTTTTTTCTTCTTCTTCTTCGTCTTGTTCTTCTTCTTCTTATTTTTAAGCGTTTCCACCTTTCGGTGTATTATACATTCATCTCCATACTTTTCGATTTCTTGTCTTTTCTAGTATTCCTTCCAAAAGTATTTCCATTTTTTCTTATTCGTCTGTTATTGGATCGCTCCTGTTTCTGTGGCTTTCCTTCACACCTGTCGGATATTCTTCTAAACATATTACTTTAATTTTTTTCTCCACGGCCACTACTGAATGTAGTTATTCTGAAACCACTTATAATAACAGAAAAGAAACATTCTCGCTCTTGAGATTGAAAGAAAATTCTGAAACTTTTGTCTCTTATGTATTTTATATGTATTACATTCTATCTCTAGAGCTAGAATCTGTATTCCGTGATTGTTTACAAAAATAAGGTTTGCCATGAATGTCAAATTAACTGTCAGTATTAGTTGACGTGGTCTTAATATTGGTTTGTAAAAACTTTTAATTTATTAAAAAGGAGAAGAAAATGAAACGATTCAGATGTAGAATTTGAAAATACTCCTCCAGAAATAAAAAAATTGCCGATAATATAACTCAAAATTTGCTACCGCAAAAACCCAAGCTTGAATATAAAAATACTACCTACACAATGTTGAGAGATTGAGGTTTCATTTTACTATATTTAATTTCTACTTTCTGTGGTCGTGGAGAAAGTACAGTCTGTTACTCTGTTGGAATGAAAATTCGACACGAGTGGAGGATTCCGAACGCGAGCGAATTCCAACCTTGTTACAGAATATACTATTCTATGATTAAATGCTTCTTCTCAAGTCGTTCTTTTAGCACTTTTCTGATACAATTTTTACACTCTTTTATTGCCTTTCGCGAAAATATGTAGTATAATTCGACTTGTAATCACTCGGTTCATCTTTACGATTTCAGCTAAATCCATTTTTAATTTTTCAAGACCGCATTCTAGCCAATTATCCTGATCGTAACTGGGATTATTTTCACCCATGATATGTTTGCAACGATTTGTTAATAATATACTAAAGTTCTGATTAACTTCCTATTTCTGTTCAGCAGATCTGTCAAAAAGTTTGCAAAATCTTTATCCTGGTGTATTTTTCATTTACAAAAATAAGCAAACGAGTCAAAAAAGTCACTTCTAAGCTAGACTATTTTATTATCAATGATTTCACCCTTTCTTAGGGGGTTGGTTTACGTTAGAAAATTGGTGTGTATATTTTTCGGGGCGAAATGTAGGGGTGGGTGGTAAACTATCGAACGATGACACGCGTATTTTGCCATCTATTTGATCGTCAGTCAAATGTTGTGTAAGAAATATGTGCATTCATCTGATGCAATCGATAGTTATAGCTTTATTCATGTTAGACAAACTATACGTGTTGATAGAATACTCTATAAGAATGGATTTTTAAATAAATATATGTACAGGGCCTTGGAGAATATAACTCTGCATCAAAAACTAGTCATGAAGTATGAAATACTATGCATTGTAGTTTTTTAATATGTTTTGATCAGATGTTTTGATTCAGATGTTTGCCTTTTTTTTGGTATGGCTGTATGGCAGTTTTATTTTTGGTTTTTGACATTTCTTATCCTCTTTTATAAATCAACTGGTCTTTTTATGCACTTTTAATAGTATAACTAACTTTAAACGGACTTTAAAACATATTATTTTCCATAGAAGTTTACTTATTCTGGCTAACGGAGAAGGCTGCTGTTTTTCTACTACTGATAGTACTGATATTGCCTTACTGATTCTTTCTAGCGCTTTCTTTCTCAATTTATTCGAAAATTTTATCACCTAATTGAAGCGTTTACAGGTGGCAAACTAGAAATTAATAGTTTTTAGTGCCAGACACTAACATGCGTTTCAATTTATAAAAGGATATTAATTATTCAGTTAAAATGAAATGTTCACGTGCACTTTCAAGTATTACTATCATTCCCCCTTATTACTACTATTCTTAATCTAATTTGCCATATTTCCTTTGATACTTTTAGTGCCTCATTGGACTTCTATTAAAACTTGAAAGAAAATGTCTTTCAGAGAGACATATTTTAAGAAGCAATGGACTTAACAGAACCAATTATTTGAATCTATTTCACAAACGTGAACTTCTAAACATAATAAAGAAAAGACTCCGAGGTATAATAATCACACAGACGTTGAAATACGTTTCGCAAAATCAAATTGAAAAACCCGATTAGCGTCCCTTTCACCATGCCAGCGTAAATACTGGCAAAGCTTTAGCCGATCGCTAAAACATAGCTTTTTAAGTTACAATCGAATTTATACCTATAATGGACTTTGAAATTTAAAATGGCTCGATCCTAAATGTCGATAAGGTATTTCATAAAGTAAATTACGCTAATTTATGTATCTCTTTTAATTTTTTAAGTATGCAGCTCATATTAGACCAGGGCCAAACAAATAATAACTTTAATAACTTTGGGACAAGTCAAAATACAGTTTATAAGATGTGGAACATAAAACATGTCGATTGGTCAAAACAACTTTAATTTTTAAAAAAAAATTCCTAAAGTCCCACAAATAATATACACATTAAGTGACTGGCTGAATGACAAAAGTCCAAGCCAAAAAAAAAAAAACAAAAATACAAAAAATATAGGAAAAAAAAAATAAACGTATAGCTAAAATTCAACAGTTAAAATGTATACGTCAAATATTCGTCTACAGAATAAAAACAGTTATCAGTGCTCATTTTCTTCATTGAAAATTCCATTCTAAGATGGTATGAAAAATTATATTTCTATTAATATTTTTTTTAATAAAGTACTGCAGTAAAATTCGCCGCAAATACAATTTTTTTTTGGTACAAAAACTTACTCAATATCCCAATATTGTACTCACCTTTTGCACTTTAAAAAATTTTATATAGTATGTCCAAATATACTGGAACAATAGGTATATAGAATAAAAAACTTAACCAACTAAATTTAAATTTTCTTTATTATATTATGACGTACATAGCAATGAAAACTAACTGTTAATACATAGAACATTCATTATTTTACAGTTATTCAATAAAAGTTTAATTTAAAAAAAACAAGATTTGCATGTACACACAATTTTATTGCATATTATAGTTTATATATTAGTAGATATATATATAACATTAACAAAAATTTTCCCCGCAGTCTTATTTAAAGTAGGGCGATTTTTGGTCGGTTCGAACCATGGCAAAATACAATTGTTTAGGACCGTTGTAGCAATTTGAAAAATTACAAAAGTAAAATCAAAATTATTATGTATTATAAAGAAGTTCATGTAAGTTCACATTTTGATTTATTTAGAGTATTTTATGTAGAAATAACGGATCAAGAATATTTGGTAAACTTTTGAGTTGTAAATCTAGCTTGGTAATACTTAAATAATTACGACCGAAAAAGGGGGTTGATTAGGTCAATTTCTACGTTTCATCCTTAGTTTTACACTAAGTTAAATCTTTTCTTTTAATCGCACTGACAAATCTACCTACGATCTAATAAGCGAGATTAAAACAATTATGTAAAATAAATAAAACTCCTTCAAGTCAGTACCACATACTTAATATTTAAAAATACAAGGGGGGCAACTAGTTTCGGCAGACTGCTATCGTCAGGCCTGTAAACGGTATACAAAACTTATTTAGTGTATAATATTTTTCATACCCATTGGTTAATGGGTGTTAAACCAACAAAAGCTCTAGTTTCCTTTGAAAACTCTAGCAACCATTTTTACCTTTTTTGGTTTGGTTTCAAGACCATTTTCTAATAACATGTTTTTCACTACTAGTTATTTACTTTAGTTATTAGTTACATATTTTTTAAAAAAGTTTTTCAATGATTGTTTCACATTAATGTTTGACTTCAGTGCCCTATGGGTAAGTGTACTTCTTGACATTTAAAATTGTATTTGATTGTATACCGTTAACAGGCCTGACGATGGCAGTCTGCCGAAACTAGTTGCCCCCCTTATATTTTTAATTATTAAATATGTGGTACTGTCTTGGAGGAGTTTTATTTATTAAAACATTGGCCACATTTGAGAATAATGGATAACTTACTCAGTTTAATTATGAAAAAGTCTAGCCCTAATGAGTTCAGAAAACTCACTCATGCTCCGTACCAACCAAGATAACCCGTGGCCTATATACCATCATTTATTTTACATACTCTTGATACACTATTTCTGCTTAATCGAGTCATCTATCGTCTATCACCCGGACTACGTATCTTTACGCATTTATTTAAAGTAATTTATCATTTTTCAAATTGTGCGATATCAAAATTGTATATATTCTTTCAAATTTTCACGAAACTGAATGCCAAATAAATTGCTTACAAAAGGATGGCTCCACGAATGATATAAAATGTCTTAAAGTGGTTATAATAAATTCATGAGCGGTGAAGAGATTTTTTAGGTTGTTCTTAGTAATTCAGAAATAAATATTTGATAGTCAAAGTGTAATTCCACAGTTGGGCGTAATGTAATTTTGCTCGCAGAGTCCAATGTAAAAATTTATAGGATGTTTGATGAAACTGAAACTGACAATTCGCCATTTTCGATTTTTATGATGGATAAACACTTTTTTCGCAATAAAAATGACAGATCTGCTGATATTTCTGAACCTGTATCTCTGATCAAAATCATTAGGCATATCCACATCGGGTTTTCAACTGTAATTTCAGATGTAAGAGTTTTCTCCGCTGCTGAACGCTAAAAGGAGTTTCCGCAGAGTTTCCACTACAAGAGACAACGATTTCCCAAAAAAAGGCAATAACAGGTTCGCTTGAATCATATCCGATTTGGGAAAATTCATAAAAACGTCGGAAAAGTGCTGGAAAACCGTAGCAGGTCACGTGAAAATTTAATGAGAATTGAGATTCCTAAATGAAGGAATCAAAATTGATGACAATGAAGAGTTTTCAACTAGAAAATATTCTTGTGCGTGTCGATTTTCGTTTTGAATATAATTAATTTCTTTTTTTTTTTTTAATTTTTAATATTTTTAGGAAACATTTTCGTTATACGCAGGATTAGTTTTCTTGTAATATTAAGATAAAAAAATGTGAAATATACAGTTGGCTGGATTAAGGGTTACACCAACTACTAGTCTATTTTTCTCGTATAGTACTATGCCGTTTTCCACGTTCAAATCGGACCAATAATAGCAGAGATATTAGCTAAGGCCCTTTTGGTGGTAATTTGGAGCGATTTGGATTACAATCATCCTAGTTTTCCTTGATTGGATTACAACCCGCGTAGTTTTACTTGGATTACACCCCGCGTTGATTATCTACTTGCATGATTCCCCTTCACGTATCGGTCATTCCTTCTTATTTCTTTAAATGAGAAAGTGACACCTCATTTGGAAGCTATTAAAAAACTGATGTCAAAAAGTATCTCACTGTGGTTAATAAAAATTGTAATAAAATTATAATTCCTTCTAAATGATTATCCAAATAATGTATACAAATAGGCAAATAATTAATTTGTTCTTTCAGGAAAATGGAATATAATTTTTTTCGTAATTTAATACATTAACCCCATTTGATTAATTAGTCATATGCGATAGAGACAAGATATTGGTGAATAAAAATAGCTCGTGCTATTTTGTACTTCTTCCGTTGATTTATTGATTCGTTTTTTCCATTCTGCCTGTGATAATATCACTTTCAATTTTATTGAAATATTTACCGTTTTAACCTTCGAAGAAATGTGATGTAATTATTATTTTTGAGAATATGCTAACATTAAAATTCCTTTTACATGAATATATAGATTATTTTCATTCGCTTAATTACTATCTATTTTTGCTAGTGGTATAATTTAATTGTAAAAGTATTATACGAAGTGTCTCGTCCTGAATAGGATAATCCTAAAAGCACTCGCATGTTTTGGTGCCATTAACCGCCAAATTACGATCCTAGCACACCGATATATATTTCTCAAATAAACCTCCAAATTATATCATTAATGTTGTCAACGTCTCATCGCAGAAATACCTGAACAAGTGTAATCTAATTGCTACCATATGAAAGACAGGGCCAAACCTATTTTAAATATCCGAATTCTTGAAAAATTCTTAGCAGTGTGAAGGGTCGGAAAGTTCAGGGAAAATTAAGAAAAATCGAGACGGTTTTTACTTCCAAATACGTACTGCTAAGAATTTTTTGTGTTTCAAAAATGATTGTTCCTGGTCTAATACATATTTATGTACCTTTAAGTGTCAATTTTCAAAATTTTTTTGAAGAGCCGATGCCGTTTAAATTCTTTTAAAATATAATATAAGGTTTGAATTTTAATCTGGTTAAAGATATTTCTTTTTGATTTATTAACAACTTAATTATTTCAATTTTAATTTGGGGTTGCAGAGGCGGATTCATAGGCCCACAAAACAAAAAAAGTGGAATGAACTTTACATGTGAGCCGCTGAATCCAAATCCAGTCTCAGAATTTCCCCTGGACCCCCCAGTTTTCCCCTAGCCTAGGGGAAGTGCGAGAAATCTTAGAAATTTCAGTATCTGTGAAAGCAATTTCGATCTTCGCAAAACGATAATGTTTTCACGTATCTCGAGTCGCTTAGTTCTAATCTCACTGTAGAATTTCCCTAGAGTACCTCAGAATTCCACTAGCCTAGGGGAAAAAGTGTTAAGCTGAGCAAAACTTGTGATTTCTGGGTTCTACTTTTGCGCAAGAAAGCTTATATATTTTCGTATTTTGAGTCCCTGAATTCATTAGCTGACGTAGAAAATGTACTTCCCGAGCCTAGGAAAAAACGTAAAAAATTCTTCTGAGTTGCCGTGTTCATTTCTGTCATCAGAATTTTCATCCAGCTCCTCACAATTGCTCTAGCCTACGAAAAATGTGCAAAGATAAGGGAAGCTTACAATTTCACGTAGCCTTTTTTTTTATACGGAGAAACTTATATGTCTCCTCGTCTTTCGAGTAGTTGAATTCACATCTGATATCAGCCTTTTTCTACAGGACCTAGAAATTCTCCCAGTCTAAGGTAAAAAGTGTAGTACGATAAAAGAACAAGGCAAAGACGAACAAACTAATAACATATAAAACGGAATTTTCTGTAGACTAGGGCAATTGTGAGGAGCTGGATGAAAATTCTGATAACAGAAATGAACACGACAACTCAGAAGACGGAAAGATAGCAGCTTTTCCGTACGAAAAAGGCCTGCATGAAACTTCGATTTTTGCACAATTTTCTACGTTTTTCCCTAGACAGCTCAGCTTAACAGTTTTTCCCCTAGGCTAGTGGAATTCTAAGGTACTCTAGGGAAACTCTACAGTGAGATTAGAACTAAGCGACTCAAGATACGTGAAAACATCGTTTTACGTAGATCGAAATTGCTTTCACAGATACTGAAATTTATAAGATTTCACGCATTTCCCCTAGGCCAGGGGAAAACTGGGGAGTCCAGGGGAAATTCTGAGACCGGATTCCGATTCAGCGACTTAAAATCCATAGGGGTAGTATACTCACATGTAAAGTTTATTCCACTTTTTTTGTTTTGTTAGCCTGTGTTATATTCTGCAAAAGAAACTGCGAAAAATGTGTATAAATCGTTAAAAAATAATTGGGCTCATTCATATATGCGGGAACGACTTGCCTGAATGGATATTTTTGGAAAATCAAAGGTAAAGAAAAAACCTGCTTAATTAACACATGGCGACCCTTTTGAGTCCTCGAAATTCTGAAGTAAATGCTCTGGAAAAAAGGGAATACTTAATTGGAAAGAAGATCGGTCAAGGTTCATACAGATATCTTGTCTTTGGGTATAATTCTATTTATAATGTTGATGATGATGTTTTATGATGCTTTTCATGCGAAACAAGTGCAGCAGCACTTATCGCTTATCATTCATTATATTTATTGAATAAATAAATATACTAAATTTGGGAACAAAATCTTCGTCAAATAAAAGAAAAAGTGTACCAAAAAAGTATTATTGTTGTCACTATTAAAACAAACAAGAAATTTTCAAATTTCCAGATTTTTCTTATGTGCATTTAGTAAAAAAAACTATATATTATAATTATATTCTACAAATTTCCATGTTTTTGACAAACATTTTCTTCAATCATTCATTTGTTGAACAATTTAAATTATTAAAAAAATCTTTGTTACTTTTTAGTTCGTTTATTATAAAGCTATTTATAAAGGCAATAAACAATTTAAATTATTGCAATTTATTGCAAAGTACCATGGTTCGAATGATGTTTTGGGGGTCAGAATTTTTAAAAATTACGCTTTTACTATATTTAACAAATGGATAAGCTATAAAAGCCACTAGTTTTTATTTACAAATAATTGATTATTCGAATCGTAACCCCCCCCCCCCCCCCTAATTGTATATTATTTTAATGAAATTTCAAAATACTGCCTAACTTTTGTATCCGGAAGAACATTAACCCCTTAACGCACACGTTTTTTGAAAAAAAGCTGCAAATAAAATGAATTTTGTTTTGGTAAGAATTAAAAAAAAAAATACAAAATTAATGAAAATTTTTATATTCGAGTGTGAAAATTACAGCGGCATCATAAAAAACTCGAGGTCACACGTTAAGGGGTTAATAATTGTTAAAAAAAAATAAGCTAGCTGTCTAAAAATCTGTATTACTTTATTCGGGTAACAAACTGGCAAATACTGGGATCATGTGAAAGGGATCTTATCTACATTATTATTTTTAAAAATATACTGAAAAGAAAAATATGCTGGAAGTATATATTCGTTATTAAAAAATAACGTACAAGCAATATTTTATTCCTATGCAGAACATCTGCTGCATAGATATTGTTAAAAAGAAAAATGTCTTCATAAATTGCTTGATAAACGTATTTACAAAGGGATATGCCACATTTATATTTGTTTTATAATTTACTAACGCATGCAATTTCCTTTCGTCTAGCTATACAGGACGGACATTCCATTAGGTGAACTTAAAAAATATTTTGGCTTATTTGGGTTGTCCTATCATGAATTTTTTTCATAATTGTCTTAAAAAGCTTTTATTATCAACGATTTTTTCTTAAAAGCTTAAAGCTTATTGAATTAAATCTGTTATATACTTTATCTAAATATTTATCACCCCAAAATAAACAACCAAAATACAGAGGATATAAACAGTATTATTTATCAAAATGCGTTCCTGATGCTTCAATAGAAAATTAAAATTATTTTGTTAAAGTTACTTAAAAATATATGACTAAGAACTTTGAATTTCTGTTTTTTTTTTTGTGATTCCAAACCTACTAAAGTAAGCGATTCATGTAGTGAAATTGTTATGACCTTTTCGATCACGAAAAAGCATCAGAAGCATTTCTTCACCAAATTAACACCCGTTTTCCTCTGTATATTAGTTCTAAGACCTCAAATCGCCCCGATCGCTGTATCTTCTATCTTCCTAAAGTCCCTAACCCCATCGAAGTGGTTGGCCTTGCATCCTTCTGCTATTCGTACTGAGCTGGTCGTCTGAGTCATAGAGGTTACTCCTGATCGGTGGTCTGTTTTTTCCGATGCTGTTGATGGAACCCCAGCGAGCGAACATCGCTAGAGCTCGTTTGCCGGACGGCGGGCGAGGGTACATAGCCAAGTCCGGTTCTGAAACAAAAAAAATACATTTTTGTTAATCAATCAGAAATTTGGGTAACAGTGAGCCATGTTTTTTATGCGGTATTAGAGTCCAATAAACGAAGGTCTGTCCGGCACCATTTTTTTTTAATTTGCAGGTATTCGTGGGTACATTCAGCTGTCTGAAATTTGTGGAAGGGCGGAAAATAGCCCATTGGTCTCAAAAATGTGTTTTTTTTTTTCGCCTATTTTCGCCGATATTTCCGAAAATATTACTAAGTGTAATATTTGAGAGAATGTTTGTTGGGACGAAGATGAAGATCAGTTCATTACCTACAAAAATGATCCTCTTCACTTTTGTCAAAAATATGATACTTTTCGACATAATCGGCTCCAAAACGCACCTCCATTTTTTGGCCTTGCCCTGCCTTTAGAGAGCACGCTCTAAAGGAATGACACTTCCAAGCGGATTACAAATTTTTCAATAAATCACGTGAAAATTAATATTTTTTCACGATTCAAAGTTTAGATGAAAGAAGGAACCTGTAGCTATAATATAATGTTACTTTTTCCTTTTATCTATTTCTCTGAATTATTGAAAAACCTGGCCAAAGTTTGTTTTTGATCGATATTTTGACCCATACTTTTTTTACCAAGACTAATTTCACCGAATCCTTTTGGATAATGGGGCTTTGCAAGGTGTTAAATATTTTCAGAAAAATTCAATAAATTATTTTTGTCTATTTTCATAACCATCGTGTTTTTTTAGGGCGTTTTTTTTGGATTTCCGGAGTTTTCGAAAATGCTCGGGTCTATCGGGAATTAATAGATAATCAAGGACCATATCGGTTTTCAACGCACATCATTAGAAAGCTTAGCTTGTCTCCTTGTCGATGGCATTTTTCTTTTTTTTTTTCATATTTTTTGGTTTTCCGGAAAATTGAGAAAATTGTCACCCATATGAAAAATCGACATTTTTTTTGAGGATTATTTTCTTTTCGTGCTAAAATTTTTTGAGGTTAGGAATTTTACTAAATAAAAGATCACATTCTGACCTTTTCATCAATATATATATATATATATATGATGAAGAATAAATTTGCGAAGTTTGAGAGAAATCCACCGAAAGCCATTTTCCTATCAAAAACTGCGGGGTCCTTTATTAATCAAGTGCAAAAAGTGAAAAAAGTTGGTTTTTATTGCCTTATCTTTTGTCTTCAGACAAAAACGGGAGGATATTCAAGTTTTGGGAGGATATTCAAATTTTCCGTTTTCACCACAATAATTTTTCTAAATATTATTCAAAATTGCAAATTCTTGAAACGCCGTTTTTGCAAAAAATATTAGTGTAGCGAAAAAAATCATAGTGTAGGTATTGAACTGCTCTTCATTTTTTGTCTAAACAAAAATGCTCTAAGGGTCATATTTCGGCAGATATCGTCGAAAAACGGATTTTCGGCAAATCTAGAGCCATTTTCCCACCCTTCCACAAATTCCACGTAGCTGAGATTTTCGGAGGTAAATGTACCTACGAATACCTGACGGACAAACTTGATGCCCAGGCTTGGGGTTTTTCTGGCGTTAATTTACTGGACTATTATGTCACTTATTGAGCTAACAATTCAAACTCCTCAAATATCGATTTTAAAAATGTAAGTAATTAAAAAAAATGGATAACACTTTTTTCTCAGATACTCTTCTTGCAAATTCAATCGAAATTAACTGATAATTCTTGAGTGAAATTTAATAAAAAAAAAAAAAATAACAAAAAAAATGTCTATTAATATGAAACAACAAAATAAAGCCCACAATATACCGAATTCAGACTTTTGGCTTCGGGCTTCATTCACAGAATTATTTTTGTTTTTCCCTCAGGGAATTCAGAGGCCCTAGCGCGATTTATCAAAATGGTATTTGAGGCGGGAATGTGGGAATACGTTGAGACACTCCGGCTATTTTTATCCTATACATATAACACCAAATTTTGCTGACTCGAATTATAACATTTTATTTTTAATTTTGTTCATAAATAATATATACATTTACACAAATGATCAAGTCGACCCCGAAGCAATTATAAGCGTACAAATGAAAATAAAATAAAAAATTGAACGTTGTAAATATTAGAACGGGATCAAATTACAAAAATAACCACAGAAACCACAAATTCGCAACCTAATCTGCAAAAAAATTCCTAAAAACTTCTAAAAGTGTTATCTAATCAAAACCTTGGGTGCTGATTCCTTTTTATCGTACTATTTACAATCATATCCTAAAATCATGTAGTAACCCTCATAAATAGAGAACTTATCTTCCCGCAAGATCTACAAATGGAAGTAAACTTTCCTAGTTGATGAAGACGGAAATGAGAATGTAGTTAAAGATCCAACACAGTCAACTTAACAAGATCGAGATAGAATCAGACGTTAAAAGCCACTTTTAAACTTGTTCTTGTCCAAAATTATCGGAGTAAAAAATAAATGTCAAACTCTATTCTTAAACAAGTAGTAGCGGCACTCAAAACAATTAAATACAATGCGATATATCGACAAGAAAGTTTTAAACAACTTAAATATTTAAAGAATAGCAGGAAAAGTTGGCAATTTTCTTTGACTCGAAGGTACATTAATTCTAATACCTTTCAGGGAAGTTGTGAGAATGAGCTAAAATTTCTTTAAAAACTTTAACTGCACTATAAATTATTCAAATTCATTTAAAATTATATTGGCGTAATATTGCGTTTGGCAATTAAAAGTTTTTGGAGTTTAAAATTTCATCGGATCTTAATTACACCTTTTCCTGGTAATATTTTGCTATTTATAACCAGAGACTTCGCAAAAATAATTTTCTCCATGTATCTACGGTGTGTATACCTACTGACTTTTTAATTATTCGTGAGGAAATTACTTGAAGCAGCATATGATCTTTTAATTACTTGCTTGACAACGATTCTACTAGTATGTCGTTCTATTTTTAATTTGGTAAAGTTAACTTGAACAAATTGGTTTGAACTAAACGAGTTAGGAATGTAATTTATTCGATAACCTGAGACTGGTTTCTGCCTTTAACTTTAAAAATAAAAAATCCCGAATAAATTAAATTTGTTTCTAAAGTTGTTAAAACTCATTTCTAAGCTTCTTTTATACATGGTAGCACATTTGTGAAATTAGTTTTATTCTTATTTTTCATTTGTTCACATTGTAATCTGCGTTGGTTTAAATTTCAATGAATTTCAATTCATGCATTCAATAATTTTGTTTTTTTGGCTTCGGTAGCAACTAATTAAAAACATTTTTCTACAGATTGAAAAAAATTAATAAACTGATGTACCATATTTACCCATTTTGCTTTTCAAACATTTTTATCCAGATTTCTATTTAGCGAGTTATCAAGTGCATCATTTTTTAAAATAAACAAACCAATTTTCATGTTAACTCACCATTTGACCTATACCAATCCACACCACCCGTCTTTTACGCACATTCTCCCTAGTTACAGAGGCGGAATGACAGATGGGATAGGAGGCAATCCAAATATTTTAACAAAGTTTCCGCCCTTTGGTAAGATTTTTTATGCTATGGTCGTTTTTTATTACCAGATTACTGCAAAACCAAAAAAAGGAAGAATGGTTTTAGAGGTCTACCAGCTTTTATGACAGAATGCAATATCCTTTGTTTTTTACTTGACGAATTATAATAACACAGAACTAATTTGGTTCGTCATTGCCCATCAAAAACGCTGCTTGGTGCACCATCATCTTTTCTGGGGAGTTTTTTAAATGTGATCATGAGCTTCAAACTTACCCCGACGTATTTATCGTTGTGATCTCTCCGAGGCAGCGCATCATCATGCAACGCTGTAATGTGATCTTTGATTGGGTATTGAAAATGAATTGCAGCTGGACAAGGGATTTTTGTTTAGCCCCTTATATGTAAGTAATCTATCTCTCTATCTATCTGTTGATAGGGGTGTCGATACACTGCGACCTATAAGATCTATTGTGTCCCCTTCTGCTGCCCATTCATTAACGATGTCTCAACGATTCTAGCAGTTTCTCATCCTCGAGTCCTATTACTTTCAAAAAGTTCAGGATGTCTGTAGGATTCAGGTTAGGTAGATCTCCCTCTTCTATTTGATATTCTCCGAGGTATCGTATCCTTGGATTTTGCAGGGTAATGCATTCTGAGAGAATGTGGATAGAGATTTCCTCCTCTTCCTCGAAAAATCTGCATTCTTCTTCCTTTACTAATCCGAGTTTCTTTCTCTCTCAACCGACAGTGCCCTGTTAGGATACCCGTTAGTATTCTGATCTTGTTTTTACTTTTGCTGATGCATGTCGTCTGATCTCTTCTGGTTATAGGTTCCCAGTAGTGTCTTGGCCTGCCTCATTCCTTGGGATCTTTTGTTATTTACTTCTTTTCCAAGTTCATCATCAAGTAAGTAATTTAAATTCGGTACAAGTTCTGAGTGTAGTACGCCTCTTTATTTTTAAGGAACTTGGATTAAATAAATAATATTTATTGATCCTTCACGACATTATACAAATGAATAGGACAAGTCATTAAAGCAAACAATATAGTGTAATAAATTTGAAATTAGAAGTTTTAATTTGAGATTTTATTACAAATTTGTCGCCCAACGTGAGGCCCTAAAATAAAGGGCCCCTATTGTAAGTTATAATTTAAAAAAAATGGATTTAAGAGATTAAGAGGACAACAAGAAGAAGACCAAAAAATACAGATGGACAGGATGTAATGGAAGAACAAGAAACAACTATTATACAACAAGATTTAATTGAAGAGCAAGGGGTAGATCATGTTGCAGAGGTAGCAGAAATGAATGTTAGGAGAATGGGAGACACAATGTTTGGAAGAGGTAGTCCTATGATGAGGATGCTCTGACAATGTTCTTTAACAGAATTGAACATAGAATAGAAGGGATGGAAAGAAACTTTAGAAAAATGAAACAAGAAATAAAAGAGGAAATGAAACAAGAATTGAAACAATGATAGAGAAAATGGAAGACAAACTAAGAAATGTGGAGAAGAGATTGGAAGAATCAAAATTATACATAGAAAATAAAATAGAAGTCACTAAACAGGAGATGAGGGAAGAAGTGAATGGAAGAATCATGAAAATAAAAAATTTACAAATAAATAGAATAAAAGAAATACAAGAAAGAAGAGATTTTCAAAAAAAAATGAAAAAGAAGTAAAAGAAGTCAAGCAAGACATTTTAGAAGAAAAGTGTGGGAAAAATTGAACAGAAACAGCAGAAAATTGAAAAAGATGTTCAAAGTATCATGAGGGATATAGAAGGAAAAATCAAAAAGACAGAAAACAATATGAGTGATAAAATTGAAGAAATAAAACAACAACAGGAAAAGGTAAGAGAAATGGTTTTAGTAGATCAGAAAAAACTGGAAATTAAAAAAAAATACAACTTTAAACAAAAATATATACCTATCTACCTATATAAGAAATAAGAAAAATAAATAAAATACACTTAAAATTATTCATCAGAATAATTAAAATTATTCTCTTGAAGGTATTCATCAACACTATAGTACACCTTGGTAAGTAATATGTTTTTTATCGCTTTCTTAAAGTGGAATTTACTCAGACATTTGAATTTATCTGGTAGAATATTATATAATTTAATACCTTGATATGTTGGCGACTGTTCATACTTGGAAGTCATATGCATAGGAACACATATTGTTCAAATTATCATATATAAGTAACAAGCATTTGTAGATGTAAATACTTAGAACTGTCATTATCCGATTTTCCCGGAATACGGGTTTACATGAATCTCTATGTTTTATATTAAAAATCATTCGAATAATTCTTTTCTAAAAAATAAATATTCTTGAGCTGGATTTTGTTTGAAATTAAGTTAATTTGATTTATAAAAAGATCGAGATAAAAAGAAAGAAATATAGTGAAATAATCCTCTGTCTCACGACCCTTTGTCTTCTATTGTGAGCAGCTCTGAGACAATAATTATTATGCATGAAAACCACCTATAAATCCGGGATGCTAATTTGTACAATACTTATGAAGATTTTCTCGGATCTGGAGACGGCAATATTGCAATCTGCTCGATAAAATGTATTGTTGGAGATTCTATATGGAAATTATGCAGTATATTGCCCATTGCAGAATATCTCAGATAATTTTTTACTAACTATTGTAACCAATCAAATTACTTAATTTAGAGTCATGTGTCAAATTTCATCCAATCAGCTATGGATTACAGCGATAACACCCTACATGTGGTGTTTTCAGTTTGGTGTTTTCAGCAAGTCAAGTTTTTGATTAAAAATTAATTAAACGTCAAACTGACAACTAGTTTAAAAATGTTTAAATCTACAAAGTAAAAAATTATCTTATCGAATACCCCTCGGGCCTTGATAAATCCTCAAAATTTTGTCATAGAGAATCCTTCAAGCGTGTTGCTTAAGGATAATAGCCCTCGGCCTTCGGCCTCGGGCCATTATCAAGCAACACGCTTTCAGCATTCTCTATGACAAAATTATCTCGGTATTATCAAGGCCCTAGGGGTATTACTACTGAAAATCCATTTTAATCCGTTTTGACGTCCAGTTGCAATCAATTGTAGTCGAATATAAATATGAATTGGGACGGTGCAACCAGTGGCGGAAAGAGAGAAATTGGGAATAATGTTGCCGTTGTTAAAATTGGATGTGATTTTCTGACAATTTTTTAATAGAATCTTTCAAGTCTGCATATGACACCTACAAAACTAATTATTTTTAGTCACGTTTCATAGTAGCATTGTACCTTCGAAAATCCACATACCCCTGTTGCGAGGCAGATGTATCAATGCCACCGCTTTGCGACAATTAAGACTAATCGAGACAATGTCTTTCGAAACTTGGAAGTAAAGACGTCTTCTGTCTGAATTCAGTTGATAGAGAAGCCACGCTTATAAATGCCGGATGTATACGAGCAGAAGATGACCTGGAAGAAGTAGAATCTCCTGGTTGAAAAACCTTATACAATGAAGGGGGGGGGGGGATTTCAAAGTATTGACTGCGGAATTCTCTGGAATCCATTAGCCTAACCATATTTTTTTGTATATCTGCTATCTCTTGTGTGTTTACTTTTTAAATTTAGCGTTAGTTCATACATATTTTGTTTTTTGTACATATATTTTTGTTAATATTTATCTTATACAATGGTATGAGCAAAATCAACAGTCCAACATTTTCGGATGGCTGTTAATAGAATCATGATAACAAACATGATCGCCAAAGATAAAAAAAACACTCAAAGTTGGAAGTTGTTTTAAAATTTACGAATTATGGACCATTGTTAAATCTCTAAGATTAATTAAAACATTTCTTACCTGTATTTTCTATGTCCTGGTAGGGGTATCGATGATGGAAAATTTGGGAATTCTCACTAGAAAAATCGTCGTCTGACAAAAGTGCGTCTGCAATTCTCTCTCTCCAAAGTGGGCCCTCGTCGAGAGGTTCCAGGGGTTTGATACCAGCGCTAATTATACATGGAAAAACTGCTAGAAAGATGATGTGCCACATCTGAAACAAAATGTCGAATCAATTTCTTGGAGCACATTTGAATAATTATTATTTGCGAAGAATAATTATTATGAAATAATTGTTTCTGCCTATATAGTATTCTTATAAAATACTTTGAATGCGAGCAAATGTAATAATTTTGAAAAAGTTTTTATATCTCGTTTACCTCTTTTAATGATTTTCGGCTAATTAAAGTCTCATATTCGATTCCCTCTGTAAATCAGACTTAGCGTACTCAATTAATATTCATATAACATGATAATATAAAACGTGGCCTTTGAAGGGGAAACGTAAAAGGCACCTTTACTCAGAGTGTTTGTTCTTATTTCTCAAGAACAGAACCGAAATGCTTTTTTTACACTTTTTCAAATGTCAGAAACATTGCAGCGAAGAGCCATCGGTATTTATATTGTTTAAACCGGTAATATCGAAACTTTTTTGTCAGATTGGTTTGTTTAAATTAAAAAAAAAATGAGCCCCTAAAGTATCGACATTCTGCGCCGTTACTTGATACATTTTTGGTTAAAAATGGTTATTATCTATTTTTATTCGAATATTGATATTGTAGGTAAAAATTTGGGTGCGTCTATGTATGGTGGCAAATTAAAAGTATTGGAAAAAGTCAGGGAGAAATAAAATTAGGTGTATTATGCTCTGGAGCATAAGGACCACACGGTCCCAATTTTTATTGAAAAGAGTCACCTGGAACTTCCAGACGCTTTGTCATATATATCGGAAATTTGTCAATTGTGAGTGGAATTGATATTTGAAGTAATCTATACATATAAAGAAAAATAAAGAAAGGAATTATCTCGCTTCATATTGAAAATTACTAAAAACTAATTTTAAAGCAATTCATAAAATTATCCATATAAATAAAGTAAATTTATTGATTAATTATTAACATTCCATAAAAATTTTATTATATTTTGAAAATTTTCAATACGCCACCATTCACTTATTCTTTGTCATTGATATGACTCCAGAAAATAATTCATAACTTTCTTAAAAAAATTATACGACTTTCTGATTATTTTGGTTAGATTTATTATAAAATTTTACATCTAGTGAGGTGTTTAAATCAATCCAAAAAACTTCGTTGTAATCGTTAAAAAATTCAAAACGTTTACAATCAATCAATCTTAGGACAAATTTTATGACTAGAATTATTTTGACCTCGTTTTTCTTGTACGCCCCTTATAAGAGTCGAGCGTTTGTTCCATTTTTAAAAGAATACGCAAATTTTCGGTAACAACAGGAACTCATCAAATATGTTCGGCTATTTTTAGCAGGACACTCCTCCAACATCAACCAATTTTGAATGACCTGCTTCCGTCTTTTAAGGATATTAGAAACCGTATTGAACAAAAGCTGATGTAAACAAGTACCTTTTTTCAACTTTTTTTCTAAGTATACTAAAAATTAACTTCCGGCAAATTTAAAAAGTTTAATGATTTATTACTTTTCTTTTTATTTTATAGTCTATAGGCCGATGCCATTTTATATTTTATAAATTACCAAACAAGGTTTGAGTGTATTGGTAAATAATTTTTATTAAAAAACAAGTAAAGTTTACTTTTTTATAACCATAACAAATATAATAAATACACTATTGTATTATTTCAACAATATTTTCAGCACTATCTATCAATATTTTTGCTAAACGTTAATGTTACTGATAAATATCCTAATCAGTAAATTGGTATGTAAACCCTGTACACGACAAGTTTAGAATGTCGCCACTGAACAAACTAATTCATAACCGCAGATGCAGACAAAAAACCATATAACAGCAAAGATATTAGAGAACCCAAGAACATGGCAAGCACTCGAAACGTACGTAGCAACGATGTTGAAAAGGAAAAAGAACGACACTAGACAAAGTGAAAACAGAAAGATAGTACACAAACATAATATCAAAATTATGCTCAAAGCAGCTCCGAGAAGGGAAATCAGGACCACGGGGCCCGCCCGTAATGCAATACCAGCGTCAATCCAGAAATGTGGCTCTACTGGGACAGAATTGGAATTTTTGTAAGCAATCACTGGAACTGTTGTACTGGCCCGATCTTTTCACTCAAATATTTGTTCAGTATACAGATAGCTAAGCTACCAATACTGGCAACACTTATATCAGTACTGGACCATTTTTCAATTGGGTAACCATAAAAACAACTTAGAATAATAATAATAACGTATTTATTATACATAATACTATACATACAGTAGGTACATGTTGAATAATAATAATAACGTATTTATTATACATAATACTATACATACAGTAGGTACATGTATAAATGGCGGGTCTAGCCAATTGTCATTCACACTTAACTAAAGTCTACGTATCTTTTTTGTCACGCAAATGGTTAAATAATGTAACCTACCTACTATTATATACATTTCAAAAGTTTCAAACAAGGTTTCATTTCAATATTTAAAGCAATATTCCGCATATATATAGAGATTGAATACGATATATTCCCTTATTGCGTCGCTGGAATATTTATATGATATTAAAATACACATGCGTTGGGAAAGTTGGATGTAAACAAACTAATTATAAAAGGGGGTGAAAGTTAGCGATTTTCCAGTCTCTGTGTGGGAAGCGGGTCAAAGTTTTGAGGGTAGAACAATACCTGACTAGCTTTTTTAATTCAAATGTATATTTGGTGATTTGAGAATTTTCTTATCTCCTACATTTTTTGTCATCGTGTCAGTGGTCACCCATCCACAGTCTAACCACGGAGAGTAGATCGATGCTCACCAACCTTATCAGATGAATTGTCCCACCGACTTTTTTTATATTATGTGATTTACAAATTTAAAATTGTCTGATATTCCTTTTGAAATGAAATTAGATCCATTTTTGAATGTATCTGAAAACAAATCTATAACCACCGTTTTTGTATCGTATGAAAAACAAAATATTGATTGACTTCTATGCGTCGCGTTATTCGTCACTCTAAAACTTAATTGACGAAAATATCAGGGGCTTAATTAATAGAGTGGCCTGCATTGTAGCGAAGTGCTTGGCTGTTTGGCCCGTCACAGATTGCGGTCAAGTGCGAAATGATGAGAAATATCACGCAGTGCGTGTGTAACTGACAGATTGATTTTTTATTAGGATGACCGAATTTCGAGTAATTTAGTATCAGATTTCAAAGATATGGATGATTCTCCCGAAATTCACAATTTAGGTCTTCCAACTTTAAGGCAAAAATAGAATAGAAAAAATCGGAAAAAAATTAGGGTATTCAGTTTATATTACTAGTACTGATATATTTCGTCTACCGAAATATTTTATGGGAGTAAACAAATTGCACAAATGAAAAGAAAAATAGTCAAATCTCCCAGAAATTGGACATTAAATGTCAACGTTGCTACAACGTCTGGACTTCAAACAACTACTCCTTGGGCTATATGCCCCAACAGGTATTGAATTATAGAAGTCCCGACGTTGGTTGGAACCTGAAAAAGCAGGACATAAAACCAACAACTTTGATTTAATGTCCAATTCCTGGGAGATTTGACTATTTTTCTTTTCATTTCTGCTATTCAGTTTATAGTCGTGAACATTGCTTGCTAGTAATTAAAGCTTAATTTTTTGAATTTTGGGTTTTCCAAAAAACACTTAAATGACTAAAAATATGTCATTGTCACGCGATTTTGTCATTTGCGGGCACATAATTTCGCTCGCAAATGACACTGTATAAAACGCACGCAAATGATTATTAGGAAATAAATATTACCTACTCCTTTAGTTTTTTTATTAAGGATTTCATATTACGTCTACTCCAGTAAGTACAAAACGTCAATAACTTTAAAAACGCTCGCAAATGACAGGAATAGTAGGGGACATACTTTAAAAACATGTATGATTAGAAAAAACAATAAGCCATCTGTGTATAATGCATTTATTTGGTAGTACTGTACCTATTCTTCAAGACAGACAAATTATTCTTTTTTCTAAATGTAGTACTTTTTATTCATGAAATGAACCAACAAGACACGCACGCAAATGACATTTGACGTATATATTTAATTTTTTTATAAGTATAAAATAAAATTGGATTAACTTCATATGATATGATAGAACTTACTTATGTTTACAATCAGACAAAATCACAAACAATAGATTCCACAGATTTAAGAGTAATACATCAAGTACATAAAATTGTGAATTTCGGGAGAATCACCTATATGTTAGAATAAAGAAAAAATGGAAACTTCTGTATTTTTTTTAACAACTATTCGACAATTTTTTTTCGGATAAAAGATATTTGACATTATTTTTATAGTAATTTGGTATTTTCAGAATTGACAATTTTTTTATTTCTTCAAAATTTTTATTGATAATTTTCATTTTGGCGAAAATTCTTGTATGGAGATTTTTTTCTTAGCAACACTTTGTAATACATTATGTAAAATTAGGTCTATAATAATAAGCTATTTTAATTACTAATCAAAATTTAAACAACTTGATACAATCAGAGATTTTTTCTTTCAGTGTTAGCCCAGTTGCCAGAGAAGGATATTGACCAAAAGCTCGCACAAAATGTGATATCGATGAAGCTTGGTACTTAAGTACTTGAAAGGGTGTAGAAAACAATAAAAAAATCTTTGCTGCTCTAAAGTTTATGCCAACTTCACAATTTCGAAAATAAAATCGAAAATTTGGTTTTTCCATTATATCTCAAAAAAAAATTCGAAAAACTAATAGCACCACGTGAAAGAGCGGAAAATTTTACTAAAAATTATATTATAAGTTATTTAAAAAAAATTGTACCTATTACGATAAAAAATTATTAAAAATAAGAAAGCAAAATCGAAAACGCCGAGCCGTTGAATACAAATATTCACGCGAGACGTTCGGAAAAACTAAAGTATCTCTGCCTAAAATGTATACAAGAAAAAAAAGAAAGCATTTTAAAGAGGAGAATGGCTCTAAACTTTCTCAGGAAGCCTTTAGTTTTTAATTTTTTTTTGTTTTCTAATAGGAAATTCGACCGGAAGTTACAATTTCTAAAATTCTCACTGATTTTTTATAAAACTGAAGATATATAGAGGCATAACAAAAAAAATTCTTATCATCATTATACTTTTACTTTTGATTTAAACATAATTAAAATAATGAACATTATCTCTGTTTAATAAAAATTATGTTTTAAAATCATATTTTCATTCATTCGACGCAATTTTTATTTTCAAAATAATATTTATATAAATCAGAAATTAATATTTTTTTTATATAAAGTGAATGTTGTAAAAAAAATGATCATTTTAAAACTTGAGTTTTATTAAACAGAGATAATGTTCATCATTTTAATTATATTTAAATCAAAAGTAAAAGTATAATGATGATAAATGTGCAAGAATTTTTTTTGTTATGCCTCTATTAATAGATATCTTCAGTTTTATAAAAATCAGTGAGAATTTTAGAAATTATAAGTTCCGGTCAAATTTTCTATGAGAAAACAAAAATAAATTAAAAACTAATGGCTTTCTGAGAAAGCTTAGAGTCTCCTCTTTAAAACGCTTTCTTTTTTTTTTCTTTTTTAGACAAAGATACTTTAGTTTTTCCGAACGCCACGCCTGAATATTTGTATTCAACGGCTTGGCGCGCGTGGAGTTTTCGAATTTGCTTTTTTATTTTTAATAATTTTTTATAGTAATACAAGTTCTTTTTTAAAATAACACAACATTATTTTTTAGTAAAATTTTCCACTCTTTCACGTGGTGCTATTAGTTTTTCGATTTTTTTTTTCGAGATATAATGGAAAAACCAAATTTTCGATTTTATTTTCGAAATTGTGAAGTTAGCATAAACTTTAGAGCAGCAAAGATTTTTTAATGGTTTTCTACACCCATTCAAGTACTTAAGTGCCAAGTTTCATCAATATCACATTTGTGCGAGGTCAAATTCTCTGACAATTGGGCTATGAGGGGTAGTTTGTTTTTGTTTATTTCAATTTTCAATTAAATTGTGAATTTACTAGTTTTATTTTTATTTTTTCAGCAATTGTTTTCGACTTTTATATTTTTTTGCCATTTTTTCGTCCAATTTTATTAAACATTTTTTCTTCGACAATAGTCTTTGGACAGTTTTGCCTGAATGTACTGCTACTCGTATAAAATTTAATATAAAAAAAGTGAAAATGATGGAAAAATAGAAGTATATTGTCAACAATCTGTGACAAAATTTTTGATATACATTTTTATGAAGATTAATAACTTCGAGCTGTCAATTGAATTTTTCTGAAATGACCATTTTGGAATGCTTGTATATAAAGACTCTTCTATTGAAATTTCACCCAACTGAAAATAAACTGACGCATATCGTTTTGATGTTCTGCATTTCCTGGGTCGTAACAAAGAACATAAATGCATTTTATTTCGTGTTTTCTTGTAAATTATTGTCCAGGATACTTTAATGAAATTTTAGAGCTGTGAAGTATGTTTACGGTGCAAGAGATTTATTTCAGGGTTGAAAAGAAAGGTTGGATTATAATAGATATAAGGTGTTTCTGAATTAGGATTCCCCGAATGAATAGTTCGCCAACATACCGTTGTCGGCAAATCTAGTTTTACGTTTCGATACAGAATTATTGATATTGAGTTAAAATTAAAATATAGAAAAAGCCAGAAAAATCCTTTCTATTGATGGTGATGCAGTCTCATGTCTCTACCGCCATTTTCCTACAGATAAATATTTTGTAATTTCATATTTCCAGGAATTTTCATCGACTGGGACTGGGTTTTTACTACGAGTTGTTTTAAATTGGTGGCCTTATAATGTTTCACAATTTTTCATCAATTTCATTCCCATCTTCTTTAACATCTAAATCTAAGGCCCATTGTTCCAGTTTGTCCAAGAATATATTTATTCCTATGAAAATTACAGCAGAGAACTAGTAAGTAAACAAAGTTTAAAAGCATCTAAACACATTTACCTACAGAATCGTTTTTTGAATCTCGTCATTTGTATATTTCCATTAAAAACTAATAATTCAAAGTTAAATAACTAAGAAGAAGTTTAATCAAAACTTACTAATTTGCCATCAGGTAAGTCTGAGGTAATTGAATAAACTGTCAAGGTAGTGTCTGAAGTATTTTTTAGAACACACCACTCTCGCAGATTACAATTATATTCACGAGTAATTTCGTTTTCGTTTTAATCTTTTTCCTGAATAAAAAAAAACAGATTGTCGTCCTTTAGTGTAATTTCGTAAAGCGCTGTTTTCTAATTACTGTGGAATTAACCTAATCAATGTATGTCCAGCTTGTATATTGTCTGGTATAGGAGATTTGTAACCAACATACATATCTAAGAGAGAAGTCATAAAGGGTCGAAACGGGATAAAAACATGGGTCCATAATTCGTAATTTTTAAAATAGAAAATAATTCGATCTGTAAGTAAAAATGTCAAAAAACAAAAAATTTCCGAAATAAGCATTCGTAAAAAATATTTTGTGGGAAAAAATTGTTAGTAACTTTTCTATTTAGGTACCTGATGATGACATTGATATGTCGAAACCGGTAGTAGAAAATAAACAGTAACTCTGTGAGACATAAAGGTCTTTTCTTCTCATCACCCTTCCACTAATTACAATTACTCACATATGGCTACCCCTAACTTAAATAACTTAAAAAAAATTGTATTTTGTACGTTTTTTGTATTGATTTAGGCATCTGATGTAATTTTCCAAATTTTTTCACTACTTTTATTTTTTTTAAAATCTGTTACTAAATTTTTAATTCCAAATTACCCCAGTTTGTCGGGGATTTTTAAGTCTGTGCAATTGTTTTTTCTCAAATTTTTATTTTTCTCTTAAAAAATTATATATTGGACTTCTGTATTTTTCAGCAAAAAAAATAATATTTTGGTATGGAGTTTAGGATTTGATATAATTTTCTATACCTTTTGTATATTTTCTCGACTTTTTCCACATGTTTTTATTTACTTAATAAATTTTGATACTGCCTGCCATTTAACTTTCCATCCACAACTATCCCATCGTGTGGATTTTTAAAAACTTAACGCACACATTTTTTTTAAAAAACCTGCAAAAAACAATCAATTTTGTAAATTAGACATTGTAGAACCTTGTTTTGGCAAAAATAATTAGACCGTCCGTTTATTTTACGTCCATCAAAAGAGTACGAAAATATCCAAGTCTAGCGCAAAAGGTAAACAGAAATCCTAATGTCCCAACAACACGAGCGACATTAAAACTTTTCCACCGCTTTATGAGAAAGAAAAAACAGCAAAGGATACCGCCAATAGAAGAAATGCTAATTGATCTGGACATTTTTGAGTATTTTAATGTCGAAAACACCGTACACTGTCCATATACATAAAAATAAAATGATATTTTGTCTATTAGGACCACCGTGCAAAGATTCAATAACCAACTTAGCTGGAGATCGTTAGGGGTAATTTGCGTAAAATTTCTATATTGATTAACTTTCTTTAATATGAATTTACATTTTAATTTCTATAAAGTGGCGTTCAGACTTTACAAGTTACTTGAATTCAAGTAACTTGAAAGGAGTAACCTGAATTCAAGTGAACGTTCATACTATTTCAATATTTGTGTTCGAAAAAGGGAAATAAAATAACCGAACCTCGCGCATAGCAACAGTGTAAGCACACATCGTGAATCAAGGCCAGCGCGCAGATAACGAACGCGGAAGTAACTCACTCGAGATGACTTCAATAAGAAAAGCCGCCTTTGGCGGTGACCGCTATTACATATACCGCGACACCAGGGGCGAGACTGGAAGTTGCATAAAAAAAAGGCACAACAATAACGCCGAAAATACGTACCCGCGATTGGCCAAGGAATGAGCTCGTCTGTCGACACGCGGCTCGAATAAATCAAATCAAATTAGTAGAATATCAGACTCCGTATGGAACAGGTCGCAATCATTAGACTGTTTCATACGTACTAACTTCATCAATTTAAACTTATACAAATTGCATACTATTATTACATACGCACTCGTATTCACAGTATTTTTTGAGCAATTGCAAACACAGTTTTAAATTTGTTATATTCTATGTTTGTTGTAAAGTGTTTTGTTTTACGTTATCGTTAATATATAAAATCCAAGTACTCAGAGTATAATTTCACTACAACCTATCTATGTATACAGTCCACATCAAATTCTCTGCCAACTTAATCTACAATAAGTTGGGACAGGCACATCTACAGGGTGTGGCCTAATAAGTTTGGGTCTCCAAATTTGACATTATTTGGAACTTCCCAAAACAATTTGATTCAAGTCATTTCAAGTTGACATTTTTATTTAAATGATTCCTGTTTCAAATTACAAAAATTGCGTCAAATGATGTGATTCCTGCTGGAATAAAAGTTGTAAATCAGCTGATTGTGGATGGATTCATAAAAATCAGAAAAAAAAATCTACACTTTATTTAACAAAAAAATTTCAACTTGAAATTTTTTCTCTGATTTTTAGTAATCCATCCACAATTAGCTTATTTACAACTTTTATTCCAGCAGGAATTACATCATTCGACGCCATTTTTCTAACTTGAAAAAGGAATCAAGTAAAAATGTCAACTTGAAATGACACTTCTAAACATTTATAGATATCGTTTGGGCATCTTTACATATATATTATAAAACTTTTTATTGATGAAATGGCATCAAAAAGGGGCCCCGAGGTATTGCTCCTTCCGCCCTATTTTTGTGTATTTAACCCCACAGAATTAATTTGGGGACAAATTAAAAAAGAATAAGGCGTTATAACGTGTTTCCCAAATTTGACGGGTTGATAGAAATTTGGTAAAAGAAGAAATTAACAAAAGTTCAGCTGATGATTGGCAGACAAAAATCAAACATGTTATCAAAGAAGAAAATTCTTATATAACGAGTCGGACCAAATTGATTATCAACGTTGATGACAGTGAATCCAATGGTGAGGGTTGAGATAGGGTAGGTAAGCTTAATTAATTTATAACATTTGTGACTTTATTCACCATGTTTTTAATTTTAGAATTAAAATTTGAGACAAAAATTTTAATTAGCAACGTTTGTGAATCTCACAAGAGATCAGAAAATGAACCTATGGGCGAGGTGGAGTGGTCAACCTCTATTGAAATCTAATATGCGTTATAGAAATTAAAATGTAAATTCATATTAAAGAAAGTTAATCAATATAGAAATTTTACGCAAATTACCCCTAACGATCTCCAGTAAGTTGGTTATTGAATCTTTGCACGGTGGTCCTAATAGACAAAATATCATTTTATTTTTAAGTATATGGACAGTGTACGGTGTTTTCGACATTAAAATACTCAAAAATGTCCAGATCAATTAGCATTTCTTCTATTGGCGGTATCCTTTGCTGTTTTTTCTTTCTCGTAAAGCGGTGGGTTCTACTATACTACAAATAATTCGAAAAAACGTTTAAATTGCACATAAATTTTGACAGTAAATTTTCAATGCATTTAATTCGCATTTTCTTTATTCAACATGAATACTTATGTTACAATTCACACAATTTGAAAAATTAAATCAATGAGTACACCATCTAACAAGAGGCGAAAGCTTGATCGGTTCCTTTGATGTTGGATAGACACAATATTGAGAGGAAATACGTCACAGCATTGACACATATACTATTTGAGATACACTGAGAAAAATAACATGTATTTATTTAAATTCGTACAAACCGAACTACACTAAGAAAAATAATAGTGTTTAGTAGAGTCGATCTGGCGAAAAAGAAAACGATAAACGAAGTCGTTCTTTTCGAATTTTTGAAGTTCCCTCTTTCACGTGATCACTATATGAAAGCTAAGGGAGTTGTGGAAGAGGGTAAATTAACATGTAAAGATATGGGAAATCGGTTTTTGGCAAGTAACTCGCTTGGTTTTATTCGGATCGAAACGACTTCTAGAAATCAAATAATAATGAATTTCAACCAATCCAAATCGGTCTAACGGTTCTCGAGATATTGCGATTTGGAAGTATAGGGATTTTCGCCGTGGCAAGAACACACCTAGAGCCATGTTCGCGTTTTTCGCAGGGAAGAAAGTGACTTCGAGACTCGATTTTTTTTTTCTCCGATAGATACCACCAAGTAAATGGATACAGCCATGGACATTTTTGTTCTGAAACCACATCAGAAAGGCTATGAATTTGGTGGAAATGCAATTCACATAAATAACTATTAGTATGTAGTATAGAAAAACATAAATTTCACCCAAATTGTACGTAAGCTTTAAGAGTGTATTCAGCCGTCACATTTTTAACAATTTATCAACGTTGCCGTTTCTGTCAGGAAGGAAACTGAGTGACAGTTCAATAAATACATAAAACCCTCCTTACAACACAGCTTAACTGAATCCATCTGAAGTACATGTTTTACACATTTACCAAATTTTTTTTCCTTTTACGAAGTGATTTTCTGTATTTCACATCAAATCCTTCAATATTAAAAGAGTCCTTGAGGTTACCCAGGGTTATCGAAATTCAAACATTTGTCAATATCGTTTAGTATCTGATCTTATTCTGAAATAAAAATAAAAATGAAAATAAATCAAATTATTATTTATGTTGTGTTTTATACATTTTGATATTAAGGATTTTCGGTTTATGATGAGTTAATTTAAAAATTAAATATTTGGTTTTTGTATATACCGGGTGTCCCAGTGAAAAGTTTTCCATTTTAACAGATTTTAAATTTAAAAACCATGAGGTTTTATTTCGCCACAAGTTTGGTTCAGTGATTCCCAAATAGAGTATCACTTACACAGGGTGTTTTAAAAAATTGCCCTTATTTAACTCAAAATAATCCAATTTTATCTATATTTTGGCGTCATATGAAACGTACACTTTTCTACTTTTCAAAAATTTGTAGTTAAAGTTTAAAAAACACAGTGCAAACTGGTTAGACACCTTTGTAAAATAAATAACAATATTCGACACTGCGAAAAAGAATTTGTTGAAATTGAAAATAAAAAAAAATCAATTGTACCGTGAGTGTATTAAAAAAATCAGCAGATCAATTTAGATAAAAAAAATACCTACTGAAAAAATTCTGAAATAACTTTCGACTTTTTTTAAAATCTTTAAAAAAACTTTAAGATAAATATATGGACTTTTATGAGAGTTTAATTAGCATTTGAGTTAAGTTATTACAGTTTTTTTTTGATTATTCAGATTCGTTAAAAACTTTTAACTCAGAAACTAAAATCGATCTTAATTCGCACCAAAAATCCTCGAAAGAAAAATACACTTCGACAATCGCATTAATATGTATTGACTTCATTCAATTGAAGTGCTCAAATGATAAAAAATTCCCATTATTTTGCATAATCTAAAATCAGGAAGGAAGTTCTTTTTATTTGTGTTTTCAATGCTGAATTGCTGATAGAAGGATTCTAGATTATATAGAAAAAAAACGGCACGAACATAAATTCGAGAGATTATCTGGAAAAATTTGCTTTGGGAAATATTCCTGTAAGCACCTTAAGTGGATTTTTATGACGACATGCTATAAAAAAAAGTTACTTGATTACGTGCGTTCTTTATTTTTACATTAATCATAAATATCTGAATAATATAGTCAGCGGCCAACATAACGCTTTTCTGCTATTAATGTGTGTAGAATTTAACCCCTTAACCCTTTCGCTCACCGTGTCGTCAATTGACGACATCGAATTACATTGATTAATATAGACGCTATAGGGATATTTTCTAGTCTACTCATAGTGTCAGCAATTAGTTACACTATTGGTATACATTATGTAATACTGCCCTGTCATGTGCTGACTTGTAGCTAAACTAGATGTTCAAAGTTTTATCGGTGTGCAGCGTTCGTGGTTACCCCGGAAACACGTTGCAAAAACAAAGGTGGCGCGCGTCATATTATATATAAAAAGTCTGGTACTGTGTACGTGATAGTGAATATCAACTAAACCGATTGTTTGTGTCAAAATAGTTCGTTGTGTGCTAGTTTGTGCTCAAGAATTTTTTGAAAACTGTTGTCAGCAATTGATGACTGTGTGAGTTTGTGGAGTGCATTTGCTCAAGGTAATGATAATATTTGTTGTTTATTACTTTGATTTTTATTTTGCTATTTGTTTAGATAATGGTCTTCAGACGCAATAAACCGTTGAAATATGAAGAACTGTTGGAAATTATTGATCAAATGTCTATATATAGAGTACGCAAGCGATGATAATGATGAAATGTGAAGGTACACGTTTATTTATTCCCATTATTTCTTGAAATATGAGTTAGTGTGTTTGTAGACGTAGAAGAAATGTCCGATTATGAAAACGAATGTGAAGGATTGTTAAATCTTGAAAATGAATGTTAAGATATGGAAGTAGGTGAACGGGAAGAAATGCGGTACAATGAGAGTGAGAAAATAGAAGATGCAAACGGACAGGAGAATGAAAAAACTAATTAGGAGATGCAGGGAACAGAAGCCCACGAGAAGGAAGCAAAAAAAGGAGGAAAAGTCTAAAACCAAAAAAGCAGTGATAGAGTACATAAATTGAAAACACATTGCTGCCTCCAAGTAGCCGTTACAAAGATGCCGTTAACTCATACTGTCGTCAATTGACAACATGCCACCACCGTCTTCTGGGGGCAGCTAGAGTAATTTCAAATATCTTAAAGATCATTAAAAAAATTATCAAATAAGCATTGTCATTGACATAATTTTATCTCTATTAACAATAATTCGTGAGTGAAAGGGTTAATGTGCGCTCGAGTTAATTCGGCGTATAATCGAGAATTGAAAATAATAATATGAAAGCTAAAAAAAAAGTCGTTTTATTGATATTTATCATTTACTTGTATTGTAAGGATTGTAAGCTATTACATTTGTAATACATACTCGGCTATTAGTCCAGTAAATGAAGGGGCCAACCTTAAGATTATTAGTTTCCATTTTCATTTTCTGGTTGAAAGTGGCTTTTGGTACCTCATTAAAGATGAGAAAGTTTGCGTGAAAAGCTCGTGCGACGGCCGAGAAAATGGCCCCAAAAGACCAGGAAAATCGGTTTTCCGCGAATATCTCCCAAAATATGGCAGTTAGAGATTTTCAGTTCAGATAAAAATTGAAGATCAGTTAATTTTCTACAAAAATGATTTTTTTCGCAACATCAATATTTTCTTCAAAAAAATCGGGTTGAAAAATCGGAAATTGTGAGACTCATGAAATATGCAAGTTTTTTACAAAATTTGAGATTTGGGGTGTTTCAAATCCATTATTTTCAATGTTTTGGACTGTGGAAACCAATTGTAGATGGCGTACATTATTCTGCAAATAATTTTACAATGTACTCTTAAGGCATATACAGGGTATTCCGATATTCGACCGACAACGCTTTACAGGTGATAGCCCTTGACAAATGATGAAAAATGAGTTAGGTACATAAGTCCCTAAGATTCTTAGTTTACGAGATACAGTGTGTTAAAGTTAAGAAATTAAAATTATTTCGACCCCCCAATTTTTTAAGACACTGTATAAATCGATTTTTTTTTCATTTTATTTAAATCTTTGGTTATTTATGTTACAAAAAGTTATTAACTTTTATTGCGCTAAAATCAACAGTTTTGGAGATATTTGACTTTGAAGAGAAGTCTACAATTCGCCTTTTCTATCGTCGATATTAAACCTGGAAAAGACTAATAATTACAATTATTGTAGCTCTTCAAAGTCAAATATCTCCAAAATTGTTGATTTTAGCGCAATAAAAGTTAATAACTTTTTGTAACATAAATAACCAAAGATTTAAATAAAATGAAAAAAAATCGATTTATAGTGTCTTAAAAAATAGGGGTTCGAAGTTACCACTCCCCATTATTGTGCGCCACTGGATGAAGTAGGCCAAGCATATTTTTTGTTAAATTTTTAAGTTTCTAAAAAGTAAATCGACTGCCAAGTCTGAACAAAAAATTTAAAACGGTAGGTAAAATATGGCAAAAAAATAATTTTAATTTCTCAACTTTAACACCCTGATCTCGTAAACTAGGAATCTTAGGGGCTTATGTACCTAACTCATTTTTCATCATTTGTCAAAAGGGCTATCACCTGTAAAGCATTGTCGGTCGAATATCGGAACACCCTGTATAATGTAAAATGAAGGTTACATAGTATATTTTGTGAAAATTACCATACTTATCAAGTTTTTTCACAACCATTTTTTAGAGTATAGGAGTAATAATTTACTCTTTAACTTTTTCATATGAATTCCTGGTCGTTCTGCCGCTTTCCGAGCACGTTCGTTCTTGCAGCTTTATTTTTTTATGAATATTGATATTTGCTAATCCTGTTTTATCATTTATAATCGACATTTCTATGAGATAAAAGCGGGCCTTGATACATTATAATGAATATTATCAATTTGATCGTGATCTACATCCTAATCATGAAAATCTCCAATTTCCATTTTGGCAGCCATTTAAATAACATGGGTTAGTACTACACACTGTTTGTTGATATAATAGGCTTTTCTGAAAATACAAGCACTTCATTTACGTTTGTTCAAATCCAATTGCGTTTCTACAATTGCAATTATCATGGAAATCCATCCTAATGTAATTCTGATTCTAAATTCTAATACGACCGGTTAGCGAATTAATTTATTCAAAACTCGTGTTCAAGATATTGCTTTTAGATTGAGATCTGTCTTATCGCGGGTTTATTTTCACTTTGATGAACACAAAATGGATTAATTATTATTAGAGGCTTTAATAACTGGGAAAGTATCGGGTGTACAAATAAGTTTCCGCCGTTTGACAGGACCAGTAAGTTATGGTTAAAGTTGTCAGATGTAAAACGTCATTATCGTAAGGTTGGACATCAGTCAATAACATAACCTTAAAATATTAGTGATTTTTTATCAGAATAATATATTCTTTTGTGTGCGAAAATGTTTTGAGTCTAATACGCGCCATTTTAAATAATAATCGTATTTCAATTGGCTGCATGTAGTAGTATTTAAATGCATTTAAAATAAGAGGTGTTGCTTTGGTTCTACTTTTTTTGCATTCTTCGACTGTGTTTCTACAAACTTTTGCAAATGTGCTACAGATACGGATACATATATACAGATACAGATACTTAAGGGCGCCGTTCAGTGTCTTGTATTTGTAATTCAAGGTATACTCAGGAAAGGTATGACTTAAAGAGCTCAAATTTGGTGGGTAAACTCAAAAAGGGTTGAAGTACTCATTAAATATATCGAGCTTGATTTTAGTCTGAAAATTGAAATTTTTTTTCAATGATTGAGGAAAATAAGGGAATTTATGTTTCTGTCTCATTTCAATGACAATGCCCAAGAAAATAGTTCATCTTCCCATTGAAAGCGAATCTTCAGACAATTTAATTGAGAAGATTAGCTTGAATTAAAAAAATGCGATTATTTCACAAATTTGAACATAAAGCGATAAATAATGTCTACTTTACCAACATTCTTATTGATTTCTTAGTTCAGCTGTTTTCAAATAGTGGCCGCCATGATATAATTCATTCAGTATTGCGCGTACCGGTATGAATGAAATGGAAATGTAATTGTGATAACGTTGGTAGAAGGAGCCAGTTAGGTAAAATGAAAATAAGACATCTGTTGTTTCTGATTCGGAGATTGTTTATTGGCGTTATTGAGACGAACACAACTTTGAAGCGACACCAGCGGTATTAATTTGAACTGCACGAAAAGCGTAACTTTGTTTGTTTACCTGCAAGTCTAACGTGTGTTTTGATTTTGTGCTTCGTGTATTTTGCTGTTATTTGTTAGTTAAAAGTTAAAAAAGCCCAATAAAAATAATACAAACTATTGCGTTTATGGGTATACCTCTAGGAAATCTAAAAATCCGGAATTACACTTCCATTATGATCCACCCAAGAAGCAACAAAAAAGGTGTCATCGAATCGATGAAGTTGATCGTCGTAAATTCCGGGAAAAGTGTAATCAATTTTAAATCTGAAGATTATATTACAAAATCAGGTAAGATAAAGATTAGCATTTCTGAGATTATTTGTTGATTACTACTGAAATGTTTGCAGGAATTCTTTCAAACAAAATAGCACCCAAGTAGTGCAAAAAGGGTGTGCCATCACATCATTTGCCCAGTAAGCCACTTGATGTTAAAACCATTAAATGTACAAGGAATGATGGTTGGTTAGAAGACAGCAAAGTGTTGCCTATAAACTAAGTAAACTTGTCCTTACAAACTGTCGAAACTGTACAGTTGAACTTTTATATAATATTTATAAAATCTAATTAGGTGTGCACATTGTGCACATCATTGCTGATATTTCAACTTATCATTTTTCTAAAGGTAATATTCAGTAAAATAAAACCTTTGTCACATCATAATTTTAAAAATACCATTATTATGTTCCCCTCTTGTACAACACCTGTTTTCAATAATTATACAGTTAAAATTAGTAATTAATTATTCTAATAAAATGTTAAATACTACTAAAACTGAATAATTCAAAGTTAGCTTTCAACTTATGTTAAAATAAAGGATTAAAAAATATAAATTTTGTGTTTATTTTGAAAAAAACAAAGTAGATAAACAAAAAAAAGTTCATGGCCTATGAAGTGAAAAAAAAAATTTTTCTTAATTTTTTATATTTTAATTTGATATTGATTTAAAAAAATAATTTTACCATAAATCAATCAAAAGTAGGTTCTTAGAAATCATTTTTTATTTAAATCGCTTTTACAATTATTATCCTGAAAAAAATTGAAATAAAATTTATCAGCAGAAAACTGTTGTATGTTTCTTTGGCATATGATTTAGCTCCCTTCCAATATCATTCTATATTAATAGAGATGTAGATGATAATACTTCTAGGCTATATTCATCCTGAAACAAAAAAAGCACACAGAAACAGAAGTAAACAATAAATTTCTGAAAAACGTAAGATATGCTAAATAAATAACCTCAATTTTAGAATAACGACACAAAAAAACAGGTTCAATTGAGTCTAAATACTTACATGTACAGGTATATTACGGTAATTTCCAATAAAAAACCTCAAACAATCACAAAAAGTCTTAAAATACTACAAATAAACCACTCACTCAGTATAACTTAATGCACTATTTATCAAAAGTTACGCGTTTCGTGTGAACAGCTGATCGACGAATGTGGCGCCACCATCGGTAATTATTTGTCTCAATAAATATATAAATGATTGATTGATTATCGTCGTAATATACTATTTCACCCAGTTCCAGACGTCCGAATGATTTTTTTGAAATTGGCAGGTGCTCGTAATTCCAGTGACAATAGGCAGGCGAGATGGGTAATTTAATTGCAAAAACGTAAAATAGTTTTCTGCGGGGTTTTTATAATTGGAAGTAGTAAAGGGGCTTACAGTGAACGTAAAAAACTCGTCCAACAAGAGGGGTGCTAAAGGCAGGGGCGGATTTAGGATTTTTCTGGGGGGGGGGCATTCCGAACTGAGGGGAGGGCGACACAGTAATAATTTTTACAAACTCATAGTAAATTTTGTACCGTGTAATAAACTGCGTTTCAAGGTTAGAATTACGATAGTTTAATCATTGATCTACCATAATAATCTGGAATTGTAGGTGAAAATGTCTCCCCTGAGTTAAATATATGCGAGTATTTGATGATCAAGACGTGAGCTCAACCGGAGGATTTTCAGCGATACGAATTAAAATGTCTTCCTCCTGTTCTGGTGTAATTTGTTTGGGACGTCCTACATCACGTTCAGATCGAAATTAACCTGTTTCTCCGGAGCCATCAAATACATTTTAAAATTTAGCTACTGCCTACCCTTCAGTTTCGAATCAGGTTGTAACAAGTACGCGTATTTTAATTAAAAATAATTTATAAATCGGTCGTCAAATACCTAAATTTAAAAAAAAAGGTGTGTTTCAATTTTGTGATGCATACCTACTGGCTAAACGAAACAACCATTCTCTTGTCCTTGGAAAAATGAGATATAAAGAATATAAAAAGGACTTTAAGCCGCCAAAAAATCGGAAAATATAATAAAATAGAGCATAAGGATCATCATAACAATGATTTTAATTATCATCAAATTTCTGTCAATGGCCAAAGAATTGTCGGTACCTTGAAGCTGGCCCGGACCAAAAATACCTATTAAATAATTTACTAACTAACTAATTTATTAGAAATTTACTCCACAACAAAAAAATGTATTAACCTTGCCTTTCAAAAGTTATAAACTAATTTGCCACCTTCAACTTGAACCTGCACCGGACCTGACAAAACCTTATAGAACAGTTACTAAGTTTTAATTAGAATTTACTAAACATTTATTAAAAATTTACTCCACAAGAAAAGTTTTTATTAACCTTGCCTTTCAAAACTTATAAATTAATTTGCCACCTTCAACTTGAACCTGCACCGGACCTGATAAAACCTTGTAGAAGGTGCAGATGTGCCGACAAGTTGCTTTGTCGGCATTGGCGGCTTGTATAAAGGGGTAATCTTCTGCAATTGAAAATAGATAAACTATACAGGGATATTGTGTTAATAGTCCAATCCTATAGTGTAAGAACTACAATTAAAATCCAGATCCGGATTAAGAAGAATTTGTAAAATTTGAAAATCCCCAAAACAACACCCTGTACATCAGATTTTTTAAAATTGGGATGAATATTTGAAAAGAACGGAAAAAAATGAGTTTGTGCACTTAAAAAAATATTCACTTTAACTTTAACACAATATCCCGTATAGTTTATCTATTTTCAATTGCAGAAAAAATAATCCCGCTTTATACAAGCCGACAAAGCAACTTGTCGGCACATCTGCACCTTCCTACAAGGTTTCATCAGGCCCGGTGCAGGTTCAAGTTGAAGGTGGCAAATTAGTTTATAACTTTTGAAAGGAAAGTGTCCGGGCTGAAATGGCTGGGCCAGCTTCAAGGTACCAAGAATTGTCAACTTCAATTATAATAAACGAATTTTTTTATGAAGTAATTAATTTTGGGGGGGCCTACTGCTATAGTTATTAATAATCATAATTGTTTATAAATGAACTAAAATTTTTCGACGAATCTTTTGTGCACATATTTCACAAGAAAATGTTGTCAGATGGTGAAGACGAAATTAACTGCGTTTCACCGGATTTACGTGAAGTTGCTGGAAAGACGGAAGAAGGATTATTGCCGGTAAAAAGCAAAGCGAGGTACGAAAACGCTTTCAACATTATTTATAAGAGCTGGTGCACCGAGAAATGTGTCATTATATTCCATTATCACAGAAAAAATTGTGGAATTTTATTGACTCTCTTACTTGTTTTATTTTCCCATTTTTGATTATTTCAAAATGATGCTCTTTATCATTTACCTTAGTCTTGTTCTTGCCCCCATATAATTGAAATATTTTTGTTTTGTACGTCGGTCGTAACCGCTGAAATCGTAATTCCATTTCAAAATAACGTTCAAATAAATTAACAAAGTTTGTGGATGTAATAACTATGCTATTAACTTTACGAGTGATGTTTTCAAGGGATCTTTGCCAACTTTCTATTTTGAAATGTAATGTCAAACATCCTCCAAAGTTTTAACTTGTAATTTCAGATGCATTATAATATCAAATTTAATTAAAAGTTTCCAATATCGAAATAGACACCCAAATATACGAAATCTAATTGAATTTGTTGTCATATAGCTTATAGATAGGTATCATGTCACTTTTCAATTCTTACGTCAAATTAAAATGTAATAATGATACAATTTAGAAATTTTATTTAGCAGGTAAGTCGGCATTGCAGATTCCTACCTAACTAAAATTTAAATCTGAATATTCCAAAAAATGATTATTATACAGTGGAAATTCGAATAAAAGATTAGTAAAAAATGTTTGGTGTCATTGTGCGCGATTTTGTTATTTGGTTATGTCAAGGCAACTTATACGTACTAACTCGATCAAATAAAACTTTTATATGCGGCGTAATTTGAATGGTCTGAGGTGGTATGGAAATTGTTCCACCGTGCATCTTCAAATTTCGAAAAGGTGGGACAGTTTAGTATCTACCTAGCCCCCAAGGATTAACTGAATATATATCAGTACCTCCTAGTAAAATGTCTTGAAATAAAGTGTTTATAAGTATAAATTTTCTTTTAAAATTTCCCTAAAACTTTAAGAAGTAAATAAAACAAAACAACTCTAATCTATCACACGCAGCAACGCCCGGAAAGTATGCCCTATTAAAAATTAATCAACATTTATTGTTTCGTCGGAAGTTTATGTAGGTTTTTTTGCGGGAAAATAAAAAATTTATGACGAAAACAAATGATTTAATGTGTGGGTAGGTCCTTTAAAACTCAATACACTACGCGCATATTACGCTTCATAAAGATCATATGCGTATCCAAAAAAAATGAGCTGTACTCAATAGAAAAATAATATCTTTTTTGTCTTTTTTGCCTTAAAGTACCCCGATCAAAAGTGTCCACGGGCCCAAGTCCATCCTATGTACAGATTTCGAGCTAGCGCGAATTTAAACTAATTAGCGCGAACTCGATATATGCGCATTTATCGGCAAGTTAGGTGTTCACAGTTTTACGTTTATGGTTTATGTCATACACACCCTCATGCACACACCCACACAAACATAGCGCCTTTTAGAAGATTTTATTTTGATTTCTCAACTTTTTTTTAAGACTTTATTTTTTATTTTATACCATTTTTCAATCACTTTTTTGTTACCATAAATACAGCTAGAATATGTCCGACATGGGCGTTTCATTAACAGGGTCATAAATGAATACAAAACTAAAAGGTCAATGGAAAAATACTGTTTGTGAGAGAACGCTTAACAGCAAAAACGTCACTCGTCTAAGTACATCAACTATTCTCAGTCTGTTGTCTATTGGTGAGGTAACTTTTAAAATGATTTAAATACTTATTTAGTATACCAATATCTTCCAAGCACTGCAGGAGAAGATGCTGACTAACCGTGTCAAATGATTTTGAAAGATCCAGAAATATATACAAACAGTGCATGGTCTCATTAAGGAATTCACTTACTTGAGAAATTAAGGCAATAACGGCGTTTTGTGTGAATGTTTTTTCTCTAAAACCAAATTGTTGTCTTGAGAGTATTTCTTTCATATTTGTTTAGGTACGAAATTAATTCTTAATTTTTGTGAAGTGGGTGATTAACGATATAGGTTGGTAATTGCTGATTTTGTTGCATCTCCCGTTTTATGTAATAGAGTAACAATTGATTGTTTAAAAACTGACAGGTATGTTGAGTGTTATTGAATATAATTACAGTTTATTTTAATTGTTTTAGACTTTATGTAATCCACACTTTCCCATTTTTTAAATTAAAATAGGTGTCCCCCATATGTATCTGGCACTGCATCGAGTACCTGGATATTGATCAAGGACAAAAGCCTCTACTTATATTGGATTCGGCGGGTCCAAAATGCGGACCAAAAAGAGTGGACTACCTGCCACTAGAAACGGTCCTGTTTTTTTTAAATAAATGAGTATAAACTTTTCATTGTAAAATAACTGAGCTAATATTTTTTCCATTCAAAATGTATCATCGTAAAGGTACTTAAATTACATATAGGATTATAGAACCTTTTCTGGCGGCAGGTAGTCCATCATTTTTGGTCCGCATTTTGGAGCTGTCGCGCCGTCCGGAGGCATTTTCTTGTCTGGTGCACATTTTGCATATATAATAATGCTTTCAAGTAGCTTGGTCCGCATTTTGCATCCGCCCAGATCAGCTTTACTGTTCCATAAAACAGCATAAACATTATAACTCGTATTTTAATAAAAGTGTTTATCCTAATTAAAATTAAATTGAATTAAAAACTCATTGACTACGAAAATAAATATGGCAAACAATTTGCTAATAAGTAAAATCTCCGCAGGGGTAGAATGACAAAGGAATTTTGATATTCAAATTAAATTTAAAGTTTGTTCGAATATAAGCTTTACCTATATCAGGAACGGGGCTTTACAGATGTACACACAAAGAAATCTATTTTTATTCTACATAAAAAAGTATTTTCATTTCATTTTGCTTTGGTTGGAGAATGATTTGGATGTCCTTTTACACAGGAAATCGATTCACAGCAAAAAATAAAGAAAAGAGGCAGTATAAAAGTTGCCAATTTTTGCCCAATGGGTGGCAAGTGAGAAAATGATTTTCCTTTTTATTTTGTAGAATTCAAAAATGATATCTTGGTTAAAGGAATTTTTTTTAAACTACGTTTAAATTTAAATATCCAAGGTATCGCTGAATTAGATGGCAAATTTAATAGAAAGTAGTTCTTAATAGTATTTTTTTTCTAAATCCCACCATTTCGGGAATTTTCAACCCTATAAAGGTCAGACCATACAAAGAAACTATTTATGAAAAATCCAGTGTTTCTTGGGAACATTAAACTGATCAATTTTGTTTTTTCCCAATTTCAAAATATTTCGAAAAGGTTTGCTCCATATCTGAACCTAAAACAACTACTCCTTTGACTACTTGCCCCCACATGTATTGAATTACATCGGTCCAAATGCGAATCTCTAATCCATGTTAGAAAATGATGGTGTTCCTTGCCAAGCTGTATATATTAACTGTTTATGTTCGAGTACGTATTCAGCGCCAGAAAAGCACAATGCCATCTTCACTTTAATAACAGAATCAAAATTGCAGAATAGGTACTTATTTTCATATGTAGGTCGTTTTTTATAATTCCGAATAAAACCATAAAAATTAGAGCTGTCTCAATTCTTTAAAATAATTCAATAAATATCGTATGCTCACTGCCCATTGTATTCTTTTGAACAAAACAGGGTACATAATGACGTTGGATTTTATATTTTCCGAATAAATTTTAAAGATAAAAAGATAGTAATCCCTTGAAAAATGAAGTTATGCCTCTTTTGTCTTTGATAAAATGGAAACGAAATATTACTAATTAATTCTTTCCAAATATATTACTTTAATTCTAAAATTGATTTAGTACCGTTGGAGGTACATTTTAGATTTAGGGGACATAATTTTTTCTGGATGAATATTCAAGTGTTCTTTATAAAACAAAAAACTTTTGTAATCATGCCTTATAGATTACAGAAAGAATAATATTTCCCTTTCTCGATACTGGAAACGTATTTCTAATAAATAATCCTATTGAGTAAATATATTATGCTTCACTCTTTGCAGTATTAATTAAAACAAAAATCTCCTAGATAATATCACCTTAATCCATATGGACACTATTCGTAAATATTTAACAAAAGTAATCGGTATTGTTACGATCAAATGGTTACAAAATTAATTTATATGAAATTGCACTTATACTACCTGGATACATACCATAATAATATTCAGTAGGATGATAATGATTATGAAACTTAATTGAATAATTTGTGATTGATGGGAGAGTGAAATAATTAATAATAATTAAGGATGTAATCAGATTTTATTAATATAATTTCAGACAAATCTATAAAAGCTTTTGAGGCAAACATTTCTCTGAAAAATAGTGTTTAATTTACGCGACAATATGTCTGTTTGGAGATCACAGTCCTACTTATATTGATATCAAGGATTTTTCATTCGCGTCTGAGATTGTCATGTTTTCTTGTTTTCTTTATTGGATAAGCTAAAAATACTTGGGTCATTATAGTTTAATTGTCACTACGATAATTGCACACTTACAGATAATTGATAGAAGTTAGTTTTGCTGTTGATTGTCTTTGTAAATAGTATTAAAAATGAGGTTAAAAGACTACGACTAACTTTGACGGCTCTGTTGTTAGGTCAAATAAGTAAAGAATCTGATCCTAATCAATCGGCTATCCGTAGCGATAATTTCTTATTTTGACGACTTTTTTTAATGCACGTAAATCAAGCATAATCTCGGTATGTTCCACAACAAATATATTTGTTAACTCTGACTTATCTGACTTATCTAAGTCTTTTTGTAGAGCAGGAATTCCATAGGAAGTATATTTGTCAATCGGACTGGAAACTGATAATTGAAAAATCGAAACCCGATATTTGAGTTCATTCAAATCAATATTTACTTACATTCTCGATTGTTCGAACACTGGAAGCTATTTAATGGCATCAGTAAAAGGATGCTAAGAGACAAATAGTTCAGCGTAATAAAGAAAAAATACATTTCTCTTCATATGGGTTGATTCTAGCTTGTAAAATAAAAGGGTTATAACTCCACATGTCTCGGTTTAAGGATTAACATTTAGAAAAATTATTTTTACATAATATTTTTAAGCTCTATTTTCTCTATGAAATATACTAGTAATTAAAAAAACAATCAATCAACCTATCTGGTTTTTGACGAAGCCGAAATGCAGAAACCGGTCTTGGGATGTCGAATCGAATAGATGGAATTCCAAACTCGTTTCCTTGTTTTGTTTTCGCAGATCAGAAACGGTCAAAAGTTGTCACAATTGCGACGAACACTCTTAGTAAAATCCTTCTTTCAATATAACTTTTTTACTTTCTAAAAATATCTCATAACTTTGGAAGATTATTTCTTTGGCCATAAAAAGTGTATTATATCTATTTAGGAGCTGAAAACAAAAACCGTATCGTAAATTTAAAAAATAATCCACTTAGGTCTTACGAATTTTTGTTTAAAATCTACTTTTTACGCGTCTAAAGAAATAAAACGAAAACCAATTACTGGATACATCGACCAAAAAAAATAATTTACTGTTATTCATATAAAAATGATAACATTTTATGAACTCCATAATCCGAAATAATAATCTAGTAAAGCTTCTCGTATACGGAAAGCACATATACAGTGTGTATTTAACTTTTTGTATGTAGATTTGGGTTATTATTTTATTTTTTTCGAATTATTAGCATACTAAAACATTTTTAATATTTTATCACTAAATTAGTTTCATTCTCTGACAAACTTTACCAATTTGAAAGGTTCTTCTTCGCCTCCTTACTTTCTAAACCAATTCCAAAAAAATCTATTTTGTGAAAAACGTCCATATTCCTACTTTATCTGCTGAAATTTTTGCACGGTCCCTATATTTCTCTGTACAGTCTAAAAATTGATTTATATTATTTATATTTTTAGTTCGAGGTTTTATGTATTGTACAGTAATAAATACAATTTTCTTTACCTGAAAAATAATTCTTTTTCCATTTTACTTGTTCGTTCGATACACTATTTTGTGGCACTATTTTCATGTCTGATTGAATTATCATTAATCGTAAGTGGTAACCCATTCGTTATATTTTTGCCCCCGCCTACAGTGAAGCCAGAAAAGGGGAGCTTTTATGATTTAGTCTAAGTATACAGGGAGCGGCATTTTTCCCCAAATTGGCTCTCTAAATTGTATAAAAAAATTTTAGAAGGCTCGAAAGAAAAAAAAGACAAAACTGGTTCATAAATTGAAACAAGATGAAGATAAAAAGTTATACCTTTTTCTCTTCAAAACTAGTAGCAAGCAAAAATATATTTTTTTGGGTAGGTCTATTGATGTAAAACATTAGGGAAAACGGGGTTAATTACAACCTGCCATACGTCACTGAATATAATTAGCTATTTGGCTTAACGCACGCATTTTTTTAAAAAACCGGCAAAAAAATCAATTTTGTTTTATTTGAGACAACACTTTGTAGAACCTTGTTTTGGCAAAAATTAAAAACATACAAAATTAATCAAAATTTTAATTTTGGATTTATATTTGTTAAGCAAACTCAACTTATTTTTAAGGGTTCTACCATCCCCTAGCGAGATTGTCATGTTTTGAAACACTTTGTGGCAGCGGTAGAATTTGGCGAATTTATCAAACTAATAATATATTTACTAATGATTTTCCCTTGAAAAGCTATGTTTACCAACTGCAAACTTTTAACAAACTTTATTACGTGGTTACAAACAATTTCTACGGCTTCTATTAATTGAGGCAACTAACATTATTTATATATTAACACATCAACTCCGTACCGGTGTACCAATAGAGTTTGGCAATAACAAAAATAAGTTTAAATAGAACTTTTAAAATAAAAATAATTATATTTATTCAATTTCTCTTCTCCTGGAATAAAACCACTTATTTTGTTAAAAAAGTTTTTTATGTTTTGACGTTTCTACTTCCTTAAAAAATTTACTATAGAAACACAAACACTTGATAATCTTACAAAAATATGACAGCAACATAGGACACGGAGAAAGATTTTGAAATTGAAGATGTCAAAATGTGTTTCCATCATATTTTTGTGACGTTTCTGGGAACGAATTTTGAAAGAAGGAGCATTTGCATATTAATTATTATTATTATTAAGAGAATTTATACTTCGTCATAAATGAAGTTTTCTTAATAATATTATCATAAGAAAAAACCCAATAAAAACTTATGATACTATCCCGATATAGAGGGTATTCTTTTTGCAATTAACTCTTTTTGTAAAATAGGCATCCAAATTTTTGAAATATCGACCGAACAATTAGAAACACATTCGTTATTATTTAAGCATATCAATGCTGCTTCTTTATATAACTTTGCGATTAAAATTATTAGGTTCTTTTAATAATCTAGTTGAAGAATTCCATTGTATTCTATGACCAAAATCCCAATCATGTTCACATATTTTTGATTTTTTGAATTGTTTATTTTTAATGTATGATTGGTGTTCATTAAGTCTAATATGAAGAGGTCTAGATGTTTCTCCTATATAAGATTTATTACATTCATATTTTTGTAAGATTATCAAGTGTTCTGCTTCTATAGTAAATTTTTTTATTGCACATTTTGTTATGTCATTTTGAAAACAACTTCCGATTATTATATGAGCTTCAGAAATGAATTTATTATATTAAGTGTTATAGTAAATCTTTTTTTATTCTGTGTCAACGGCATCGACTACCATGATCATTAGCCTCGTGTTCTGTGTAGGCTTTGTTACTGTTTCCCAGCGCCACTTTAGGGACAGCACTGTTAATTAGAACCCAACAGTGATTGGTGGAGTGAGGAATCACACCTGGTATATGAAAATCAATTTCAAAATTTTTAATTAATTAAAAATCAGAAAATGATTTCTGCCGTCGCGTCGGTGGGATTCGAACCCACAATCCTTGAGTCATGGGTGTCTAAGCCCACTCGCCTAGTAAATTATTATTATATTTTTTGGTGTCAATTTTTAAAATTGTCAGATCTCAAAATTGATAAAAACATGATGATTTAGGTGATGAAGGTAACAAAAATGTTAATTTTCAATTTCTGGATTTAATATTAAAACTTTTTAGAAAAATAAATGTATTGTATTAGAAACTAATTTTTCGGAAATATTTTTTTTAATTCATTAATTTAAATATAAATTTGTTATATTTTTAATTTAGACCTTACTAAACAGAAACTCAAAAGAAATGTGAATTAATTTTTTCAGTACCAAAAAAATTATATTTGTAATTAAATATTTTTTTAATTTATTATTTAAAAAAAACAAATAGAAAAATTACTCACTATAATCTCTCTCGCCTTTCCCATTTGAAGTGAAAATAAAACCCAAAAAAAACAAATCGCACTTTAAATATTGTCTGGTTCTCTCGAATAGATCACTCTGTATATTTCGAAGCGCCACTGAAGACAGCCGAGTAGCTACTATCCTCCATCAGTTTATCATCAAAACTTTTACGTATTCTACGGGGGAAGAAAATTTCGATGCCTCTACACCAAAAACACGTGAACTTGTTGCTTTTGTTGTGAATGAGAACGATCAAAACTTCCCTCCGACACCTGTTGGTTACAATCCTTTAACGGCGGGAGTTTTTCCACAGAAACGTGGGAGGAAGGGGAGGAGATTTAGTGGAAGATACTTGGAATTCTCTTATTAAAGTTTGATATTATGGATGGAGATTTAGATAAAATAAATCGCCCCTCTATTTAACGAAATTGGAATTTACAACAAATAAGCTATTGGTTACGGAATTTGGAAAACAGTGGCAGATCAACGTATCTACAAAAGGTTAAGTGGCAGATCAACGTACCTACAGAGGGTTGACGACCATGAGGAATAATAAAAGTAGGCTTGGAAGACGTAATTTATATTTTTGTAATTCTGATCAAATTACACCAAATGTGGACAATAAACACGATGACGAAAATATTTTTTTTTTCATACCATCTTAAAGTCGAGGTTACAACGAAGAAAATGAGCACTGACATGTTTTTATAACATTTTGTCTTATGTTCATTGCAAGAAAATTGCCCTCATGATCGATTTTCGAAAGCAAACAGGAGGAGTAGGATAACAATGTCACTATGGGACCCGAGCTCATGGACCTAAACTGCCTTCCCATACTCCAGAGCATCTAACCTGACATCCCAAAATTTAAAAAAGACCTAGAAGAAGCCTCTAACCGGAGAATTTTTACTCCTAACCTTTACCTTGGGGTCTCTAGGACCACCAAGAAGAAGCTACAACCCCCAAGAAATGATCCATCCCAAAAAAGGACCTAAAAGAAGCCACTAAAAATCGCGAAAAATGATCAAACGCCGTGATTAAAGTCATAAAAAAAATCCCCAAAAACCCCCAATTATTAATTCCCGAAATTCCTGGTGAATACGTGGTACCCCGTATATCTGTAGTCGTATTAAGGATGATGTAATATGTAATATGATGCAAATTGTAATGGATATTTATTTTTATGTATGAGTAAACTATTTTTCGCGATTTTTAGTTGCTTCTTTTAGGTCCTTTTTTGGGATGTAGCTTCTTCTTGGTGGTCCTAGAGACCCAAGGTAAAGGTTAGGAGTCAAAGTTCTCCGCTTAGAGGCTTCTTCTAGGTCTTTTTTAAATTTTGAGATGTCAGGTTAGATGTTCTGGAGTATGGGAAGGTAGTTTAGGTCCATGAGCTCGGGTCCCATAGTGATATTATTATCCTACAAGGAAGCTTGTCCAAGTTCTGGAAGATAGAGCCTTTCCAATTATCGTGCGATTTCCCAGCAAGGCCTCAAGAACTGCTTAGATCGATTCTTACCAATTAAATAATTGAAAATTAATAGAACTCATTGTATATTTTTACATATTTGGATTCTACGACTCGAAAGTCAAAAGTCACATTGGTTGCAATTTTATTTCCCAAAAATAATCATTATTTTCCTATTTTCAAAAGAAAAAGATATGAGGCATCCTGATTCCTCATAAAATGATATACATAATCGTACTCTTTTTCTCAAATGAAGAAAATATAATTTGGTCCTCTATTTCATAATTTACCTACCGATTACATTTTAAATATTTCTGAAGCCACCCCTGTCTAAGTAAGCTCTACTGACAACAGAGAGAAACTTCTAACCTAACTTTTGATTTATTTAGAGTTCTAAAAGATATCCAGATTGTAAATTAAGTACTTGTATATTTAGTAATTTTAAAAATGGTTATAATAAAAGAGAATTGTAGATTGTGTCAGAAAGATGTAGGAACCATTCCTCTAAGGGATGACATAATTAAAATTATATTTGAAATTGCAAGAATAAAGGTAAGTTTATGCATTAGATATTTACATCTCATATTATTGAATAAAGTCATAATTTGAAATTGTGATTCTAAAAGAAAATTTATTGTATTCTCAAATATGTAAAAACAAGTATTAACGCAAGAAACATTAGATTTTCGAAAAGTCAGTGGCCTTTGTAGATGTAATGTTTCTTGACTTTCAATGTTAATGTTAGTAAATTTTTTAGGTAAACAAGAGTGCGTTGGTACCTTTACCAAATAGTATTTGTCGACAGTGCAATAACAGAATTGTAGAATCTAAATTATTTATAACTGAGATCAAAAATGTAAACAAATACCTTAAAAACAGTTTGAAAAAAAATTCCGATTCTGTTATTAAAATTATAGAAAATAATGAGGAACAGAAAAATATTTTTCTCAACAATAAAACAGAATCCCTTGTATGCCCGATCTGTTCTGAATCTTTCATTAGATTTTCTAGTCTCGAGAAGCACCAAAAAACTCACTCTGAATTATATTGTATTAACTGTAACACATTTTTGAAAATCCCTGCCAATGCCAGTAATCATAAATGTGACAAAATAAACAAAAATGAGAACTGGACTAATCTACAAGATGAAAGTGAAAGACAAAATGAACTAGGTAAACAATTTGTTAAGATTATTTACTAGTTTTATAAAAATATTGTTATGTTTTTATTACCTTAGGTGATGCAGGTATTCTACAAATTGAGAGTGTTGACCAATTTCAATGTATAAAATGTAAACAAAATTTTGGAGATGAAAATAATTACAAAAATCACTTAAAAGGCCATAATAGGTTCACTTGTTCAGAAGGAAATTGTGCAAAGGTTTATACAACTGCTTATTCACTAAAAATGCATAAATTAACACATGAAGGAAAGAGGTCCTTTTTGTGTGTTAGCTGTGGTAAATATCATTTTAGTGTTATACTTAATTAATTTATTTATTTATTAAAACATAATACCAAAAATGTTTCATCATTATCATAATCATACATTATTTTATATATCATAAATTATTTTTTTTGCACCTAGGTGATGCACCTGTATGTGCAATTTTACAAAATTTTTAACAGATTATATCACATTTTTTATGAAATTTCAATACAATTACAATATTAGTAAATAATAAAAATTAATAGTCAACCAGTTGAGGAATGCTCTTCTAGCATTGCCATAGACCGAAACAAATTGTAATGACAGTATTAATAAAATTTTAGATTGACAGTTCTCATTCTAATCAATACAGCCACAGTCTACTCAGTTTTACCAAAATCGTCATTCACTATGCGTCTACTTTAAATTCAATGTCATTTTAAACGTCAAAATTTTTATACTTTGGACCCCACTTTGAAGGAGTTCTCGAAGTAGTACGGAGGGGCACATCAAACCCTAAGCTTACTTTTGATGCTCTATCAAAATCTGAAGTCAGAATTTTAAAATTCATAAACACAAAGACTCAACACACATACATACACAGATCGAATTCAGGAATACCGAACAATTTGTTCGGTGAAAAAGTTCACTGCTTGACAAAACTGTTTTCCGCCAAATTCGTTACCACCAAAAAAGCATATACCTACACCAAAGTGCGCATCCGCCAAAATTCGTTCGCATAAAAAAAAAATCTATTTGACAAATATTCTACTTCACTAAAATAGCTCCTGCACCATAATTTTCGATGCACCCTAATACATCTTAATTATAATTTATCTTTTAAAAGCACAGGTCAGTTCTCGAAGTGGTATGGAGGGGCACATCAAATCCTAAGCTTACTTTTTGATGGTCTATCAAAATCTGAAGTCAGAATTTTAAAATTCACAAAGACAAAGAACCAACCCACATACATAAAAACATACATACATATATACATATATACATACATACACACATACATACATACACACATACATACACACAGATCGAATTCAATTTGTTCGGTGAAAATATAAGACATGTTAACAAGTTCCCATGACAATTAGATAATTTTATTATTTAAAAATCTCAGCGAACTGGTTAAATTACTTTACAATAGGGTCATACATAACCTAGAACTTTGTAATTCCCGCCAAATGAACGGTACAGGCAACACTATGTACACCCAAATGTATACTGTGTTGTCTATCATACAATATTATTAAGTAAACGATTAAGTTTATTATTATATTTCTTACATAAATCAATCTAAAATACAATAATATGCAGTTTTTTCTTTTTTTGTCACTCTTTTTCACTACAAACTTTTTTTTTGAGTATTATTGTCATTAATGAACCAAATGCTACCAATAAAATATCTTGCATTTTGAATCATTAATCATCAAATACAGCAATGAAGGACTCTTAGTTTCTTTATTAGTTAATTTTGGAATATTTTAGGAAAAGACTTCATATCAAAGAAATCGTTAATCTGTCATGAAAAAATACATGCTCCAATAAAAGCTCACAGATGCGATTCTTGTAATGTAAGTTTTTCTGTAAGAAGCAACCTCAGAGCACACATCAAAAGATATCACGAAGGTTTAAGGTATCATTGTTCACAATGTCCAAGAGAGTTTCTTACCAAATGTAATTTAGATAGGCACGAAAAAATACATGTAGGTGTGAGGGAATTCAAATGTAAGCATTGTACCTCAGCATTTTATACTAAAAAAGAAGTAATGAAGCATCAGAGGTATCACCAGGTAAGATTTTCTGTATTTCTTTAAAAAAAATGTCAATATCAAGACAGGTTTCCGGCCTTCGGCTTCGTCAGTTAGGTTTTCGAATCATCAAATAAATCAAATTCCAAACACGCAATAAAATTCACAAATGTGCTACCATCTATCAGTAAAACTGTAAGGTAAAACTTCTTCTGATTATTATAACTTTTTAGAGCGTTCGTTATTTTACTATATAAAATTGCTAATAGTTGTTTTTTTAAATCGAAAAAGACCAAAGATAATGAAATTAAAATAAAAGTAGTGGCGAAATTAGTTGTCTGTCTTACTTCGACTTCCATAAATTCTGACAGCTTAAAAGCTAAGAATAGCACTAAATCTAGTATAATTGTACTAGTTTTGTCGGCTTTGCAACATGACGTTGACATTTAGTCTGTCAGATGAAAAGTCATAATTAAGAAAAATGGCCGACGAGAACGACAATAACGAAAAAATGGAAATTGATGCACCAAAAGGGGCTGAAAAAATGTTCTCTCTAAAAAAATGGAACGCTGTGGCCATGTGGAGTTGGGATGTCGAATGTGATACTTGTGCTATCTGTAGGGTACAAGTTATGGACGCTTGTTTAAGATGTCAGGCAGAAAGCAAAAAAGATTCTTATGGCAAACAGGACTGTGTTGTAGTTTGGGGCGAATGTAATCATTCCTTTCATTATTGTTGCATGTCTTTATGGGTGAAACAGAATAACCGATGTCCGCTTTGTCAGCAAGAGTGGTCCATACAGAGGATGGGAAAATAATTAGGTTAGAATGAGGCGTAAGAAGCGTTATTTTATTTTCTGTTGAGACTTACTTATTTAAATTAGTATATTAAAAGAAAGAAGCTATAATAAATTTATCTTTAATTACGTCTTCTATATTATAAAATATCTATTTTGCAAAGAATTATCTCCAGGCAAGCTAATTTCACTGTTAAAATGTATTCTATTCTGAAAATATATCTTTTTAATATTGTAACTTTTAGATTTTAGTCTCTTACAATAAAAAATTGCTTTATTTTAGGGCTTGAAACAACACAAATGTGAACAATGTTTCAAGACATTTTTTGAGCGTCATCATCTGATCATACATCTAAGAAGTCATAGTGGGGAAAGGCCATATGTCTGTGAAATTCCTGATTGTGGAAAATCGTTTTATGATAGCCAAAAATTGAAAAGGCATCAAAAAGCCATACATATATCTAAATAAAAACAAAACGCTTACAGTCATCTCATGCAAACTGTATTATTATGTTTTTATCATGTGACAATATTTTGTGATATTTACAAAAAAAAATGTTACAGTTAAATACTTTTTATTTTCCATTCTTAAACTAAACGCTACCATGTAGTACTTACTTTTCATGAAATTCCATCTTGAATATTGAGGGTCTTCATTGAGTCATAATTATTAACCCAAATTACTAGAACAAATGTGTATTTTGCTTCTTGCTTCATATATTTTTAATTACCATTTTAAGAATAAATTGTGATACTTTTATTTTAATTTACTTGATTTATTATTGGCATTTCTTATTAATTTTGGAATTTTACAAATATAACAGTAAACTTTTGAAACAATGTATAGTTTTTTATTTCTTCTCCCTTCTTATATCTTTACTTGTATAAAGAAGAATCCCCTGAAATCTTTAAAACGGTTACAACTTACCAAAAAAAGTAAAAAAATCTACCAAAAATCTGAAAATATTCACATGTTAAGAGATTTTTTAACTAAAACAATATTCTGTAATAAAATTTTGTCATAAATGTTTCATTAAAATTAATTTATTTGTCTAACACATTCGGAGCTATGAATTTAATTTTATACGTTTAGACGTTCCAATCCAACGGCGGTTCCAAGGGGGCAGTAGGGGCAATCCCCCCCAAGTCCCGCAATGAGAGGATATTTCTCATATCTGCGTAAACCAAAAACTCACGTTTTCCCACAAAAATGGTCCAGACATTTTTTTTTTCGGTAATTTCGACATTGCCAATTGTTTCTTATGCAAAATTCATTCTGGATAAACCAAATTTAATTTTTTTGTAGCTTCTATAACCCTAACAACCGATGACGTTGCCCCCCGCCCCCCAAATTTCTTTAATATTGGTCGTAATTATTTAAACCAATAAAGTGTTTTTTGAAAGACAGATTGAGGAGGTTGTCAACGAAAAATTAAAAAAAAAATGATTTTTTAAAATAGACTATTTTCTGTACAAAATGCTGCGAACCGCGTATTTTTTCGATGCCAGAAAACCAAACAAAATTCAGCTTCTTTGATACTACCAATACATGACCCTCTTCTTTTACTGTCGGGATTTTTAAAATTTTATGTTTCAGAGGTTCTATACAGTTTCAACTAACTGTAAAAGTGCTGTTGTTATGTCTAAAGCATAGAAATAATTTTCTGTTATGTATTTTTCACAATCCTTCACGAAATCTCTTTTAATTGAGTGTTAAAACAAGCCTGCAAAAATTAAACACGATTTGTGGTTAATTAACATAGGAAAGGACCCTTAAACGTTTCATAATTTACCACCCGATAAAGAATACCTATACTATCGACGACACTGTTTTCAACTTCATTTTAAGAAACATAAAAAACAAGAAAAAAAATTGATCGTTGAAGTGCGTAGGCGACAATTTGCACTGCAATTCTCAGAAACGCATATTTGAACGAAACTCCGATGTTATAGTTAAGACCCAGTCTGCTTATTTGCCATTCGTGCCATTTGGTACCATGCAATAAAAACTACTAATACTAATAATCTATTAGCATTCAATTTATAATCTTTATCTTCTTAATTAACAAAATTGAACTAATAAAATCGAGCTTCTCATAAATCAAGGACAAATGAAAGAATCGGACCGTATTCTATGGAACAAATGAACTGTTTTATAAAAGAACCGATTGATTAATAACATTTTCTACGCAGTGAGGAAATTTAAATGTAATAATAATAATAATTCGCAAATGTGCTACCATCTATCAGTAAAAATGATGAATGATACTTAGAAGTGAGTTTTGACAACTTTACAAAACAACTAATTCCCAACTTGCATTGGGTCAAGATGTTACTCTCTTCTTCGTATCCCTTAATAATTATTATTTTTACTGACAAGATCAGGAACAAAGGGGTGAAGTGCTTTGTTGGACTTTGGGTGTTCATAGCGACCCATTTACTTGCCTAAAAAACGTTAAAATTTCAATTAAAAGTTGATATTTTTTACGAAAATCATGTAACTTTTAAACACATATGTTTTATTATTTTTATACTTATTTCTGCACGAAAAACTAAACTAGTTTAAGAGACGTTTCGCCATTAAGGTTTCAATGGTGTCGAAAATGTTGAAAATAAAACAAAAGAGCATTATTTTTTTATAACGTACTTATGTTATCCTGCCCCCTTCCCATCTACTCTATTAAATTATTGTCACCCTGACTACCAAACTTAGAAAATAATAGTGAAAATTAAAATTTCGTTCTGATATTTCTTTAGTTTGAATAATGAATAATCAAATATATGAATCGCTCCTTAATTAATAAAATAACAAGTCACACACATGCTGTAAAACGAAACAAATCCAACAAAGGTGATCATCACCGTGTTTTTTCCACCTGGCTACCGCTATCGCGCTGCCTCGACGGAGTGGCGGAACCTGTCAGCCTCTGGGGCCTCGACGAAGCTGCCCACGCTCCGTTTCGTTCGCAATCTAACCTCCGCTTCACTCATTCGCTCAAGAAGGCGATGCTCCACGCTACAGAACGGTCAGAACAGTGAAAGTGGTTGCCAGTGCGCCAACCGCTCGCTCAATCTAGTAGGTCCATGCCGGTGGATCACCGGAACAAGTGAAAGGGGTGCTTAAATGAGTCATTTTCAGCGCATGTTGACGTTGAGTTTTGCGGAGTTTGGATGCGCAAGATCGTTTTTGAACTAGAGTAGTTTGAACGTGCATGTGCTTGCGAAATTTGAATTTTGGTGGTGTAGTGTATCACAAAGTGACAGGAAGATTTCTCCCGGAAAATTTTGGCATGTAAGTTTATTTGTTTTGAGATGTGATTATAACTTACAAAGGCAGTACATTTTATCGTCATCTCTCAGGTGGCTTGTGCAAATTTTTTAGACACGAGAGAATGACGTTTAATAAGACTATTCAGGAATGGTTAAAAAATAAAAACTGTAAATTTTTACTGATACAAAACTAAATTATTATGGAATTAGAGGTCGCTCATTTCATCTTATTTGAGAAATAGATCGCAGGCTGTATATTTTAATAATACCTCATCTAAATTTAAAATGAGTGCCACAAGGTTCTGTACTTGGGCCGCTACTGTTTATTATTTACGTCAACGATCTAACTAAGTATATGTGCCCTTGTAAAACTATTCTCAACTGGAAAATATCAAGCTTGTTTGTCAAATTCTACTAAGTATAGTATTGACTTATCAAAAAAATGGTTTTGTGCTAATAAGTTTATGTTAAATAATTAAAAAACTCAAAACCTTAATTTTGGATCTGGTAGTTCCTCATCGGAATTTGACTGTGTCAAATTGTTAGGAATTAAACTTGATAGTAATCTTTCATGGACCTGTCATATCGATATGATTGCTAAAAGATCTAGTGTGTTGATTTTGCTTCGGCGTTTGGCCTTAGTTACCAATATTGAATACTTAAAAATGGTATAGTTTTCATTGTTTCATTCTCAGATAGGTTACGGAGTTATTCTTTGGGGTAATTCGTCAGCAGCAATTAAATTATTTCGTATGCAAAAGAAAGCCATAAGACTCATAGCAAATATTGGTTATCGTGAGCACTGTCAACCACTTTTCAAAAAATTTTCTATTATGACATTAACATCATTATTTATTTTTAATACAGTTCTCGAAATTCACAAAAATAGTGCAAATCTACTTAAGCAGTCTGATTTCCACCACTATAATACCAGACAAGCTGGAAATCTAAGAAAACATAAATTTCGATTATCTAAATCCCAAAAAAATTCACTGAACTTTAACTTATATAATGTATTGCCATCAAATTTAAAAGACTGAAACTTATCACAATTTAAGAGTAAATTAAAGCTATTTCTTCTTCGAATGTGCTTTTATTCGGTCAGTGAATACACTGACTATGTTAATTTTAAAAATAAAGAATTTATATATGTACAGTTTAAGTTGTGTGAGTTGTAATATGTATTATTTGTAACTATATTTTACATCTGTGTCCTGTAATATTTTGTGTTTTCTCTTCCATTCTGTTCTTGGAACATATATATTTTTTTTATGACTTGCTACAAATGTATTTTATCATACAGTGCGGATCATAAGTCGTTACTGGACTCTTGTTAGGAAAATCGCCGAGACAGGTCGACTTTTGATTTCTACAATGTATATTTATGTATGAATAGTTTACCCCCAATTTCATCCCTTACTGGAGGAGAGCAACCCTTTCGAAAAATTTAAATAGCATGGGGTGGTGATTGATAGCTCATTTGAAAGGAGGTTTTATTCTCTACTCAACCGTGCAAAAAAATTTTACGTGATTAGTTATTAATGTTTAAAAATAACAAAACACCACAAACAGGAAGGCAACTAAACTACAATTACAGTTACAATAAATGTTCAAAATGTTCCCCGTTGACCTCCTGGCAAAAATAAAGTCTATTTTTAGTTTCAGCTTTGACGTTTTGCAAAAAAATAAAATAAAAATAATAGTAAAAAATAAAGTAAAAAAAATAAAATTTTTTTTTTAAAAAAACACGGTTGAATAGAGAATAAAACCCTCTTTCAAATGAGCTCACCACCCTATGCTATTTAAATTTTTCGAAAGGGTTGCTCCCCTCCAGTAAGGGATGAAATTAGGGGTAAACTATTCATACAAAATTTTCCTAACAAGAGTCCAGTAACGAGTTAGATAGGGGGGGTAACACTTATGATCCGCACTGTATGTATAGTAGTGAATAAAATTCTATTCTATTCTACAAAAATATTTTATAAACAAAAACGCATTTACACTCTCAGGCTCTCCGACATGTCCAGACAGATTTCCTAATTCAACCTTTACGATTTAAGGGTGTTCATCATCCAAAACGCTACCGTTTAATGCGCTGGTGTCGCCCTCTTAGTACGTCAGTATAGTTCGAGTATCCCCTATTCAGCTTTAAAAGGCGGCTCCTTTGATACGACGAAAAAACAACCCTTTAAGCGTAAGCCGCATCCTTCAACCACCATTTAGTCGGGTAGCGGACACATTATTCGATTACAACTTGGCGATTGCACATGTTTTTATTGTTTTAGTTTATACTTTTTCCACTCTCTGACTCCCGATCTATATATTAAAGTAAAGCGTTTATCGGAACTATACCAGGTTGGGTAAAGAAGTTACAAAAAATTATTTTGAACTTCTATTGTTATTTTGACAGCTTCTATCAACTGTCGTATAATGAAAAAACACACGGTAGATACGTGGATGTTCATTCTAATAAAAACAAATAAATAATCGTGAGTTATTTTCTCACAGCGTGATTGACATAATTTTGAAGTTTCGATAATAACAGCCTATTGTGATGACAGTTGGATGTTTGCATTTATAAGCGAAAGAGGATTGAACAGCAACCCTGAAATTATTTATGGAAATTTCGTAAACGATAGAAATCGTGACCCTGTAAATTTTAAGATTCGTATAATTTTTTCCATTTATTTAAAAATAATGAATTAAAAACGCATTCATCTGAAATTGAGATTTCATATTTTTTTATACCAAAAAATTCATTCGTTTGATCTCTTATTTCAAGTCCGCTTTGTACACACGTAAAACAACTAATCAGTATTTATATATAGCGTGTTTGGAATTTGACTGACGAAGCCGAAAGGCAGAAACCAATCGAATAAACTAAATTCCTAAATCATTTGCTTACTTAGTATATAGTAACTTGGAATTTTTTAAATAGATGTTCACTGTACGGAATTGAAAAACCGAACATATTGGTAATTTTAAATAATAAATCGATTGATATAAATATTATTGTATAATAGGGGGCAAAGATTTGTAAAAATGTGGAAAAACGTCAAATCCTTGTTTTTTGTTTTAATGAAAATAGGAATTTAAATTTAAAAAAATAGAGATTTTACAGCTACATTTTTTTATTCATCAAGTAAAGAACAAAGTACGGTAGTTACAAATAATCATTGATATGAAATTTTTCCTGTTGTTTAAAAATACTCCAGCAAAATTGTAATGCCCTTTATTTTAAAATTGAAAAACCTCATTAGATACTTTAATGAGCCGGCCTTTCGTCAGAGTAATACCTCATTAACTGTAATTTCCAATTGTCCCTTTAGAAAGACAAACTTAAAATAAAAATGCAATTAAAACGATCAATTTTTTAATTAACCGAATACTTAATTTAATAATGTATTTGATCGATGTTTTTAAAAATGTAGATATTAATTAATTTTCTTTTATTTTTTGTGGATCTCATTTGATCAAATTTAATTTTTCATTTCGAATTCCAAAAACAGTTATGCCATTCTAACATTCAATAAAATTCGGTCACATATTTGAACACGTATTTGAGATAATTAGAAAAAAAGTTATAACATTTTTTTTTCAACTTGCTGTATCTTCAAGAGGAAACCTTTGCGGACCTACGTTCATATGACAATTTTATCTCAAAATATACGTAATTTAGCACTTTGTATAGTAGTTTAGAAAAACCCTATCGTTTCGCCAAATTACCGCAGCGATCCTCCTTAAATAAACAAGACATTGTTGAAATTTTGGTAAAATTTAGAAATTTATATTTTATATATTTTGCCGATATTAAAATTATATTGTATTATGATTTGTTATGATCTCGTCATATCAACAGTTTTTCAACGATTTTTACACCCGGTACTTGCTGCCACACTATATCATAAGATAATTTCTGATAAAAAGCTCCCATACTATCGTAAAATCACTTATCGGACCGACATTCATAATATTAATATAAGAAGGAAAGGATTATTAGCTATTCCATCTTTCAGGCTTGAGTTGTTTAGGCGCTGTTTTACTTATTCCATCTGTCATCTTTATAATTCTATTGACAGCAGGTATAAGTCCCACAATGTTCCCATATTTAAAATATTGTATAAACAATTTCTTCTAGAATCTCAACATTAAACCGCGCTCGCGACATCAAACTGATAAAAATAAAATTAAATTTTGCAAAACCATTTTTTTTCTATATTTTTTGTTAAAATCGGTTAATATTTGCTTACTTTAATTGTAACAGTTTTGAAATTAATTTAATACCCGTTTCGGGTTAAGTGTAAGAATATTTTTCAGTTTTTATTATTATTATTATTATCTATATTATATTAACTTTATAGTAAGTAAGTAAGTAAATTTATTCATACTATTGTGATCATTTTACAATGATATATAGGTAAGTCAAATAATATAAATATAAATAATACATGAACAAACTATACAAAATACAATAAAAATTTAAAATTAAATAAAATATATAGTTACAAGATCTAAAAATACCTATATAAAATATAAAAAGTTAAATGTAAGTTGAAAATAACTCTAACCTAGATATTCATCAATGTTATACACACATTTTCCTAATAAATGTTCTTTAAGGCCAGCCTTAAAGTTTGTAAATCGGGTTACATTTTTAATATTGGATGGAAGGCGATTAAAAAAAGTTATTCCAGCATAGGGCAGTGTTCATATAAGGTGGTAGAATGTTTTGGAATGCAAAATAATTCACCATTCCTAGTAGGGTAATTGTGCATGTGTTGGTTTTTTGGAAACTGACAGCCACTTTTTTTTATATACAAAATGCATTTATATACATATATAGAGGTAAAAGTTAGAATTTTGTGCTTTTGAAAATGATCTCTACATGTTTGTGGCATATCAAGGTTGAAAATTAGTCTGATAATTCGTTTTTGTGCAATAAAGACCCTTTGTGCAGTAGAAGAATTTCCCCAGAGAATGACATTGTACGATAAAACGAAAAACTAGTGCATAATAAACCTGGAGTAGTTGTTCAATATGAAATATACTTTTTAATTCAAAATAGCATAGTAAGCACTATTTAACTTTTTGCAGATGTGGTCAACGTGAGAGGTCCAGGTCATGTCATTATTTAATATTACTCCTAGGAATTTGGTTTCATCAGACAGTGGTATATCATTGGTTTCTACTCTAACTGTACTACCCTCTAGTATCTTTTTCCTTGAAAAAAACTAATGAGTTTCTCTTACACCATGAAGTGAATTCTGTGGCCAGAACATTAAGTTTTTCTAAAAGACTTGTAGGAGATTCAGCATCAACTGCCATAGTTGAATCATCTGCAAATAATACTTTATAGCCAGCATGTATATTATTAGGGAGGTCATTCATATATAAAAGAAATATTAGTGGCCCGAGAATAGATCCTTGTGGTACACCACGATCCACGTTTCTGTGTTCCGACTTGTGATTTTCAACATTTACACAGATTTTTCTCATATTAAGATAAGAAGACAGCCACTGCAAAAAAATCCCTCTAAATCCCAGATGATACAACTTGTACCTACTGTATTGTAAATTGAAAATAATAAAGACGATATTATTATTATAATCGGTGTGAATGATACTTTATCCAAATTTGTGTTTTTTATAAATATCGTTATCGTTTATCATATTTCATTATTTTAAAATAGCAAGGCCCTCCGAGATAACTTCTAACGTAAGCGTATATTTTTGTGTGTGTAGGAATAGTATAATACGTTAATAATATTACATAAAATTGCACTTAAAAATAAAACGACGTTAAAATCAAAGTTGTAATGACCGGAGATAAGAAATAATTGTTAATTACTTTTACGAAATTGAAATTTATTGATTGGCGCCAATAACAAAACGATAATTTAATAATATTATCAGTTGTACCGTTTACAATTGCATTTTTACAATTTTTCGTTGTTTAAAAAATAAAATAATCTTTCATTTATCTATTTTTATTTCAATATTTCCAATATTATGTACATAAACATTATCTGGATCAGTTTGTCCCAAAGTTCCACAGCGACAAGACTTGTCTCCGTTTTTTAGCATTTTATTATACGGACCATAACGAATCATCGGTATAGTTTAAATAATCCCTATAGTCCAGCCATCTAAAAAATTTCTTTAAAGTCGATGTCGAGTGTTCTACTTTAATATATAGTTCGGGAGCCAGGGAATATTTCTCGAGTTGATAAAATAGAAACATGCATTCACTAAGATGTAATCGAAGCGACTAATCGCTCGGCCACCCGACCAAATCGTAGTTTAACTGGTCTTTGCGTCCTGGGCAACGTAGTGGCATTCTTTGCTGCAGTCTCAAAGGATGCCGGTACGTTAGAAGTTTTTTTGGTAGCAACAAAGGCGCCGCTTTAAAGCTGTTAAATTGGGGCTACTATATGTATTACACGAACTATAATTCACGTCGACCTTTTAAAATTAGTCAAATATAAAAAGAATCAACTAGTCCCTGTCTCCCCTACTTGTAATGCTTCTGCCGCGTATTATTTAACAACATTTAATTTCAATGTGTATTTTATTAGTACAGATGCAAGTAGATTTACTGTGATTTCGACCTCGAAGGTATTTGATGTAATAGTTTGAGAAAAATCAAATATTCGATTAATCTTCCTTCTCTCGATAAAACCTTAGATTAACATTCTGAACATTTCCGTGAAAAATGATTAATGCTAATTACATATGCTAGCGGCAAATACGGAGAAAACATTTGTGGAATCTGCAATGCAAACCGTTAATCTTAATATATTGAGTAAAATCTGTCAGATATTTTAGGTAATTTAGATGCTACTTTAAATTCTTTGTACCAATTCTTAGTATCGCCATTATTTATTTTATCTAAAACTAGTTTTTTTGCCAAATTTGGTATGGTTATGTCACAGATGGACCGTCATTTATAAATTTGTTTATAACACAAGATCTAACAAAATAAAATCCTACTATAAAAGTATACAATATAACCGTCCTATCAAATAGTGTTTTACTGTTATTGTTGTGACATGAAATGTAGGTATATCATATATTTTCAACCTTGGAGACGTTCATTACATAACAAAATAATAGTAAAATGCAGCGAATTATGTAAAATAGCTAGTCCACTTTGGTTACTCATTCGCCTATCTAAATTACTATCTTTGTAAAACAGAGACATGAATTGTTTGGTTTGACGAAACGGTTGAACGTAGGTGAATGATATTCTGAAAAGTTATTCTATTACAGAATAAAAGAATATGTCAGAGAATAGTATCTTGTACAACAAGCGCGAAATGATACGCATTTCCTACAAGTTGTACACTATACTTTTTCTGTATTTCTTATTTGCAAAATGAAATCATACAAACAGTTAATATTTTTAGTTGACGACTATTTAGTGCATTCTGTGAGTCGGAAAAAACCTCGAGCCTCGTTTTCGTGGATGCTGAACACGATGACAGTGGTTAAAATTCTTTTGTGGGCTGCCCAACCCTTCAAACGGCCAAAAACCACCCCCAAAATGTGGGAATCGCTGATTCCGCATCTTCTACCGGCAAAATTTATCTTCCCCCTCATTTTCGAGGAAGCTGAACACGATAGCGGCCGAAAATCACTCTCTACAGGGTGAATTTTTTTTTTGCTGTAAACAAGGAAAACCACGTCATCTCCCGCTTTTGAGGATGCTGAGCACAACGGTGATGTTACATCTGTACACCGACTTGGGCACATCCCTAAAACGAAAACGAACTGATGTTACGCGAATTCATAAAATTTTTCTATGCATTTTCGTATTTTTTTTTATTTGGATTGTGCTCAAAATAAAAAGCTTTTAGGTTCCACGACAATAATAAAGGGTGTCTCAGGTTACTGACGTTATTGGAATTAATTGTGTTATAAAAATACGAATGTTAGGATATACTTCGTTCGGAGATGTATAATATCTTGATTTTTAGGCTGCCATAAAAATTCTAATGTTAAGAAATTATTTATCAATCCCAAAAACAGGTATAATAATTCAGGGCCGCTTTTCAATTTTTCAGGGTTAACAATATATTTAATATAATATAGTATGATTTGTATTTTCACCGAACAAATTGTTCGGTATCTGAATTCGAATGTGTGTGCGTTGATTCTTTGTGTTTCTGAATTTTAAAATTCTGACTTCAGATTTTTATAGAGCATCAAAAAGTAAGCTTAGGGTTTGATGTGCCTCTCCGTACCTCTTCGGGAACACCTTCAAAATGGGGTCCAAAATATGAAAATTTTGAAATTTAAAATGACTTTGAACTTAACGTAGATTTTGGTAAAAGTTAGTAAACTGTGTCTGTGTTCATTACAATAAGAACTGTCGATCTAAAATTTTATTAATACTTTCATTACAATTTGTTCGGTCTGTGGCAATGCTAGAAGAACATTCTCAACTGGTTTTTAATTTTGGTTCCTTTTTTGTTTTTTTTTTAAATCTTGATTAAAAGAACGAAATTAAATAAGTTGCAATTAAATATCAACTAAGAGTCAAATTATACAAGGTGATTCTTAAAGAACAGTAAATATTTTAATCGTGCGTTAAATAATTAATATTTAGCTGAATAATTCCCAGTCTAAAGGATTTATGTGCAATAATTAGGAAAAGGAATCCAACAGTTTTGTTGTAGATTTTAATATTTATAAATTTTGCAAATTTCTATTTGATATTATTGCAATTGCAAATTTACTTATTTCTATGTATTTTCGCCCCAAAAACACGTTTTTAATATTATTTTATCGACTGGCCAGTTGGTTGTGAAAACCAGTGCCAAATAAACATATACACACACAATATTATTTTGTTCATCTCCTATTTTCCTTTTTTTTTTCAAAATATTTGCTCTTTCAATCAGAAAATTATTTTTTGTCCATTTTTTATATCGCCATTCATTTTTCCCATGTATATTACCCATCTGCGTTAAATTTCAATATTCTAAAACAAAATTTGTACATTTTGTGAAATTTTAAATTTTCGCAAATTTCTATGTGATAAGAGTTAATATGTCTTCCGGGTTTGGACGGTGTCATTTCAAGATTAGGTCTCGACGTTTCGCCTGCCATCGTAGGAGACTTCCTCAGGAGAATGAGTTACCGTGCTCTTACTCATTCTCCTGAGGAATTCTCCTACGATGGCAGGCGAAACGCCGAGACCTACTCTCGAAATGACACGGACCAAACCCAGAAGACGTATTAACTCTATCGAATAGAAATTTGGAAAAATTCAAAATTTCACAAAATCTACAAAAAAATTTTTTAGAATATTAAAATTTAACGCAGATGGCTTTACTAGTCGAGGCAATGCGGTTTTTTGCATTTGCTTCCAAAAATTTTTTGCAAAAAATGTACCTACTTATTTAAAAATGCATTTTTTGAGACGGCTTTCGGAATATTTAATAACCAGGAGATGGGAGGGTCGTTTTCGACGTGAAATTTGGATTCAGCGCCCCAAAAAACGCCCTCACATTGATTTTTGGGTTGTTTTTGGCAATCTTGTCAGGAAAACTCTCGGAGATGACGTCCACGTCCAGGTTCCGGCGGTGTCCAGGTGGTTTTCGCCGATGCCATATTTGAATTCAGAGACCCAAAAAAACCCGGGCGCCGAGTTTCTCTCCTTCCCCGCGTGAATTTTGGTAGAGTCACACGGAGATGACGTTCATCGGCGTTCCTGAGCACCAGGTCGGCTGAGGGTCAATTTGACTATCATAATCGTGATCAGCGACCTCGAAAACCTCCGGGAACCTGATTTGGGCCAGTTCTGAGTCTTATTAAGTTATTAAATCTTCCAAAAGCCGTCCTCAAAAATGCATTTTTTTTAATGAATTTTTGGCTGCAGCAATGCGATTTCCGGTTTGTATAAGATACAGTAGGTACATTTTTTACACCATTTCTATTTGATAGCGAAATTGCAAATTTACTTATTTTTTTTACCATATCATTATTTCATCTCTCATTTTCCATTTTTTTTCTGAAATATCGCATTCTTCCGACAAAACATTTCAGAAAATTATTTTTATATATATTTTAATAATTTTTTCAAACCAATCGTTTTTGTCTTAAATAAATTAACCAAAATTTTGTCAAAAAAAATATTTAAACTCAAATTTTAGATTCTTAGACCCTAAGTTATTTAGAAATATATTATTTTAAGCATTTAAGCTACAAAATCGGGTGCACTTATTATTATTAGCTTTAGTAGTTTTTGGCGTGGGCGTAGAATATATTTCTGCTGTTCGGTATGACTTAATGCAGAATAAGAATACTAAAATTTATAGTGGTATATGAAATGCGACAAGCTATAAATGAAATATTAAAGAAAAACTCCAAATAAATAAAAATGCGATTTATATAAAAATGTGGTTGTTGGTTATTGGTAGTTACAAACATAAGCAGCACACGATTACCTACGAGAAAAATCAACAAAATATCGGTCAAGGATCAAGCACAAGCATTAACCCACGTTTGAAATTCTCAGATTGCAAAGGAGTAAGAAATTTATAGTCATGAATGGAATTTACAAATTACCTTTAATTAAAACTAATTTCTCAACGTTTCAGTACCTTTAGTGTAAACAACGTTATGTATACTATTTATTTAATAAATCAATTAAGTACCAGTGCCAGAAATGCAATCTGAATATCAAGAACTTTTATACTCATGTTAGGTAATAGACTTGATAAATTGCAAGTGATTGTGAGGCTAAATGTAAATTTTTAAGGTTAACAAAATTGATTTTATTTAAATTTTTTACGACCGTCATTAAACGAGACGTTTCTAATTCCACTTGCTTTACCCCATCAGGTCTATGGACACCACAATCGCCCAAAATATTTCAAATTTCTACTCAAGGATTTTTTTCCTTTAATTTTTGGCTTTCCTAGGTATTTTACTGTTATTTTGATTCGTCAACACAAAACATTTTTAAAATAAAACATTAAAAATGTTAAAAACAATTTACTACAAAAAAAAATTCATTAAAAAGTTTGTTAAATTGTATCGGAAGAAAGAATTGAAAAACATTAATTTAGATGAAAAATATTTTATTAAAAAATAATTGAAATCAGAAGAGTTGCGTTAATTTGTTTTTTAAATATCTGGCAGGCCACTCGGTTGACCTAAATTATAAAAGAACCCTCGAAAGACCTTAATTATTACCTCCCCTATCCGTTTTACATATCCACGTTAATTTTTCATTTTAATGAATTAAAATTGTAAACCAACCTAACCACAGATATTACCATACTCATTTGTAGTGGGCGATCATATTAACATATATTATGATTTTTTCTAAGAATCCGATTATACTAGGATTACATGAGATATGAGAAACAGCCAGCGAAACCGTTGATTATTTGAAATTTAATATATAGCAGTCTGGTTTAAAAGAAGCAAACTACCAAGGGCGTATCCGGCGGAGGAGTAAGGGGGTAAGATTTGCAGAATACAATAATAATTAAAAATGGTCACGGTAACTGCGATTAAAGTGAATGGCGTCACAAATAAAATTTAAAGTGCTAAAAATGAAAAACAAAATTTCAAATTTTCCACCTTTGTGCTTTGGACAGCAAGTGAGGTAGGTGAGTAGGGGCAATTGTCCCCCCAAAAAAAGTCCGGCAATGAGAGGATATTTCTCATATCAGCGTAAACCAAATTTTTTTTTGTAGATTCTAGGTCCATTTATATCCTAAAAAACTCACTTTTTCCCTCAAAAATGGCCCATACATTTTTTTTCGGTAATTTTGGCATTGCCAATCGTTTTTTAGACAAAGTTCATTCTGCATAAACCAAATTTTAATTTTTTTTGTAGATTCTAGGTCCATTTATCCCAAAAAAACTCACTTTTTCCCTCAAAAATAGCCCAAATATTTTTTTTGGTAATTTTGATATTGCCAATCGTTTCTTATACAAAATTGATTGTGTGTAAACCAAATTTTAATTTTTTTGAATTTTTTTTGTAGATTCTAGGTCCATTTATATCTTGAAAAACTCACTTTTTCCCTCAAAAATGGCCCCAACATTTTTTTTTCGGTAATTTTGGCATTGCCAAACGTTTTTTAGACAAAATTTATTCTGCGTAAAACAAGTTTTGTAGTTTGTAGTTTTGTAGATTCCATTTATCAACAAACCCAAAAAATTAAACTTTTAAGCTTCATTAATCAGTTTTACTGATAGAGGGAAGCACATTTGCGAATTATATATCATATGATAGCATTTACAATTCTTTATATATAAACAGTTTTCTTTAAATCCCCAAACCAAATGTTGTTACGCTCTTGCACACTAATAGCTCTTGCATTTCTTGAGACAAATGAAAATAAACATGAAACGTACTTGACTCAAACGAAACACTTGTTGGTTTAGAATGACATCATGGTTTAAAAAAAGCAAATATCAACCGTTCGATTAGATTAAACATGTGCAATCCTTTTTGGCATACTAAGAAACGAGATTTCAGCCCACTATTAAAAAAAGTTTTCTTTCTTTACCTGTTAAAATAACAGCCTAAAGTAAATCGAATTCTTTATGTTAAAATGTTGGCTAAACTCGAATGTGTTTCTAAGGATCAAAATCTTGTGAATCAAACCAATGTCTAGATAATTAATTTTTTTTTTTTTTCAAAATGTTAACGATACTTTCAATTTTGTGTTTCAAATGAGGTCACAAAAAATCTAACGTGGTTAAATCTGGAAAGCCTGACTGTCCCTTCAATATTTCTTTTTTTTTTGGTCCATTGCTAAGGAATTCTGTCTATTTGTTTCACACCGACGAAAATTTATTAAAATTTCTCCAGGAATATGTCTTATAAGGATCAAATCCTGTGAACCAGGCAGCTTATTTATAATTGCAGATGATCTTAGGGTAAAATGTTTTTTACACTTTAACTATAAATTTATTAAGTCTACGACGATTTTGTTTGTTTCTGTAGCAAATTTAATATTAATACATTTTATCACTGTATTTTTATTTCGTTTATTAGACTTTATTGCTTCTTTTGTTTGTCCCTTTTTTATTTCTTTACGAACTTTCGTACTTTTTTTACAATTTCGCAAGGAATCGAGAGAGAATGTATATTAATAATATTATTGTAAAAAAACACGAGGATAAAAATATTCTATTCGCCACAATCCTGTCTATAGTAACAAAACTTCTGGAGTCGGCCATGTTTAATTAGTTTAATTCATAAACAAAACAGTAAGTAAAATACGAACTTAAAATTGCTTCAGATGCCCGCCGGTCGCAATTGGCGATCTACGTTTATATCAATTAGTGTAAAACATTGTGTTATACAACGCGTTTCATAAAGTCGTGACGAAACGTATCTGATAATAACGTATTTGATGTGTGTTTAATCTCAGAATATTTATTGTATGGGGGAAGGGGGTTCCTTGTTATTTTCTTAAATGTCAAAAAAGTTTGAAGGCTGAAAAATGGGGCGTGTTACTAGAACGAATAATGTGAATTGTGATTTGAAAATGTATAGTATTTTAAAATGGCCTAGTATTAACCAAAATTATTAAAAAATCGTCAATAATCAATTGAAAATATTAATAAATAATGTTTTGGCGTATTTCGGCACCATCGTGTTTTTTGTAAAATTCTATGTGAGAGCTGTAAAGAAGTTGCGACTGAAGCAACTTAAAACGGCAGAAACATCGTTGCAAAGACTTCTCTTTCTGACAAAAACTCGAATAATGCAGAAAAAAGTCAATGTTTTTTTAAGAATATCCAGATTATGTGTATAGTGTCAGATCAGTGTACAATTGGAGCCATAAAATTGGTTTCAGATTTAAATAATTTAACAATAGAAAATGAAGAATTTTTTTTTATAAAACGTCCATTTTATAAAAGACAATCTTCTTTTTAAAAATTTTTCGAGACCAGAGCTTGTCTAATTTGTTAAATTCTTCTTATTAAATTTTACTAATAAATATTACTCCTTCTATTAATTTCGTCACATCAATAACTGCCATATTTATCAATTATTTCCGTTAATAATTGATTTTTCAATGAACCGGCTAATAACAAGTGACATTTCCCACACCAACACTTAAGACGCCTCAGTTAATTACTTAATGACCATTTTAAAATCAATTATAGATCATTTTAACTGTTCATAATTAAAGATTTTTTTACTTTTTGTACTGGAAGCAGAAGCAGATTGCGTGCATCACTGAGATTGACACAAAAAATCCTGTATACAATAATTTAAATAATAATGGAGTGATTAAATCAAAGGAAAGTACTTTTTTTACGGCGTCTTTTGATTTAATCCTAAAATATCTAGAATATGTTCTATTTTTTTTTTAATTTTAATTCATAGGTACATTTACCACCGAAAATCTCAGGTACGTGGAATTTGTGGAAGGGTGGGAAAATGGCTCTAGAGTTCCCGAAAATCCATTTTTCGACGATATCTGGCGAAATGACCCTTACCTACAAAAGTTGTCCCTATTTTCGCTACACTAATATTTTTTGCAAAAACGGCATTTCAAAAATTCGCAATTTTGAGAATCTGAAAATACGGCGCTTCCTTATCAAAATCTGGGAAAATTTGAATATCCTCCCAAAACTTGAATATCCTCCCGTTTTTGTCTCAAGACAAAAGATAAAGCAATAATAACCAACTTTTTTTGACTTTTTGCACTTGATTAATAAATTTATTGTATAAAAATCCAATTTGAGAAAGTTTGAAGGCAGAGTTTTTTCTCGTGCACTTAATAAAATGTTACTTGATATGTATATTGATGAAAAGGTCAGAATGTGATCTTTTATTTAGTACAACTCCTAACCCAAAAAATTTTAGCACGAAAAGAAAATAATCCTCAAAACAAAATGTCGATTTTTCATAGGGGTGAGAATTTTCTCAATTTTCCGGAAAACCAAAAAATATAAAAAAAAAAAGAAAAATGCCATCGACAAGGGGAACAAGCTAAATTTTCTAATGATGTGCGTTGAAAAACCGATATGGTCCTTGATTATCTATTAATTCCCGATAGACCCGAGCATTTTCGAAAACTCCGGAAATACAAAAAAAAAACGCCCTAAAAAACATATTGTTTATGAAAATATACAAAAAAAAAATCGGATGTGGCCATGCACATGACTTTACCATACTTTAACGGCCATACGGGCTCATAATCCAATTACTCGTACATATTTAAGGCAGGCCATGCCTGGCAAGAGCGTACAATTGTCTCCATGAAACAAAACACTTCTACTGCGCTTGCGCTATTATGCAACTATGTTATTCCATATTTTATTTTTAACTCGCTTATAATACAAGATTTGAAAAAAAGTTTTTAAACAAAATTTATAGTAAATTTAATTTAAAATAAATTTTTTCTCTTAATATTTTTACAT